>OZ038001.1:12636566-12701566 GCA_964035705.1 Porites rus | reverse complement strand
AACCACATAACATAACATAACATAAACTTTATTAATGTGTCTTGGAATGTCTAGCCGATGGGGTTAAGAACCCCTCTACTAATTGGGGACACCTAACAATATAATATAGTTAAAATCCTACTAACTATCTACTAATGAAATAATTGATTTAAAAAGATTAAGAATTACAAAGGATTAAGAAATACAAAGGATGCAATTATAGTTACCTAGCAATATCATATAGTTAAAAAACCTACTAACTATCAACTAATGAAATAATTGATTTATAAAGATTAAGAATTACAAAGGATGCAATTATAGTTACCTAACAATATAATATAGTTGAAAAACCTACTAACTATCAACTAATGAAATAATTGATTTATAAAGATTAAGAATTACAAAGGATGCAATTGGAGCAATTGTCGTCGTCTATCATTACACCTAGATCAAATTTACGAATACAATTTTTGAAACTAAATAATGATGGGAGAGTTCTGATTTCGCTTGGCAGCTTATTCCACAACTTTGGTCCCAGGTAGGTGAGCGAGTGTTTACCATATTTATTGGTCCTAAATCTGGGAATGGCGAACTCTGCCGTCCTCAAGTTGTAGGGTGAGCAATGCGCGTGAAATAGCTCGGATATTTTGATGGGGCATAGTTTGTGTTTCACCTTATACATAAGGATAGCAATATCTTGCAGTCTTCTGTTCTGAAGAGTCGTTAGGTCACTTTTGTCCAGCAATGCTTGGTAGCTTGATTGCTTATCTAGGAAAACTGCGCGTAGTGCTCTTTCTTGGACCCGTTCAAGCTTTCTTTTGTCGGTAGCACTACAGAAATGCCAAGTCAGGTGGCAATAGGTTAAGTAAGGCAATATGGCTGATTTATACAGAGTTAATTTAGCATTGGTAGGGACAAGTTTTTTAAGCCTTAACATTACACCTTCTCTTTGACTCGCCTTCTTACATATTTCATTAATGTGAGTGTTAAAATTCAACTGTTCATCTATGGTGACCCCTAGCAACTTAAGACACTCAGAAGATTCGATGGTGTTTCCTTGAAAGTGTAATGGAGTGTTACTTTCTGTCTTGTTATGCTTTAAAGTCATAGTTTGATACTTGCTCAGGTTTCCTTGTAGCAGATTGCTAGCGTACCATTCGGAGGCCCTATTGGCATTCCTCATAAGATTGGTGTCAGCCATTTTCAGGTTCCCCGCTGTTTCAAACATTTGATGGTCATCCGCGTATATAGAGAGATGCGAAGTTATTACGTATGTCAGATCGTTTTGAAAGATGTTCCATAACAATGGGCCAAGGGCCGATCCTTGTGGACAACCCCTATCTGTACGCTTCCATTCACTTCTGAAAGCTCCCAGTTTCACTCGGTTCAATCGATTACACAGGTAAGATCGAAGTAGATCACATAGTTCGTCATTAAAACCATACGCTTTTAATTTGCTGATCATTAAGGACGGATGGAGCGAATCAAAAGCCTTACTCAAGTCGGTAGATAAGATTTTAACAATTTGCTGGTTATCACGTGTTGATTTCCACGCTTCAATAAGACTTATCAATGTTGTTTCACAACTGTGGCGTTTACGATATGCCGTAATTCGGGGATCCAGACGGCTGTCGAATTGCTTAGAAATCTGGTCGCTAAGTAGCTGCTCGAACACCTTACTAACCACTGGAAGGACAGTTATTGGTCGATAGTTCCGACAATCTTGTGGATCCTCTTTCTTAAAGACAGGCTCAATAGGGAGCTTAAGCAACGAGGATGGCAACGACTACGAAAACATCACTTAAAAACTTAATTCGCGCTGCGTCAAACTTTATTGCACTTATTCCATGTCGTTCAATTCGTCACCTGTTGGTAAATTTTGCTAGAGCTGAATTCTAAACGACTGTATCGAACTTCAGGCAAAAAAAGAAAAAGAAAGTCATTGTCTCGTGTTCACGTTCTCCCGCACAAAACGTGAATTTAGGCACTTTCACACTCAGGGTCTTAAAATGACTGAGAAATGAAGGTACTGCCTTTGCCTTTGCAAATGGCTAGACCTTCGCGTGGCTAGGATGAGCATGTAAAATAGCGGTCAAGTCTCCAGGAGGAGAGGTAAAGGAGGAGAGGTAAATAAAATGTCCCCAATTAGTGCTTTCGTGCTAAATACATTGACACTCAAATAAAGTGCTGTGCATTTACACAGGAACTCATTAGTGAGTAGCTGCTTTAGGTCATAAAAGGGTAAACTCACTTGTCATTAATGATCCTGCGGCAGTCTTCTAACACCTGTTGATCACCGTTCTTTACAGCAAGACAAACTAGGTGGCACATGGAACTGACAATACAAGCTGTTGATGAGCTGTCGATTCCTGCATCAAGAAGACATTATGCATTATTGTTCAAGTGCGAGGTCAATATGGTTGAATATCACTGCAGTCAATTCTCTCTTAATGGACACCTCTATAAGATGGACACTTTGCTAAAACGGATACTGCCCTGCCTTGGTCCCTGCCTTTCTTTAGTTCTTTTAGTTGACTCTCTTAAGGATGGACATCTCACTAAGACAAACATATAGTTCCCGTCTCAAAGATGTCCGTCTCGGAGAAAGTTGACTGTATTGGTAAGTTCTCATTTTGCTTTTTCATGGTTTGAGACAAAGTTGAGGTTCAGACAACACAAAAACAACAAAAAATAATGCTAATATCCATAAAGCAATACTATTGGTTTCTAGGAATTTTTATTGAATGGGCAAGATGGCAAATTGATCCACAACACATCTAACCAACAACATTCAAATCAGTGGTGGATTCAGGGGAGGGGTCCTGGTGCCCATCCCCCCTTATTTTTAGACCAACCTGAGGCCCGAAAGGGCCAAAAAATTTTTTTTGGAGACCAGCAATCAACGCCCACCCCCCCCCTCCCCCCACCCCCGGGCCTTCCTCACTTATCTCAGGGTCCAGATGACCACCAGGCCCCACTTATCTGAAGGTCTCGATCCACCATTGCAAATGACATACCTCCACTGAGTGGTAAAAAAAAGCCTGCCTGACCACTCCTCCTGAGATAGTCCCATAACCAACAAGCCGGACCAAGACTTATCTCTTCCTCAGGCGAGTGGTACTGAACCTCTATTGGTTCCGCTGATGGGATGGATATGTCATCTCCATGACTCAATGCAAAGTCCACCTTAATGCGCGGATAGCTCTTAGTGTAAGCTGTTGCACTTGAACCAAATGTTGGTGTAGAGCCTCTATGAGAGCGCACTTCTTCCAAGTCGATTGTCGCCGTGACAACTTCTACCTCCTGCAATGAAAACTGTGCACCCTGCGCAACAACATGACCATTGACAGCAATCATTGAGCATCCATCATAGTAAACCCTTTCTCCATCGCAGCCTCTCATATTTGCATAAACATAAATGCCACCAGCCTACAGAATAAGACAAGCAAAGACCTCTAATGTTAAGTTTGACATCAGTGATGGCAATATTATTTCTACAAACAAATGCTTTGACCAGCAAATGTACTTGTTTAATTTTTGTTAACTGTTGTGAGATATTTTTGAATAATCTTCTTTATTAATAGGGTGACTTTGCAAAGACAAACTTATTATATTATCAATCTAATCTAACATGAAGAAAATTTAGTTACAGTATTAAACACAGCTGTTCTATTTGGTTTAAACCCCGCAATCCCATCTCCACTCCCCAAGTCCTCAACATTATAACCATTAAACTAATTAATCTCCCAGGTTGAGAATCATACTTTTCTTTCATGTGCTTTTAGAGCTCCTGCTGGAGGCAATATTTTCAGTGACTTTACGTGAAGGAACTGTATTGTTGTATTTGTGCAGGAAGGCCAAATGATGAATTTTATTTGTCCTCATCCTGGGATGGGAAGAAGAAAGACCCTGAGAATGGCACTACATATCAACTATTCAAACTTCATTACCTTCACATCAGAAGTCTAATAGTTTGTAGTCATACTTTTATTCTTTTGATCTTAAAAGGACTTGTAGTTTGTAAGTTCAGAGATTTGTATTTCACCTTTGTTGTCGCATCTGTTACATAATCCACCCTAGTATTAAGTTTCCTTAGTTGATGATGGCTTCCACTTGCATTAGTGATGATTTCCACGCCATCCAATGCCATACTAATATGTGGACCATCCACACTAAACAGCTCCTCACAGATTTCTGAACCAACACAAGTATCCAGAGTGGAGATGACACCATCTCCAAATGGAACAGTGTCCTGGCCAGTTATTTCTGCTATCATACGAGGAAGAAAGTACTCTTCAGTTTGCTTTGGCTAGACAGAAATAGAAAAAGCTTTGGTCAGACAACAGAGTAGTGGTGTGTGACCAACGGAGACTGTAGACTCGCCAACTGGCTGGTAAATGTAGCCTGTGAGCAAGCTCTCTGGGGTTCTCTGGCGGTGGGGCAGGAAAAGGAAGGAGGGCTTGCAACTACATCTCTGGAATTTGAATATCTGCATCAAAAAGGTTGATGCAAAAAGCTGATTGGGAGAGAGTGCATGCTTGCAGGCTAAGTCAATAAGGTAAACATTTTGGTGAAATGCGCTAATGGACTTGTAGAAGACTTAAAGTTAAGGGATTGGGAATCTTTTAGAGCATTTCACAACAATATTTACCTTGTTTACCCGCCAATTTGCATGTCTGCAGTCTGTGTTTGCTGCTGCACCATGACAGAGAAGAGGGAACATAATGTTGTAGCCTGCGTCACAGATGTAATCTAACCTTGCCTAGTAAAGCTTGCAAATCAGCACTGAGATTCTTGTTCTGGGCCTCCAACAGACTCGACAAATTACCAGACATGGTATACATAACTATTTTCAAATTTCTCTTTAACCTGATTGGCTCTTGGATAATAGCCTAGTTAAGAGGCCAACCAAGGTCTGTACTTAAGTCCTCCTACCCAGCTGGGGACCCAGAACAAGGATTTATGTGCATGTAGTGGCTTGCAGATGAGGCCAAATGTATGTTGGGGATTTATAATGCTTCTAACAACCCCAAAGTAGTCTGTGAGCCTGCTCTCCATTAAATAAAAGAGGAGATGGCATGAGAAAAAATGGGATGGTGAATTTGTGGGACAGCTCATGAGCATCCTAATCCCAGGCTAACCCAATAAAAGGACATCTGTTCTAATGCTGAAGACATTTGCTGATTAAAATGATCTGATTAAAAATGTCTCAAGAAATGAATATTTACATTGCACTATCAACTGTATTATTTTATGATAAATTTCATGCAAGTGGTTCCAAAGCCTTCCTCGCAGCCTTGCAAAAAATAAAGAACTACCACAAACACAGTCATCTCCCAATATAGCTTGTCTTCCTATCATTTTGAGCAAGGATCTTGGGGCTGCTTTGTATACATTACTTACCACATTTAGAATACGTCTATGATGCACGCTAGCTAACCAGTGCTTTTATGTTAGTAAAAATCCAGGGATGGCAGAATATTGATCAAAGGGGGGAGCAGGAATAGTGACTAGGCTGAAGATACACATGTACTCCTCCTAGTAAGTCTTCTTTTCTTGGGGTTGGGGGAGGGGGGGAGTTGCAGGGATGTTGGAGGGCTAAAGCCTCCTCAATGCCCCCCTCCCAACCCCTGGATCCTCATTTTTTCAAATGCTTTGATAATGCCTACCACAAAATATCTACTGGATAATGGTTTAGCCGGTGGATAGGCTTCTCCCCACACCACCCATCAAAGTACCCATTCCAGATAGTGGAAAATGTGGGAAACACCATTACAGCGGACTGGAAATATCTCTCTATTGACAGTACACACCTTGTTCCACTTTGTAAACCAACGTCCCTCCCTATAGTTAGCATCGTTAGCAAGTGTCATTTTCGGACGGATCAGAAGTATTTTTCCATTGAGAAAAATAACTCTGCAGTTGTAGCGAACATTCCTGTGCATTATGGGCATTCCAACATCGCAGATGATGTCCTTGGCTACTGGCGATTTTAGCAACACAGAAAGAACTTGAAAAGAATGCAGTAGCGTGTCGCTTTCCAAGAAATGATCGTTGCAACCGTAACCAGGGATTTCCAGCTCTGGTCCAAGCCTGTATGTTGCACCATGTGCTCTGGCAAGATTTATACTCTGAAGGATGCGTTTCAAGTTGCCTTCAAAATCCAAGGCCCATTGATTTAACGTGCAAGCCGCAAGAGTCACTTTTCGCCCCATCTGAAACTTTAGCAGAGATCTGCCTGTGAGGCAAAGTTTGATCACAATTTTCGCGACTTCAAAGCGAATGTTCAATCAATGATTGAGATTTATTTCCGATGATTGCCGGAAAGTTTCTACTGTTCGTGGCTCTTCGTAGCTCCCGATCGAGCTCGAACCAGTCTCTCCGTCGCGAGTGATTGCATCACATTACATCACATCGATCTCTTCCCTTTCAGAAAAGAATTACGAAACAATCGCGAAAACAATATGGTTCGTTATGGGTTATTAGTCTTGTCTCCTTCTTGCCTCAGAACTAAAATACCAGCCCTTCTGAAGCAAGCATCGAAAGAAGTCAAAGAGGTACTGTACGTTGACATTTATCAACCTGATTACGTGTGCCTCCATCTTCGTAATTTGTACGACCTACTCATCGATGTTTACAGCACAAATTCCTCGAGGATTGGCCATTTGGACGTCCGATTTCTGCTTCCTTCCGCGTTGACAAAAACAGACGGTAACCTTGATGAAGTTAGATACCTTGGAAAGAGACCTGAGGTCGCACTTGTGCGAGATATTTTTTGTAAAACAGGCCAGTCGAGTTCACAGGTTGGCCTCCTGGAGTTCAAGAAGTGGCTGACCCGCCGTTTTCAGTTATCCGATTTGGAGAAAAAAGTGAAGTATTTAAAGGTCGAAGACGAGGCGACGGATAGTAACTTAATCAACAAAACTTGTGGGCCAGAAAATCCACAAAATGATTCTTTGCAGACCTACAATGAGGTCGTTCTTGGGGGAACATTCGATCACATTCACTCTGGCCATCGATTACTTCTAGCTGTAGCTTCCTTGCTTTGCGAAGAAAGAATTACGATTGGCCTCAGCGATGGGCCTCTTCTTCAAAGAAAGTTTTTGAAGGAACTAATCGAGCCTTTTCAAGAGAGGAGGAAGAAATTGCAAGACTTTTTGAATGACGTTAAGCCAGGTATGTCTTTCATTTCTTTCATCGTGTTTCAAATTACATCACTAAACTAACATTCAGATTGGCTGAGCAACGTGCTACTGGCATCTTATTTCCTCGAGTAATAGCCGGGGGCGATTATATATATTTTTTTGGCACCACAAGGTAACGATCATTCAAGGGAAGGCGATTATTCGAGGGAGGCGACAATTTCAAATATTGCTCACTGGAAGTCGTGCCCTAAATATTTTGTTTATTATCTCATCGAATAAAAAAATAATCACATGAAATAAACTGAATATGGGCTTTTTAAGTCGATGAAGATAGCGGAAGGGGTTGGGGGGGGGGGGCGGTTATTTGAGGGAGGTGATTATTTTAAAATAACATTTTGTAAAAATAATATTTCCATCAAATGGGGGAGATTTTGAAGAAGGTGGTAAATCGAGGGGCAGCTATTATTCGAGGAAATATGGTATGATACAGTACAGCCTACATTTGCGACCATCTCTCTTTAGTGTCCACCTCCAATAAGCAACCACCTATTCAAAACACCAAAATTTTCCCAGTCAAAGCTCTATAATTGGAACCTGCCATAAAAGACCACCTACTGCAAGCAACCGACGCATGGTCTCTTCTCTAGGTTCAGTGTGCACTATGCTACTTGGACTACATGTATATGAAGAACTTTAAGTGACAACATGGAACTACACATATCGTAACTTGCATGAAACTGCATGAAATTGCTTGCAATAAAATTAATTATCTTCTGTACAGTGTCTGGACCACTTGGAAGAGACACCTTGTGGTTGGATTCTTCTAAACAACCACCTTCAGTAAGTGACCAGTAGGTCTTTGACTTTGGGTGGTTGCTTGTGGAACCTTTGACTGTAGTTCATGGGTAGTAAGTCGAGAAAAGCCTGCTTCTATGCCTTTGAATGATCAAAACAATCTCTATCACATTGCGGTTATACATCTTCAGTGTATTTACTTTGAAAGTCATAAAATCATGAACACTAGAAATAGTTATGGAATGTTATTGTGTTGAAAAGAAAAAAGGCATTGAGGCATGTCCTGAACTGTATTGTGACTGGTCACCACACGATGAACACTCCTTAAAATTTTCAGTTGCTCATGGGTTTCTGAGTTTGACAGTAACAGTATTATTCTTGTATGTGGCTGGCATATTGCGAAGGATCATTAAGATTGAACAGGGTGTTATCCACTGATATCACAGGCCAAGATCAATAATACCTGGATGCAGCAAAAGTGCTGTTTGATAGCCTGGAGCAAGCCCTAATGCTAACATCTGTTAGTAACTAGCAATAACCAAAGGTTTTAACAGGAAGTGCGGGGACGTTTAAGGCTTCTGATCGAAGGTCAAAACACTCTTGCTCCATTACTAGGGCTTTGCATAAGTCTGAATGCAAGTGACCAGTGGGATTATGAAAGATAGAAAGTTCAAACGCATGTGCATGATAAGTGTGATCACATGTTCTCAGCCTGGAGATTAAGAGGTTTTAGGCCTCCTCTTGTTGCTCGTAATAATTTTGCCCAGTAGGTCAATAATGTTTTGCTAAGGTAAAGTAAAAAGGGTAGTTGGTAAACCTGTGATATTTCTCTTCTTATATTTCTTTTTCCCCTCTCTTCTCAAAAAGAAATAAAAAAAGGCCTGAACACAGGTTAGGGGATTGCTTTGGCTTAGTAAAATTTCAACAACAACTTACTTAAAGGGCAAGTTACTTTTTATTTTTTTGTTTCTTTTAAAGTATCTATTGAAATAATAAGAAATGAGATTTCTTGCGTGGAGCCCTTGGGGACAGGGCCTTCACTCATGTTGGCCCCTCACTGTGGAACGCTTGTTCCTTTAGCCTATCATGAGTACCTGGAGTCATCAGGGTTTCAAACAGGCTCTAAAGACCTTTTTATTTCATTTGCCCAGTGAATTCATGTACTGGCAGTGATTGGGGTGTTTTATTTTTATTTTCTTTAAGTGTACTGTTTGTTATGTGTTAGTGTTTGTCAGCTTTTATCAGCGTTTTAGAATATGTGTATGGTTTAAATGCTATGTACATGCAATTAATAAATATTATAAAAACAGCATGCAAAGAAAGTCGTGTCCGATAGCCAGGGGCCAGTGGATTTTGCTATCGGGCTAGTGATTTTTGTTCTTAACTTGTCCGAAGGGCAAGTGCTTTTGGGGGGGTGGGTGGGGGAATTCAAATTGCAGAAGTATTGTAATCAATTCTGCTAATCAAAAAGGGTTTTGGGGCTAGTTGAAATGACTTTTGGGCTAGTACATGTTAGCTACAGCTTGCCCAAATGGCAGGCTGTAAAACTCACTTTCTTTGCACCCTGTTGAATATTAATATTATTATTAATATTATTGTTATTGTTTAAAATTACACCATCTTATAATATCAGAACCCCCGACGATCAATGTTTTGCATTTTCAGGCCTTAAACAGGACATCATGATACTCAAGGACCCTGTGGGGCCTGCAGGAACAGTTCCAGAGTACCAGTGCTTAATTGTCAGCAAGGAAACAGAGAAGGGAGGGTTCTTTGTTAATGATGCTAGAGAGAAAAAAGGCTTAGATTTGCTGGATGTACATGTTGTTGACGTAGTCTCGGACAACAGTATTGAAGTTCTGAAAGGAAAACGCCATCAAGGGGAAGAAAAGATGAGCTCCTCTATGGAACGTCAGAAACTCTTAGGAACACTTTTAAAACCTGTTGTTAGAAAAGAGAAAGGAAATAATCAGCCATATGTCATTGGTCTAACTGGAGGGATTGCTAGTGGAAAATCTGCTGTCTGTCAGAGGCTGAAAGGTCTAGGTGCTGCGATAATAAGCTGCGACCAGCTTGGGCACCAAGCTTATACACCTGGGAAGAAGGCTTACAAGGAAATAATTGATAATTTTGGATCCTGCATTCTCACCCCTGAACAAACCATAAACAGAAGAGCGCTTGGTGCAATTGTGTTTGCCGACAAGGCAAAGTTAGCATTGCTTAATCAAATAGTGTGGCCTGAGATATTGATGCAGGCTAAAACAGAAATTGCTCGTTATGGAAAAGAAGGCTTTAATGTTTGTGTCCTGGATGCCGCAGTTCTCTTAGAAGCTGGCTGGGACAAGGAAACTGATGAAGTTTGGGTTACATTTGTCCCCGAAAGTGAAGCAGTCTCACGGATTCTCGACAGAGATGGTATCTCTGAAGAACAAGCAATGAACAGAATTAAGTCACAAATAGGCAACGAGGAAAGAATTAGGGAAGCAAATGTTGCCATTTGCACCTTGTGGGAGCCAGAATTCACACAAAAACAGGTTGTGAAAGCGTGGAATAATTTACAAGAAAGACTGTCATGACATTATTTCAAATATTCACTTGCAATGCTATTAAAATGTATAATAATTTATTTATTTATTAGCTTTTGCCTTTACTAGTGATAAAGCAAAGTAGCTGAAATTTCAAAATTCAAGATTAATTTAACTCTGAACACAAAAATTGGTAGTCTCATGTAAATATTCAACTTTTCTAGATGTCAGCTAAGTTTAACTGCAAGGATCTACAAATCTAGATTTTGAACTTAAAAATAACCTTCATTGGACACTGGGATCTGTAAACATTTAGCCTGAGCAGAAAATAGGATTTGTACTCCCTGTTCCCACTTTGGTACCCTCATACTGGCAAGCATATGCATTTAGAGCGATTTTTGTTTGACCTTGAAATGAAAAAGTGCAATCAAAACAGAACAACTAACTAATGGAAATAAAGTGATTTGATTGGTTTATCGAACGGATACAAACGCACCTGGCTTTTGGTTGGTTAAGTGAACACTCGGGTGAAAAAACTTCATGCCCGTGAACTTAATTCTAGAAATCAACCTGTCGATACTTCTCTTTGACGTCATACTGCAACACAATTGGCCAATCGCACAATGCCTTCTCCATTAGGGTTTTCTTTGGCAGGAAAACGAACACTTACGAAAACCGTTTTTCAAGGTCATTAGAAAAAAGCTCTAACAGCTCATCCTCTGGAATTCTTTATTGTTTTGGTCCTATTCTGATTCAAACGAACTATATAGCAGCTCTTACTGTTCATGTATTGCCCAGTTACTGATCACGTCCAAGTTTATCAGTGATCTTATTCTGTCTTTATATAACCTGCTTATGCTGGTGGTTTTTTGGGGAGACAGGAGTGCCAGCACCAGGCGAAGCCAAGAAAACTGTCACAAAGCCTCCAGCTAAACAGGCTATTCCAGTGTCCTAAGCTAATTTAACTGGAAATATTGTGAACCAGTCGCATTGTAGAAATGAAAGCTTCCTGTTTTAGTATTTAAAGCAAACAATTGCGCAATCAATGATGGAAGCAAAATTAATTCCCAGTGAAACTGAAAAATGTGAGCACGGGTTATGATTCTTAACTTTCTGTCCTGCAAAAACCATCTCTGCTTTCTTGCTACATATTTTTATTATAGGGTAGTTTTCACAAGTGTGTCAGAAAATGCTTTAGCCTGCTCACTCCAAGGGCAACCAAGTTATTGAGAGGTTTGCTTTAACGTTTCAACTTGTGGACAGATCGCTGTGGTGTTACCATTTAGATGAACCCACTTTAGTTCAACGTTTTTATACAACTATTTATTTTTAGGGATTTCACAAAGAGAAAATAATATGAATTTTGTTGTGAATGTTTTCTTTGGCCCCTAAAAAGGAGTCAAAGGGTTATTTTTAGGTTACTTTGGGGAAGATTGAAGTTGATTAGTCTTAGATTTATAGGGCTACTATGGACAGTATCATCTAGAAGAAATCTTTTCTAATTTTGAGAAATTGCCATTGAGGTTGTACTATTTGCCGTAAGCATGACTCTTAAATAATTTCTCTACTGAGAGACTTTTTGTAAGATATTTTTTTTATCCTAGGCTGATTTTTTTTTTCACGACGCTCATAATCTTCATGATTAATAAGCAGTGATATTTAAGGAGAAATTTAATGCTGGTCATTAAGAAGGAATGTAACAAAGAGTTGATGGTCATTAAAAGAGAATGTAACAAAGAACTGGTGGTCAACAATAGATTAATTTGTTCAAAGTGCCCACAAGCAGATGATTAAAAAATGGTTGTCACAGGGAAGTAAAAAGTCACACAGCCATTTTTACAGTCGTCACACAATGCTCAGGGGGGCTGGTCAGGGCTTCTTCTTTAGGTACCAAGGCGCAGATTGGATACAAGTAAAGAAACAATACAACCAAACAATGAAGCCCCCAGGGCCAGGGGAACTAATTTTTCAGTTCCCTTCTTTCATTATTTTGTTATGACAGTACCTGCAGAAAGACCCTTAAGACCCCGAAACGAAAGGGGAGGGGAGGGGGACTACTTGACAAAGTTTTATCAGGGGAGGTCCGATCCGAAGTTTCCGAGGTCCAATCCCTTTCCTTCCATTGACAAAATGGTACCCCTTTTATTATGCATTCTAGTCCACGGGGGTAGGGAGTAGCTGGGAGTATTGCATGACTCCGGCCCGGGCAGCTGCTAAGGAGACTATTAGCATAGCTACTTGATAAAATAAATGGCTAAAACTCTTTTTGTCATTCAATAAGTTGAAATGATATAGGTGCGTCTAAAGTTTGGAAACAGTTTCACAAAAGTTCCCTTTAAATAGATTTTGATTATTTTTTGGTGTACTTCAGGTCCCGGTTGTTCAATCCCTGGATAGCGCTACCACCTGATAAATCACTATACAGTGGATACGTATTAAGAAAAACAATTTTGCTATCCAGCGGATGAGACTTATCCATTGGAAAGTGTTATCCACCTTTCCAACAATCGGAACCAGATTAAAAATTCCCTACCCTTTGAGGGAAAAGGTACTCTCTTTGGGTGGGGCCCCCCATTTCAGACATTACAGGTAGTAGCCCTACCCCCTACCCCCCGGGCCAAAACAAGAGTCATATATGTTCTAATTCCTCACCTACTAAGCATCAAAACTTGCCAAAAGGACGTTGTCAGGCTTAATACTTTAAAAACTGATATAGGAGACAGGAGACAGGAGCCCAGCTGCACGAGCACAGGTGGCCCAAACTCACGTTACGAGGCTGAGGGTGCAATGTAATTTACATACCATACGTGACGCGCCGGTGTCGCGTTACAGGCGACCGTTGAAAATATAAGAGAATTTGTATGAGAAATATGTTACTGAGATCTGCCAACGCTAGATAACGCTAAACCTTAGTTACTTTTTCTTAAATGAAATGAATAGAAAATACTTACCTGCAATGTATTTCACTGCATTTTGGTGTTTGATTGTCGTTTACTGTTTTTTTTGGCTTTACTGCGTAACCACTGTTACTCCTTTCATAGAACAGTTCGTCTCTGATTGCATGAAGGAAATAATACGATTGCTGAGTATCAAGGAGATCACAACCACTCCTTACCATCCTATGTTTAATGGTTTAAGTGAGAAGTTCAACGGAACAATGAAGCTTATGTTAAGCTTATGTTATGTTATGTGGCATCGCTTTATCAACCCCGGTTATGATGAGGTTCCTGAAGAGTCTACTACTTTCACCGTTTGAGCTGTTGTATGAAAGAGCCGTTAGAGGTCCGCTGACCATTCTTAAGGAGCTTTGGACGAAAGAAGTGGAGGAACCGGAAGTTAAAAACAGCTACCAGTATGTTTTTGAGCTGCTAGAGAAGTTGGAGGAAACCCTTAAATTAGCCCACAGTCAGTTACAGAAGGCTCAAGATAAAGGAAAGCACTATTATCATCGAAAGACTAGAGTCAGAAAATTTCAGCCTGGTGAGAAAGCTCTTGTGCTACTACCAACTGATCACAATAAGTTGCTGATGCAGTGGAAGGGTTAGACTACGAGAAGTCTCTCTTTTTTTCTGTAGTACGTCGAGCAAAACGCGAGACACGCAAATGGCCACGCGCGTAATTGATGCCGCCCTCATTTCGCGCGTCTCGCGGCTTCGCCGCTCACGCGCGCGTACATTGCTCTCACTAAATCTGAAGAAAAAGAGAGACTGCTCGCAGTCTATGGAAGGGTCCTTTTGAAGTGAGTTCAATAGTAGGCCTTTACGACTACAGAGTTAAAGTGAAAGGAAAGGAGAAAGTTTACCACGCGAGTCTCCTCAAGAAGTATTTTGAAAGAGATGAAGCTACAACAGAAGGAGCAGTAGCGGTGGTAAAAGCAGATGATCATTTTAAGGAAGATATGCACTGTGAAATTGAAGAAAGTGAAGTAAAGGATGCGGAGGATGATGATAATGTTGATTTCCTAGAGATCTGTGGCTATGATGCTAAGGAATCTGTTGCAGATGTTACCACCGGGTCAAATCTTACTGACGAACAGCGTTCTGAGTTTATGGACCTAGCCAATCGGTTTTCAAGTCTATTTACCGAGGCGCCAGGTACTACAGACCTCGCCCAGCATCACATCAAACTTACCTCAGATGAGCCTGTTCGGTCAAGACCATATCCTGTTCCTTACAGCATGAGGGAGTCGTTGAAGAAAGACATCGCCGATATGATTAAAATGGGAGTTATCAGGGAGTCTGATTCACCCTATGCGTCGCCTGTTGTTGTAGTGAAGAAGAAAGACAATACCAATCGGGTCTTCCTTGACTATCGGAAGCTAAATAAACTGACTGTTATTGACCCTGAACCTATGCCGACCGCCGAACACCTGTTCCAGAAGCTGAGTGGTGATAAGTTTTTCGCGCAGACTGATCTTAGCAAGGGCTACTGGCAAATCACCATACCTGAGGAGGATATTCCGAGGCTTCATTACTGCGCCCGTAAAAGTGAACAAAAACAAGCAAACAAACAGAAGATTTTTTGTCTTGAACAGAAGCATTATGTTCTTTACCTTTTAGTTCCTATGTCTTAGTAATTTCGTTTCTTTTGTTTTTTTGTTTTTATTCTTCTGATTGGTTTTTTCTTTTTTTGGAATCTTTTAAAGTGGTTCATTCGTTTCTTATATTCTCCTTCAGTGTTGTCGCAGCAATTGATATACATGTACGCCACGTGCGTCTACTATTGATCGAAACTACTAATATATAGATTTAGCCAGGGCTAAAAGCGAAGCTCCCGTTAATAAATTCATAATTTAAATCAAACAATAAACTTGCAATTGTAATCCACAGATCAGGGCACATTCATTTGACTTTTGAGGCAAAGGCTGAGTGATTTTAGAGAAAAATCAGAATTTGACCGTCCAAGAGTGCAACAAATTTTACATCGAGTTATTAAATAGTCTTATTTGTACACCGAAAAATAGCAATCATGTTCGATCACAGTAGATTAGGCCTGGAAAACAAATAGACCTATTCGTGTATTGTATTTGCATTCGCTGTTGCATCGTAATGTGGCATTCACTAGTCTCACCAACATTGCTCCGTTAGAGAGACTATGGATAATTGGATAACCTCAAATTATAATTTTAAGAAACACACGCGCCACGATAGTCCTTGGTGGCAGCCAATTTACAAGTTGCATTCCTCTGTCTAAAAGGGAGGCCAAAATAAAAAAATCAGGCCGGATTTTTTGTGTTCGACAAGTTTAGTTTACTAGTAAATCTTGGCGACGAATCTGATGGCGTGTAAACCAGCCTTTTAAACATACTTTTTCTCATCACGTCTCAGGTAAACAGTACTATGAGGCCCTTTTTTTATCATACAGACCTCGGACAGAATTTGTTCTTTTTTGCTCTATTTAAACCTATAATTCTGCAGTTTTTCACAATTTTGCAAGAGAATTTGCACTCATTCAATATCCACGACGATCAAAGCACGCGCTTCGTTTGCACAACAAATTATAGCATTGAATTGTAAAACGTTTTCATGAAAAGAATTCTATAATGCCGGGACTTTTCAGTTAGAAAAATCTGGTCCTAGATATGCAGGGTAATAATTATGGGCTTTTAATGAAAACGCTAAAAAAAATTCCCAAAATCACTTTTCGGCCAGCCGGACGGGTTCTCACTTTTGACAGGCACCAAATTTGCAGTGCGATTAATAGAGTTACCATTCACGCTTCAACATGATAGAGAAATTGTTATGTTTAGGTTTTACTTCCCTTTATTCATTAAACTGTGCATGATTTTTTTATGTGTAATCTTTAAAAGTGAGTGATATTTACGCGCGGCGTTTTGAGTATTCTTGCATGTGATGTTTATGTTCGACTGGAAATTAAAAACAAAAACCGGTGCAGCGATAAAAATTGCGAGAGGGACTACTAACAATCAATAAAATAAATTTAATTCGGTGAAACATGTACAGAGACAATAATTTTCATTCACGAAGAGAAGTATTGAGAGTAAAGTGTCTCAGAAAATCATGAGTCAGGTAAGCATAAGCTTATTTATGTTTTAAGCCGGCTTCCCGGTGTTTTCTCTTTTTCAAGATGAACTCGAGGCAACAAAATCCATCAGAGCTTTCTGTTTTATACTGCCAAAATCATAACTAAATAATCTTCGGAACCTTTTCTTTGAATTTGCGGGTCAAAAAGTTACCATTCACGCTTCAACATGATAGAGAAATTGTTATGTTTAGGTTTTACTTCCCTTTAGAGTGGTTTTCGTTTGAGTGTCGTAAAACCAAAACCAAAGTAATTACTCTGGCCAATCACATAGGACACAGACAATACATTGAACCAATCAAAACTCGAAGTAATTACATGTGGCTGACGCAAAGCGCGGGAAAATGCATGCGGGCGCGTCACAATTGGCTTTGGTTTTACTTCTGATTGGATGAAAAGGTGGCGCGAATCTTTTAAGCCAATCGCATCGTGTAGAAAGTGCAAAACCAATTACTTTTCGACACTCAAATGAAAACCGCTCTATTCATTAAACTGTGCATGATTTTTTTATGTGTAATCTTTCAAAGCGAGTGATATTTACGCGCGGCGTTTTGAGTATTCTTGCATGCGATGTTTATGTTCGACTGGAAATTAAAAACAAAAACCGGTGCAGCGATAAAAATTGCGAGAGGGACTACTAACAATCAATAAAATAAATTTAATTCGGTGAAACATGTACAGAGACAATAATTTTCATTCACGAAGAGAAGTATTGAGAGTAAAGTGTCTCAGAAAATCATGAGTCAGGTAAGCATAAGCTTATTTATGTTTTAAGCCGGCTTCCCGGTGTTTTCTCTTTTTCAAGATGAACTCGAGGCAACAAAATCCATCAGAGCTTTCTGTTTACTGCCAAAATCATAACTAAATAATCTTCGGAACCTTTTCTTTGAATTTGCGGGTCAAAAAGTGTCTAAAGGCTTTTTAAACCTGATACTATTGTAGGTTAGATAATTGCTCGTGTATAAACTTAAGCCGCATAAACCATACGCTCGACTTCAGGAAACCGAAAAAAAAAAAACACATCAAAGACAATAATTGCTCAGGCTTACCAGTCGAGATGCTGCTTCTGAAGGTCTTCAAGTGTTCCAGAATCGCTTGAGACTTTTCAACCCTCTTACGCCTCAAGTGAGTAAGCTCATTTTTGAAAACGATGCCATCCGAAATCGGATTTCCAATGACTTTGACAAGCGGTGCATTTGTCAACAAAAAGCGCAATAAGCAAACCAGCCACGAATTACAGAACAATGTTGATAGCAGCTGTATTTCATTTTGTACACCAAGTAGAAAAAGACAGTTTAAAACATCACAAGATGACACAAAACTCTGTCAGCTCCAGCTATCAGTAAGCAAGTTTCCAGACGCTGCATAAATTTTCCCCATAAACTCACCTGTTAAATTTTGACCAATCAGAACATAGAAATTGGACGTAGAGCGTGATGAACACGTGACAGTGAGAAAAGTCAAAAGCGATTGCCTTCCCTGCATTTAAATGTAAAAGCCGGTTGAATTTTCGTGTCCGAGGTCAGTTCGAAATCAACATTTTAAAAGTGCGGCTCATGAACACGACTTATTTCATATGCATTTTAAAAAAATTGAACTTGAGCCTGCGATCATTTGAAAAGTAGCAACTTGTCAGCGGATACCTTCAAAAAATTACTGGAACTCAGAGGGTCTATACCTGACCCCGCGATACGGTCAGGCGATACTGGTCAGCAGAAACATTGGTATGCCTGTGGTGCGGACAGACGGAAGGTCGGGTGGTCGGTGAACGGTCACGTGATTGCCGAATTTTCTAGGATGGACAGATTTTCTATAAAGCTATGGGGCTTCGAATTGAGCCTGTGATCAAATAAAATATATGCGCAAAACTTTAAACACTACGTGACCTCAATGGATAGAAAAATGAGCCCGCGATCCACTCAGGTGATGATGGTCAGCGTATACTCTAGTTTGACAGCTGTCAATTAACCTTCATTAGAATGGCGAATATTCAAATTAACAGACTACAAGTATGAGTAGGACATATCCGTCCGGCATGTAGTGGAAAATGCCAGATCGTGTACCTGAGCGAACCTGAGCCCACGTTACTAGTTTTCTGATTGTGGTCTGCACATGTCCCATTTTGACAGCTGTCAATTGAACTTAATTTGGCTTGCCAATGTAACTTTAAACGACTGTCAGTCAACTGACAGCCTTGCCCAGCGTAGTTTCGTTGAATTGGTAAGTGTGACATATTATGTCAGCTTATATATAGGGGTAAAACGACTGGTCTTTTATCTGAGCCCGCGAGATGGTCATGTGATAATTGTCAGCGGATGTCTGATTTTGACAGCTGTCAATCTAATCGTACTCATACGGATGGCTTACATAACTAAGAGGCTAGTCAAGTTGTGCAAGATCTATTGTGACATTTGACATCGGCTTACATGAAGTGTGTGTACGGGTGGGCGTACTCTACGTCATAACCAAATTTTCTCGAATGGATAGTTTACCAAATTTTCTTACCCATGGTGCTCCGCTGCGCGCGCGCTTCGCGCGCGTGGGAGCTCCGCTATAAAGCTCTGGGACGCAATAATTTAGAGGTTGGTCAGGAGCCCATAACCCGGAGCGAGAAACTTCCATGCGCTCGTGCCATGGCATTTTCACGGACCAGTTTATTTTTAGAACGGTTTTTAGCGCGAATTTTGAATATCTTTTAAATTTCACAAACCACTTAGCAAAACCTACAGACCTTTAGTTTCTCTTTTTGATGTCTTATACTTCGAATGCGCTCATAGTCATGGTAGAGATTCTATTTTCGCGGGAAAAAGTGCCCTAAAATGTGTCTAAAAATAAACTGGTTCGTAAAAACGCCGTGACATAGGCCTAGTACGGGAGTACTAGATATATGCTGTGTGTATCAGGCAGTCAACTGATGAATCATCCAACACTAAAAACACAGTAACACACCATTGGGCCACGAAATGGCCCAATAGTACCTTTTTGAAGCTGAAAGTGACTCAAACAAGGTATGGGGGGGGGGGGGGGGGATATATGGCGTACAAATCAGTAACAGTCACTGCGCTCATCTAACTGAAGAAAAAGAGAGCCGGGGGTTATTCTGCCGCTTGGAACCAAAACATCTTATGTCTGTAATCGGAAAAATCAAATCATACAGTTTTGGTGCTTTATAAGCAAAAAATGAAGGCTGATAAAAATTAACCAGATTCGAGCATTCTGTTATTTACCCGATCAGACGAAAAACAGTTGTAACCTAAGTCGAGGATGCATGGGGGATGGGGGGAGGGGGGTGATGACCAATTAAAAAAAAACTTGCAGCATCGGAAATGGTTAAAGCCTCAGCGAAGGGACAGGAAGAAGTGGCTTGTGGTTTTCTAATCAAATGTTGACCTCGGAGGTCAGTGTTCTAGGGGGAGAGTTTTTTCAGAAAGCTTTTTTACATCTTGGACATCAACAATCACAGTAAAACTTCAGTCTCTTTTTCTTTATATTTAATAAAACATAATAAGGCTGAAAGTTACATCAAAAACAGAACACTGTATCACGCAACGCGCCCAGATTAGCTACAAGCAGTTGATGTAATCAAGTCGACGTAATAATGTAAATGAATGCGAAGCACTGCTTCTTAAAATAACCATGGCCATGGTATACGTCATTGGCCTGGAAAACACTCCACCTTCAGGTACCTAAAAATGCGTTATATTCCCGCTAGAATAATCTTAGCTTAAAAGATTGAGGTACATGCAATTTCTTAGTGCCTAACCACAGAACGATGCTGTTCAAGTGCTCTGGAACTGATCTGTTTCATTACTGTACAGCCTTTCTTTTACAAAAAATTCACTTCTTAAGTCAATAAAAATTTAAAAAGCGTGTCGCTGTTATTAAGCAATTGAACTATCTGAGAACCAGTTCGGGTACTTATATAAGATGACAACAATATTATAAGAAGGTCCTGAAGGGGGGTATACCAAATCTCAGTTTCCAGCCTTTGGTCCAAATCCTATTCGCGGATGTTGTTTGCAAACTGATGGCATGCTGGGTACAAGTTCATTCATCTGGAAAGAAAAAAATCTCTCATTCTACTAGACAGGTGTACAATCTTTCTCTCCAACCCTTGTTGACATAACCATATTAAATCTACTTCTCTCATTCTAACTTTCACCATCTTCATCCGACCCGCGCACATATCTCCACTCCACTTCGCTGCCGCGTCAGCAGTAGTTGTCACGGTTAAAGATTATAGTTTGCAATTTTCTGTGCGGATTACCGCATTGGTTGCTGAACCGTAAAACATTTCGATGACCATAATTGTGCAAAATGCAGGAAACATTTTCCAAATCGTACGCCATTTTGATCTTTGTTAAATGAGCATGCCATTTCACCGACAAAAAAACAATTGAACAGGGAAACTGACAGAATTTCATTCATGCATTGCTACTGATGTTACTGATGTATAATTGGATTTCTCCACTTCCAAAAAATGGCTTATTTGTGCAAAAGTTTGTGAAATAATCGAGTCAAAGTCCTCTAAAGAGAGAAATCACACTGCCATTTTCAAAATTGTTCATCCCTTTCCCAGTGCAGTAAATCCCATTTTCCCCCTCCCCCCCCCCAAAAAAAAATGGTGAAATCCCAGTTCCCATTTTACCCCTTCAGGACCCTGTTATAACAGTTGCATCACTCAAGGAATTTTAAGTTACAGTTTTTAACTAGTATTTACTCACTTACTAATCAGGGGCACCCAACGACCGCATTTCCCAAAATCAGCTCTGAGTGCCTCTTTATAGGCTTCCTGGAGTGCTTTAAAAGCAATATACATGATTAAAAATTAGCATCGCTATAAAAGGTTTAGATCTAGAGCTCCGAACAGACATTTCCTAGAAAACGGTTATTGGGCGCCCCTGACTAATCTGTTGCGATGCGTTTTAGTTTGGAGACGCTTACTCTATAATGCGTTCTGGCCGAAATTTAGCCTTTTGTTGTTGAAGTCCGTGATTGCATTACACTTTGACAAAAACGCCTATTCATTTGTCCGTACGAAGTAAATTTTCCGTCAGTTTGCCAATTTCCTTAGTTGTTACGCAAACAAAATGTTACATTAAGCACAAGGTATAAAAAAATCATTTAGGAAACTGATTTTAAAATTTTCTTGGTAAACTCTAAAAAGTTAACCCTGAAAAAAACTAAATTTTGCACAAAATACTATTACCAATATGTAAAGCAAGAATGTATAGCAAAATCAAAACGCTCCAAAATTGTAGATATTCTATGCTCTCTATATAGATTTGTTCCAATGCAATGATTAACCGGAAGAACTCGTGCCTATAAGTGAAAGTACTAAGGCGTATTTCAACATCATCCAAGGAAGCAAAATTTCTCTATCAGCTAATGCTGTTTCACTGAAAAAGTTTTAAGGAGTAAAATAGTATAATATTTACTTTCTACGGTTACACGAAACCTTTTTTCCTCAGGTAAAATAGACTTTGATATTATAATGTTCCATTGATTAAGCAGTATTATTTCTTTGACATCTCACTGCACTCAGCACGGCCCCTGTAAATAAAGTAACTTTTGATTAATTAATACGCTTAGCTTGAAGAGCGAAATCACGGCCTTAATACTACTCGCTCTATAGAGGTTTCAAGATAAAAAGCCTTAGATTACAGGATAGCAAGGATGAGATGGGCAGAAGCTCAAAACTTTTCATTACTTTACAGCAAGAGAGTGTTTTTGGTCTGTTTTCTGCCTATTTAACCTGCTTTTCTGCTCATAACAAATCATAAAATAAAGGTTTTAACTCTTTTTGACGAATATGACATTTCTATTTTGAATCGGGTAAAATGATGCCTTAATGGTATCCAAACTGTTAAGGCAAAAACTAAAAATTCTCAACGCATAATCCAGAGCCAGTATGTCACGGCAACAGCCATTTACAGTGAATGCTGATTTTGCAGTTAATTATATGATTATTGAATGGTTTCAAGTGTTCAAAAAACGTTTTTAAACAATTTTGTATTACAGAAATGAAATCTGATTGCGTAAATCCAGAATGATTGTACATTAACCATTCATCCATATTATTTTTTTGTCAATATTATTCACACTGTCTTCCTTTTACTGCTTATTTGTTATTAATATTGTCAATTCCTTTACATTTTAATTTGAAGACAATGAAACCTTAAACCTTATTTAATATATTAAAGCCCTAAGTAATCTAAAACAAAAGAAAAGTCTGTACTTACAGCTTTCTCAACGGTTTATATCAAATTCAATCGTGACGTCATCGCCAAACAGCACAAATGGAGCCCAGTACTTTGGGGCGCAAAAGTCGTCGGAATCTCGAAGGCATTTCATGGCCTTCTGCAGAGCAGTACTAGCACTTTCTCCAACTCTCAGGTGTTGGTAGAAACATTCCATAAACACCATTGTGGCTTCATCATCAAGTGCCCAGAGTGACGCCAGCACAGAACGAGCACCAGCAAATAAGAAAGCCCTTGCCATACCGACCACACCCTCAGACGAGACCTCTCCTTGACCACTATGGGAGCAACTAAGCACAACTAGCCTCGCTCTCAGTTTAAGGGCTTGTACATCAGACATTTTCAACATGTAGTCCTCTTCCGTAGGGATAAGAGTCTTGGATTGCCACTCGGGGTTGGGAGCCAAAGCAATTTCACCAGTTTCCTTTTCTCCGTGTGCTGCAATGTGAATCAAAGCGACTGAATCTATTCTCCGAAGCACCTCTTCTTTGGTTGCAGCTTCTCCTGTGAGTGGTTGGCTGTTAAGAAGTTCTCCAATTATCTCCACTTCTTTTTTTGCGAACTCCAGCTGCTCATAAATGGGTTTATCCCTTTTATCTGTAACTTTCCTCAGACATGGATCTCCAACAAGCAGGGCGCCAGTTTTACTGTGGTATTCACTTGAAGAATCTCTTATTACTTTCAAACTTGTCAGTGAGGGAATAATACGGATCCTTAAAGTCTCACTTAGGGCTGTCCAAGGAGCTAAACACAAAGCACCATCAGGGACTACAACTAGTTCATCACCATCAAGTAAGTCTTAAATGGGACCAAAAACTATATCATGCAATGGCTGTAACCAGTCGATATTCTCGTGCGATGGAATCGATATTTTATCATCTTCCTGAGTACTGGAAGTTGACTTATCGCTTAAAACATGAAGTGATAGATTCTCGCATCTAACATCTCTGCCAGCCCCAATTTTGCTCAAAGAAGCTTTCAAAAGTGCATCAAAGGGATCTTCGTGTGCACCTCCACTTTTTAGTACTGCTTGCCTAAAAATAGCGTTGGTTTTGTTTCCCAGTACCCACAAGCTTATTGTTTCTTTGTCTAATGCAATAAACATTGTCAAAACAGATATGTTCCTTGAAATGTATGCGAAATCTTCCTCAGTTTCATTTGAGATGGGCGAAAGGGATGTAAAGCCATACTTCATTTTCAAGGCGTCTAGCAAAGCCCCTGCTCGTCCCCGTTCGGCCGCGTACAAAGCCTCTTCCGTCTTTTGAAGCGCTATAAGAACTCGAGATAAATAGCGATAGCTGCCTTCGAAACGCTTACGAAAACTTATTTTTGATGCATCTTCCGAAATGAAACTACTCCTAATAGTATCGAACGTTTTTACACTGAATTTGAAATGAACTACAGCCTCATCCAAAGGACCTGACAACATAAGAGCCATACCCAAGTATTGATAGGACGCTGCTTCTAGGAACATGTCAGCCACTTCCTTAGCAATTTTGAGCTGTTGCTTGTGATACTCGATTGCTTGTTGGATTTTTTCAAGGGACATATAAGCAAGGCCGAGATTGCCAAAGGCATATCCCTCTCTGGCCCTGTCGCCCACTTCCTTAGCAATGCTTAGGCTTTGCTTATAATGCTCTATTGCTCTTTGGACGTCGCCGAGGGATTGATAAACTGAGCCAAGATTTCCATAGGCCCTTCCTTCTCCAGCCCTGTCGCCGACTTCTATTGCAATTCTCAGGCCTTGCTTGTAGTGCTTCATTGATTGTTCGAAGTCCTCGAGGGATAAATAGGTAGTACCGAGATTGCCATAGGCACCTCCTTGTCCGGCCCTGTCGCCGACTTCTATTGCAATGCTCAGGCATTGCTTGTGGTACTCTATTGCCTGTTGGAATTGGCCAAGGCAGTCATAAGCACTGCCAAGATTACCATAGGCACCTCCTTGTCCGGCCCTGTCGCCGACTTCTATTGCAACGCTCAGATGTTGCTTGTGGTACTCTATTGCTTGTTGGAATTGGCCAAAGGATTTATAAGCACTGCCGAGATTGCCATAGGCACCTCCTTGTCCGGCCCTGTCGCCGACTTCTATTGCAATGCTCAGGCATTGCTTGTGGTACTCTATCGCTTGTTGGAATTGGCCAAGGGATTGATAAGCAATGCCGAGATTGCCATAGGCACCTCCTTGTCCGGCCCTGTCGCCGACTTCTATTGCAACGCTCAGATGTTGTTTGTGGTACTCTATTGCTTGTTGGAATTGGCCAAGGCAGTCATAAGCACTGCCAAGATTGCCATAGGCACCTCCTTGTGCGGCCCTGTCGCCGACTTCTATTGCAATGCTCAGGCATTGCTTGTGGTACTCTATTGCTTGATGGAATTGGCCAAGGGATCGATAAGCAATGCCCAGATTGCCATAGGTACGTCCTTGTGCGGCCCTGTTGCTGACTTCTATTGCAATGCTCAGACATTGCTTCTGGTACTCTATTGCTTGTTGGAATTGGCCAAGGGATTGAAAAGCAATGCCGAGATTGCCATAGGCCCGTCTTTGTCCGACCCTGTCGCCGACTTCTATTGCAATGCTCAGGCATTGTTTCTGGTACTCTATTGCTTGTTGGAATTGGCCAAGACAGCTATATTTAATGCCAAGATCGCCATAGGCACGTGCTGGACCGGCTCTGTCGCCGACTTCTTTAGCAATGCGCAGTTGTTGCTCGTAGTACTCTATTCTACTCCTTTCAGTCATTTAGCAGTTCTTGTATGAAAAGTGTGGCTGTTTCTTGATGGTAATATACCTAGAAAAGGAAAACATAAAGTTATCATTCTTTCCTGTCTGCTACTTTTCTGTTTTCTTTAGAGTTGTGCGCGTTGATGTGAAGTAAATGCAGAAAAGTGCTTTCTAATACATGTTAAACTGAAATTGGTTTTCTGGATTGGACAGACAAAAATTTAAAATCCTTTCGTCGTCAGTTTCGCCTATGGAAGCTTTGTATATAGCTGCTCTAGTTTATTTAAATGAACTTCTGTCTTCCCTTAATTTATGTTAATTTACTTTCAATTAGTTCCCGGAAGTCTTGTAAATAGTATATAGCCGCTTTTATGTTTAGTTCGCTCTATTTAGCTGCTTCTAAATTGTTGTTTCATGTACATAACCGCCTTAATTAGTTTGCCTATGAACATGTAGTTTGCCGAACGCTTTGTATATAGCCGCTCTAGTTAATTTAATTTCCCCATTAGTTCCCGGAAGCCTTGTAAATGGTTTATTTAGTTCCACTATTTTCGGAAACTCCTTTTCTTGTAAATAAAGTTGAATTGGCTGTTCAATGAAACACTCTGCGGGGGTTTTTATATTTAAAAAAAAAATCTATTGTCTTCTATTTTAATAAACACTTTTTTAACGGCTTAAACTAAGGTCCCGTCTACACCAATCCGGTTATTTTTGAAACTGCATATATACTTTATTACCTTGGTTCGTAAACCTTGACAGGGGTTTCAACAAGATGCCTTTTCGGACAGCAGATTTACTGGTTTCTTGTGGACGAATGGCCGATTCGTGTAAAAAAGTGCGGTTTCAAAAATATCAAGATTCGTGTGGACGGGGCCTAAACCGAAGGTTTGTTGTTGATGCAGATCACAAATTGACGTAATACTGAATCCTTATTGTTTCTTCGTAATGATTGTCACTGTCGTCAGCGTACAGTTTGTTTCTAACTATTCAGGGCATTGTCTCCAAGTTTCATTTTTTACATGAACAGCAGCAACCAACAATGCATTTGAAATATGCAGCAGTCTTAGTTATTGTTTTGCACCAAAATATGAAACTCGGAGACAATCCCCGGAATAATGAGAGGCTCTCGTAAAGACGAAATTTGGACAAAGTTAAATAGTCAATTGTAGCCCTTCTGTTATTACCTTACAAGTTATCAAAAATATTGGAACTCAATGGTCATATTAAATGACGGTTAATCTCGATAATCTCAATTTTTAAAAACATTTATCAAGCGCTTTCAAAATTGTTTGTTCATTTGGTAAAGTAGACCAAAATATTAAAAAAAAAAACGCCAACAAAAGCACCTGAATGTATTATCACATCCGGTCCCTTTTTCTTGCGAGCGTATAAAGCCATCCCCATTATCTTTGGAAACACGTTTAAAAGTGAATGAAAGTACTATGAGGCAGAATTGCATTTTAAAATCGCTTCGCTTTCTAAAGATAACGGCCGAATACTGAATACTGAATACTGAATACTGAATTTGTAACCACAAATAGTTAATCCCAAAATATTTTCAAATGCAAGGGTCCTGAGTTGAACTATTTTGGTCGAAAAGTTAGTAGGTACTTCATGTAAGCCTTTACGTTTAATGTCTTGAGACATACATGCCCTTACATGTCGATGCTGTCACAGGTACGATAGCAGTTGTGTAGTTATTCTAGTAAAGTTGCTGTGCTGGCTGTAGTCTTTGTAGTTGCTGTAGTTATGTTAATGTAAGCCGGGTGATCATGACAAATTTTCAACTTTATCTGATACAGTTTTTGTCAATTGTGACGTAGCTAATGCTCAAACATCGGAGGTATTAACCCTGAAAAACCCCATCAAGCCACCTTTTTAAAATGTACAGTGAGTAGCTCTTCCCCCCTCCTCCACTTCCCCTGTATATTACACGCTACATTATTTTCTTTAAACAGCAAAGATCTCGAAGTTACCAGGATAACATCACTAAATACAAGTCACAAGTACCGTACTGCCGTCTATCAACAGCGGCACCCAACGACGGTTTCCTCCAAAAAAAACGTTATTGAAAACACTTTTTAGGCTATCCAGAGTACTTTTAGATGTCTAGAAATACATTCTAATTGGCGCTACAAAATTTTAACCCGTTCGGTCATTCTAGGGGAAATTACGAGGACTTCAGTATTATTTTCCCGAAAATTTTAGGTGCAATTTAACGTTTAACGAAAGTGAGAATTTTTCTGATTCCTCTCTCCATCATATTTTAGAATCCGAAAATTTTAGGTTTCCCTTTTCTAAGAAAAATAGTGTAACCTGGGTAGTAAAATATGAAAAATTAAACTTCAGAAAATCGTAGGGAATTTATTAGATAAGCTTCGAAAATTGAACATAAATGGAACGTTCATTTAGAAATTTTTAGCCGTCCTCAAGCAAAAGAAAATTCTAGGCAATATTTGCTTCTTCGAACACATATGTTACAGAAAACAGTCGTTGGGTGCCCCTGTATCAACAGGTAGTTGAATAAAACGAGTTTTAAATCTTGAGACCTGTGGTTCAATGTTTCAGACAAAATAGCCCAAATGCTGCAGTTTTAACCCTTTTTGTCAGGGCCACACCATCAGTGACTTTGAAATGCTGAATTACCAATGAATTGTACACTATCTTTGGGACCTTTAGATCATCTTCAGAAAATCGTTTTCGGGGCACGAAGTGGCATAGTGAGAGATTTTAAAGGTGTACGCACAGGAAGAAAAGCTAGAGCGCGGAACGCACTCCAAAATCCTGCGTTTCCCGCAGAACATTTTGAGTAAATAAGTAAGTTTTTCGTTTTTCATCCCACTAAAACGCTTCTTGCCGTCTGTTTATGAAATAAGAAAAGCATAAAGGAAATATTCAAACAAAGACACCCATATAAGCGAAAAAGTAAATAAGTCATGCGATTTAATGATAAAAATGCTTTCAGGAAATTTAAAAAAAATCTTTATTCCAGATTTCAGATGTACGCACGGGCGTATGTGCGCATATGGATGCTGCGCTCCTGCAATGTTAGTCATTATTAAGCCCAGCACAGTATATAGTAAAAAGGTTCACGCTGCATTGACAGTCGTTGTTTAGCTTCATTAACTATTTGAGAGCTCTCAATTGACCATAATTGGGCGGGCAGAGCGCGCGGGCAGAGCCCCTTAGCTAAGAAAATTTGGTTATCTATCCATGTGAGAAAATTTGGTAGTCACGTGATCGTGCGCCCGACTGTCCCACCGACCGTCCGTCCGCACCAAAGGGAAACCAATGTTAAATTTCACACCTTTTAGCTAGTATGGGAGCCTGCGGCCTGATATTGCACATTCATGTTGTTGCCGATTGACAGCTGTCAAAACAGTGTATCCGCTGACCAGTATCACATTACCTTATCGCAGGCTCAGGTGTCGACTCATTTTGTTTGCGTGTTTTTTTAAGTTATCCGCTGACAAGTTACTAGTTTTCAAATGATCGCAGGCTCAAGTTCAAGTTTTTTTAAATGCACGGGGAAAACGTTGTGTTAATGAGTCGTTCTATTAATATTTTGATTGACTCCGGAGGCGAAAATTCAGCTTGTTTTTACAGGCGGGAAGGCAGTTGCTTTTGGCTTTTGTCACCATGGTCACTCATTGGTCACGCTCGTCGTCCCATTTTCATGCTCAGATTGCTCAAAATTTGACAGGTGAGTTCAAGCGGAAAATTTATGCGTTATCTGGAAACTTGTTTAGTGATAGCTGAAGCTGATAGTTTTGTGTCATCTTATTCTTGCACAAAATGAACGACAGCTGCTATCAAGATTCTTTTGTTATTCATGGCTGGTTTGTTTATTGGGTTTTTGGTTGAGAAATGCGCCGCTTTTCCAAGTCATCGGAAATCCGTTTTCTGATGGCATCGTTTTAATGAATGAGCCTCTACCTAACCTTGCTGGATGCGTAGGAGGGTTGAAAAGTCTGAGGCGATTCTGGCCTTACTTGATGGCCTTCAGGAGCTACATCTCGACTGGTAAGCCTGAGTAATTATTGCATTTAATGTTTTTTTTTCCTGATAATTTCATGAAGTCCAGCGTAGTTTTCTGCGGCAAGTTTTTAAGATTTGACACAATGATCTGACCTAGTATCATGCCAGGTTTGATATACAAAACTTTAAAAGCCTTTTTACGCATTTTCTGACCGCAAATAGAGGGAAAACGTTCTGAAGAATGTTGGTTGTAAAAAAGGAAAGCTTTAAGCGATATTCTTGCCTCGAGTTCATCTTGAAAAAGTAGCAAACACCTGAAGGCTGGTTTATATCTGCAAGGTTTTTTATATGACCGTCAGGATTTTCAGAAACACTTCACTCTCAATACTTGTCTTCGTGAAAAACAATTGTTGTCTCTGTAAATGTTTCGCCGAATTATATTTCTTGTCTTGATTGTAAGTAGTCTCTTTCGCAATTTTTTAAAATCGCAATGCAGTTTGTTTTCAGTCGTACATGAACATCGCATGCAGGGGTACTCAAAATGCCCCGCGTATCAAACGCGTTAAATGATTACACATAATAAAACCTTAAAAAAATTAAAAATAATAAATTCTTTCTTATATTGAAGCGTAACTCTATTTACTGTTCATTCAAACATTCAAACAAGCATCAGCTCGCACTGCAAATTTAGCACTTGTCAAAAGTCAGAACCGGCTGCCCGTGTAGATGAATTTTGAAGTTAAATAAAAATACTAGGCTTTTTTGAAGGTTTTCGCTAAAAGCCCATTATTACCCTGCATAATACATAGAGCAGATTGATCTCACTGAATAGTCCCGACATCGTGGTATTTTCTTCATGAAAACGTTTTATAATGGTTCACTTCTATAATTTCTTGTGCAAGGGTTAGCGCGTCCTTCGATCGTCGTGAATATTGAATGAGTGCATTTGTCTTGCAAAATTGTGAAAAATGAAAAAAAGAAAACCAATTCTGTCCGAAGTGTGTACGATAAACAAAGAGCACCTGATAGTACTGTTCACCTCATATGTGATGTATAAAAAGTATAAAAGGCTGGTTTACACGCCATCAGATTTGTCGGCAAGATTTTGTGAAGTAAACTTGTCGAACGCAAAAAATCCGGCCTGATTTTTAATTTTGGTCTCCCTTCTAGAGAGAGGAGAGCGTGTAAATTGGCTATCGCGTCTTATAACTGGCCTTTAAAATTACATTTGGGAGCTGTCCAATTAACCCTATAAAATAAAGGTGGTGTAGGTGGGTGACTGGGTTATTTTGTTTGGGAACAATTTGTTTTCCAAACCTAATCTACTGTGATCAAAGGTGCATGATTGCCATTTTTTGGGTGTACAAATAAGACTATCAACTCGATCTAAGATTTGTTTTACTTTTGGACTGTTTGCAAATTATTTTTTCTCTAAAATCACTTAGCTTTTATCTCAAAAGTCATATGGATCTGCCCTAAAGTTAACTGGTTTGTGGATTACAAGTTTATTGTTTGATTTAAATAATAAATTTATTAACAGGAGCTTCTCTTTTAGCCCTGGCCAAATCTATATATTATGTATGTTTATTATCAAGTGAAACACAGGTTACAGGTTCCCACACTAGATAGAAGGTTTGACATTACACATTGGTTTTCTTGTGGTGCGGACGGACTGGCGTACGGTCACAAAATTTCTCGAGTCGATAGATTATCAACTTTTCTTAGGTATGTAGCTTCGCTCGCGCGTGGAGTTCCGCTAATAACTAAAGTGCGTTGACATACTTCTAACCTATAATGCATTACTCTACAAATATGTTTCATGTTTTAAATGTAACTGTTATATGAAAAATGTCTGATGTTTCTTATCCTAGAATGTACACTACTGAGCAAAGCTTTCCTGACAAACCATTAGTGACAGTCACTAGTGTTGAAGTTGCAAATTAATTGATTGCAATTTTTTTGTATATACGAAATGTTCGATCATTATATTACTTTCCACTTTTGCAAATTTTGAGAAAAACTGTTTTTAGTTATATTTCAGGATCAGTTTCATTATTTCATTATCGTCAGTTTCTTTAACAGAGAGAAGATCACTTTAAGAGAATGTGGTATCCGTTTTAACAGAACCAGCTACAACGCAACTTTTAGATAAAATATTTTTTGAAAAGTCAGGAACTTACAGTCGGTTGTTGGCAAAATCCCCCTTTTCTTCTCCCTTTTCTTCGCTTCGGCGAATCAATCTGAAGATAACAAAAGATGAATTGTTCAGCAAAAACTTGAATAGATAATTTTTGCTTCTAAATGAATAGTTTAACAGTTCTTCCTTAGGGCGACTAGGGGACTGAGAGGAGATTGGTACTCGGGTTGTAAAATGAAATTAGTCCAGGTTTGTTGTTCCACGCGTGATTACAGTAAATTTTCAATTAAACAGTCAACGGATAAATGAAATGATAAATATTGTTCGCATCATGATGGGTAGCTGTAAACACGCATTTGCGTTTATAGACCTAACAACGGATTTATCGCCTGGACATGGCTTTAATGTGCTATCTTATAAAAAACAGGTGACAAGATACGATGTGTCCGCCTACCAATTTATATCCAGAGCCTAATTTAAGTGCCTAATGACTGTACGTTGAACCAAGAGTAAAACTAAATAGTATAAACGTCTTCTCAATTGAGTGTTGGCGCTGGTATAGAAATGGGCCCAAATAGAGTTAATGAAAAGAAAACTCTCTGGTGAAGGTGATCATCGAATTCGATTTTCTGGTAGACTATTTTCAATTTCTACAGATAATGCTTAGGAGTTTGCTATTAACACATTGTCTGATGATTGGAGACATGTTCTCAGAAATATTAATAAATGGCTACAGTTATGTTGTACAGGTAACCTGAAGCACATACATTGATAAACATTCCAGATTAAATATAAATGATTCCAGGGAAGTGAGGGGGGGGGGGGGGGGGGAGAGTGGAGGAAGAGCAAGCAAGTTCATACCGTTTGACAATCAGGGTACATAATGACCTTCAGCGAGCTAACCGTCCTTTGCAAATACACACAGGAAGGGCTGTAGTCTTAAAAAGTGGCATTACAAAACAAACAAAATAACTGCTATGAAATGAAATATAAACTACCGCCAATTTATACAAAACAGACACAACAAAGCTCTCAAAGACCAGCTTAAGATTCTGGCTCCTGCTCTCCGTTCTATCTGAAACGAGTTTCAGAATCAGATCACACTCAGATGACAGGTAACTTAAATGTGTATTATCTTGTTACAGACAGACCTAACTTTATAAACAATAATAATAGATCATCCCTACATTTCGCTACGTATTATCCATACCACATTTGGTATAAAGAACATATGACATGGATAATCTATCCATAACATGCTTTCTGACTTCTGTATGAATATGAGTACTTAGACCATACATATAGTCCTCAGCCAGACCAATATCCTTTCGGAGAAATATCAAAAAGAAATCTAAATTTGTTTTCTTCAGAATATATCTTCTAAGGGAAATATTTTTTGCAAGATAAACAAGAAACTTCAAAATTCTATCCATGGCAACTGCCTCGGTTGCCTCTATGCTGAAGGGACCTAACCATGCATTGATACTGCATGCGGCTAAAGGTATGTTTATTCAAAACGTACCAGTTACAGATGAAGGGGAACAGCTCGTACGTCTCGAACCTTGAACACAATGATCCGCTTGAAATAATTCAGCTCTCCCTGAAATGAGGTACAATTCAAATTAGTTAAAGTGTCTGCAGATAATCAACAGAAATTGGCCACCCGGCACCCAATTTATATACGCAACCGGCCATGGCCAGAATCTAATCTGGTGGGAACGCCCCTTACTGGAAGGCGAAATGCGATGTTAATCAATCAAATAAATTTTTATTTTTCAAAAACTTACCAATTCTTGATGAAAGGAAACCAAAGAAAACCGTAGTAAGGTCAGGAACCTTGAAATTGGATAAATGGTTGTACCGCTGATTGGGATATATAATTTATTTCTTCCTGAAAAAGGGACAATTTTATGTATCAGTAAAAAAACTAATCCAATGAAATCATCACTTATAAAAACACAAAACTTTAAAAGTTTAACTTGAAACGTCTGTCAGAGATAAACGCCGAATCCGGGACACCCTACAAATTATCGAACAAACATACTTTGTTTCGCTGTCGCAACCTGGGCTAAATTAAAAGTTATTTCCAGGGATAAAAAGCCGGAGAAGATAGGAAACTAAGGAAACTACGTACAGCGGAACGTGACCAAAAAAAACATTTTAAAAAAATATCTTCTTAGGTTCGGAAAATTCCAAATTGAACGAGCATCTTTCCTACCTGTTAAACGATTTCAGTAAAATCTCCTCGGGAAATTCTCTGTCTCGTAAAGTTGTCTTCAGTGGTTTGCAGTTTAGATGCCACTGAATCTGACGATTTAATTTATACTGTGGCCGATAGAAACAAAACAGAAAAACAGAAAGCCTCAAACCCAAAACCGAAACACACGAGCGAAAACAGTAATCTAATAGCGAAACCACGACAAATCCACAACCAGAAAACAGGAACACAATTCCCGAAACGGAATTAATATATCACCCAAAAGAGAAAGACACAAAAATCCTAAAACAGTAACTATGACAGATCAGAATTAAATATAACAAAATCAGAAAATCGACAAAGAGGATCAACAACCCAAAACAGAAACACACAAAAAATGTAAAACTGTAATTATAATTAGCCATAATGTATTTTCCTCTGCCTCCTCCACTGGCTTCCCAAAGGCTAAGTGGGGAGCACAGACTTACCAGTACTGGAGACGCGCGAGACGCGCGAGAAATTACGTAATTTAGATGTATACCTTAAAATGCGAAGCAGCGATGAGATCCTTGTTCTTGACCCCAACAAACACAACAAATTACTGGAAGTGCGTTTTGAATTTACTTTCATCCTGAGTAGCAAATCCACAATGGCTGTTTTTTAGGCTAATCATGGCCCGTACTCAAATCCTGATACACGCGCGCGACTTCGCACATCACACAACAGTAGGAATCTAACCCAAAATCGCATACAGCAATGACCACAGGTACCCCCAGCTCACGAAAGAGAATCGTTGTTGCATAACGATCGTTATTTAAGGGTCAAAAATAGTAATAAAAATACATCAGAATTCCTTACCTTGTCTCCTTGTCTAAAAATATGGTGTTTTTGTAGCATTTTTGGCCGTTTCAGGGTGATTCCAGCGAGTTTCGTTCTACCGTTGACGGCTTATAATATTCCTTTTATGAAACAACGATTCTCACTCGTGAGCTTGGGGTACCTGTGACTGCGGACGTATCACTTGAAGTGACTAACAGATAAGAACTGAAACAAGGCCGAAATAATTGTGAGACAAGTTTTGAGTCACCAATGAATTGTCCGTCTTACCCCATTTTTCGTAAGAGATGGAACAAGAATTTTTGTCACTTCAATCGAAAAATATAACAGTGAGCTGGGAGCGGTTTTCTACTGTCAGAAGACTCCTGCTACCGTCAAATGCTAGCATTCTTGCAAGGTAGTTACGGAATACGTCATGAACTTGCATGTAGATAAAGTGTGAGATCGGATCGAAGTGTAATGATAAAAACCTCTTTCTGAAGATCTCAAATCGGAGACAACGAGCGGCGCGCGCGGCACTTTTTTCCCCTTAAGTTTCTGTTTTCCTAAGATGTATTCGTTCATTTATTGCTTGTTCGAGATTAAAGCTAGTCATATTTTGTGCACCATCTCAAAACTGGAAGCCCTATTCAGACAACAGCAGTCGCCTCATCCCTGTACGGCGCTCTACCAGGCCTTCTCAGTGATGTATCGGAGACGAAAAAACTCGCTCGTACCACGTGACCCGAAACACATAGGCCGGGTGACCCAGGGAGTAGTACCGGCTGCTGAAGAGATCTTTGTTTTTGACCTTCAATATATGATTTATTATCCATTGAAGTTTCTTGCAGTTATTTTCGTTTTATGCTTGAACGGATCTAATATACCTTTCAACTCCTGAAATCACGGGTACGCCTTTCGGACGGAGCAACTCCGTGTTATAGGGATTACTCCCTGGGCATGAATTCGTATGGAAGGTTATAAAACCCCTGTGTTTTTGCGTTCTGTAGCTGGACAACGACAGAAGAGCACTTGCACTAAGAAGTATTGTTTTGAATGTCAGTTCATTTAACAAAATAAAAGGACAATTTGTCATTGTCTATTTACTACTTAGACGACAAGTTCACATTTTCTATGAGTCAACAGTAGTTCATGAGCTCTAGGCGCGTTGCGCTGAGTTGACTTTTAATTTTGACTCTCTAGCTTAGAAACGAGAAGAAGTAGTCTAATCGAAAGTCTAATTGTAGTTTTAGTGGAAGACCAACGGTGTACTTTCTTCGATCCCATATCAAGTTTTGATAAAGATTTAGGGATTTAGCGGTTGACCGAGGGGACCGCGAGGCCACGTCTTTTTTTCTGAAATTTCGTATCATTTTAAAAGAATTCTCAGTAAAATAAGTAACTTTTACTTGATTTGGATCCACGAAATTGTATTTTTTGTTCTTGTTACTACAGTGAAACTTGTATTAAGCGGACACCCTCTATTAAGCGGACAGTAGCCGAAGTCCCCAAATTTATTTCCCTTATTTACTTTAAATGAAACCTTTATTAAGCGGACGCGGACACCTAAAAAGTACCTGAAATAGTCATTTCTATTGTTTCCAACCAAAAACGGACACTTGTAATTAAATTCCACCACCCAACACGCCAAACACCGGAAATGCGAAAGATTGCCACCCACAAATTTTCATTTTTTACCTTAAAAAACGTGACTTGCCAAACTTATTTGATTAGTTTCACAGCACAGTTATGTTTTCTATTTCGTTTTGTTTGAATAGAGCTTGTTTCACCCATCTGATTTCTTCAAATTTGAGTTGCAATCTATGTTTATGGTACTGGTTCACTAAAATAAAGAAATTAATGCAAACGTATATCTATAGTCTCTGGGAGTATTCTAAACGTTTCCACTGTTCATTTGAATGGCATTTGACACCTCACGGACGTTATCTATTGAAACCTGTATTAGGCGGACACCCTGTATTAAGCGGACACTACAAGGGTGTCCACTTAATACAGGTTTCACTGTATATATTTAAAATGGTCATTCTGTATTTTTGGCACTTTTTAGCTTTTGTTTCCAGTGATTTTTTTCTGGCCTTTTCACCACTCCAAAAGGACCAAAAGATCGTCATCATTCTTTTGCGGTCTGTTTTGAGCAAAAACAAGAAAACGAAAAAAATATAATAATAAAGGTTGTCAAGAAATCATAGGCTTAATACTCTTTGGAAAAAATCCAAAGATAACTGCCGCACATCGAAATGTTGTGGTTTAATGTCACCGCATCGAAAAGAACATCAAATACATTTTCTTTTCATTTTCTTGATTTTTACTCAGCTCCGCGTTTACTTCGCGTAGCATACCCTCGTTACCAGGGTTCCCTCCTACTTTTGAGCAGGCGAGGGTCCTGAGAACAAGGTTAGAAAAAGCATGGCGACGATAAACTGCTGAATGCGGATAATTATTTGTTGTTTTGGAGCCAGAAGGTCTTTTTAATGGCTGGTAGAAGCCCCTTGAAATGTGATAATAGTAACTGACTTTCAATAGAGTGGTTTGGAACCATACACACGGAAAATGGCTTATGGAATAGTTCAATGGAACCCACGATGTTTGACATGTGTGTATTCAACGTTGGAGATAATTTATAATAGAGGTAAGCAAGATTTATACGTAAACGTAATTTTTAACCGCTATTGGTATCAACAGTTATTTTACAAAGGGTAATCGCACAGTGAACTTGACGGTACAGCAAGCAAAATGAAAAATCCATCAATATAATGCAGTTAGTAGGGTACATAATTATTCACACTCATGTAATATTTAATTATTATTCCTTCAAAATATTTCCCCGATTCTGATTGGCTAAAATCACACACATAATTCACCATAACCAGCTACTGATGACCACATTTGGAAGAATTTTGCGTTTAATGAACCGATGACGTCAAAAATGCAGCTTTCTTGTAGGTTAATGGACCGTTAACTGGGAAGACCTGGGGACAAAGTTGAATTTTTTGGTCAGCACTCGTTAACATCAGTCGAAAGGCCCTCTTATCTTCGGTCGGATTTCGTAAACTTATGACGTCACGCTCCTCGTGGTATATCATGTATGCTTTGTGTGCTTTTGGTTCGATCGTCCACTCTGATTTGTCTGATGATCTGACGGTTTGTTTCGAGGTCTTGTCTTGCTTTTTCGATCATCCCTCGATTGATTCAACCAAGAAGATGCCACTGCATCCGTTTGGAAATGACGTTTAAATGTTTCGCCCCGATCAAGCCTCTTAGCGCATTAGGAAGGTCCTTTCAGTGGGTGTTACTGAATAACATCCCTTGAATGGCCCCGGATGGAATGGTATTCCAGAAGAATTACACAAACAAGCAAATAAAACTGAAATTAACCGCTGTCCCATAACAACTTTTTAAAAATATTGGCGGGAATAATAGAAAATCATCCATACAGTAATGTCTGTCTCTGTCGAATAACAATGAATGCTTGCAACAACAACAAGCACAACAACTTTATTTCGAATTCAGTACCCTACATTGATTTACATGACACAAAAAAATAGATATATATATGCAGAGAGTACAGGGTGCCCAGTGGTTTCAATAAAAATTGAAGTAGCCAGCGGATTTGAATAGAGTAACCGACTGTATCAACAGTCCACGTTTTCAAGGGGTGTCTGGGGGCATCTTCGCTCAGAAAATTTTAAAATTGCAAAGTCCTAATCATCGATTTCCAGCATTTAGGGGACTAAACTGAGTATAAAAGAGGAAGGTTTCCATTCAAGGAGATTTGGGTTTTAGTCAACTTTTGATTTATTAGCCATACAATTAACTCATGCAAGCAGTGAGCAAATGATAATTGTACTAAGTTACATACATTTCGGCGTGAACCAATTATATTTAATTTTTGTCCATGATGTTATTCAAACTAGTTGCTTCTTCCTCGGGGGAAAAGAAGCCGACTTCTCTGAGCAGTGTAGCCGACGTGTTTCGTCGGTCGTCGGTGCTTATTGTAACCCCTGGGTGCCCATTTTAACCATTGAGGGCTAAAAAGATAGGTCACCCTTACTAAGGTTATTAATAAAATTAATGATTATATTAAAGGGTCGGGTACCACACAGAGCTACCGCAAAACATTCACAAAAGAAAAAAAAAAACTAGTGGAAAAGAGAAAGTTAAGTATGCCAGTATTAAAAAGGGGAAGGTCAAAGCTTGTACTAAGCTGTCTGATAGTTTCCCAGGGGAAGGGTGGGTGGGTAGTTAACAAATTTTTATACGGGGACCCCTTACCATTTTATATTCCATTTTTCACGAAAAAAGTACCCCTTTCGTATAACTTCTGTTAACAAATGGTACCTCCTTTACATACCTCATTTAGAACATTGCATCCAATGCATTGTCATTTAAATGGGAATCAATTACAAAAATAGAACGTTTCCCCGACTTTATAAAGTCATAAAATTCATCTGTTCGGGCCCTTTGGGCCATTTCACAGACCCAAATGACAGATTTCCCTACCCTTTTAAATACTTCAACGAGTAAAATTCCTACCCTTTCATATACCTAAAGCCTGATAAAAGTACCCCTTGTGGGCGGAGCTTCCCCGTATAGGACCTTAAAGGGAGTACCACCTCCCAGGGGATAATTTATGTACCACCACCACCCCTCCCAGGGGGATAATTTATATTCTGTTTCATCCGCTGAAGAAGCCGAGAAGCTAATCGACCATTTTGAGACTCGAAATACCGTAAAAATTTTCCTACTGCAAGGCAAGCAAAGGCTTTGGAGGCACAGGTGAGAAGTAGCTATATTATTTTAAACAATGTGGGCCGTTGACCCAATCTTACCTTAGTTACTAAGGAAGCAAAACTTAATAATAACCTGTTCCAATCAAAGTCTTGGTATTCCCACCCCTTTCATATGGAAGCCTCACCCCAGGGATAAAGCACTAGAAGTATGGAAGCCTTAGAACAACGGCACAGTGTTTTGAAACTCGGGAAAGGGGAGGAGGGTGGGGGCACATTATACACCAAGCCAAGCGCATAGCCGTACTTCAATTTCCCAAAATGTCATTTGCTTTGTTCGTTGGCACAAGCAACCTGTGTGAGATTTGCTTTCCTATGAAAGTAGCCGGGGCTCACACTCATAGTAATGGGGGAAAATGCGTGGCCCCCGGCTCTTAGTGACAGCCCTGCTTAATTAAATTGTAAAATTATCACAAAGCATAAAATAAATAAGCCTAAATAAAGAAATATTATTAAATAAATAACAATATTGATCCTTCTCCTCAAATGTGAAATGTAAGTGTGGCGATTTTTACACCGAGTCTACACTGTACATGTATTCAATAAGGAAAGTGATAATAAATTGTCACCTAACCTGGTTGGTGATCTGGGGCCATTCTCAAAGGATGTTATTGAGTAACATCCACTGAAAGGTCCTTTACCCCACGGAGCAAGAAGAGGCTTGAAACTTCAAAACATCCTTTAAACAGGGACAGTGACATCTTCTTTTTTGAATCAATCGAGGGATGATCGAAAAAGCAAGACAAGACCTGGAAACAAACATCAGATCATCAGTCAAATGAGAGTATACGATCGAAGCAGAACCATACATGATATACCACGGGGCGAGCGGACGTCATACGTTTACGAAATTCGACCGAAGATAAGAGGGCCTTTTGACGGATGTTAACGAGTGCTGACCGAGTTGTTTTGGTTTTGAAAACAAAAATGGCGGACATTTCACTCGTTTCAAGAGTAAGAACTAGGCTAAATAATAGCTGAAAACATGGCAAGAACAGCAAAAAGACAACTCGAAGGGCGACATCTGCTATTTGGAGAATATTTGCGGAGCTGAACAACCCTAAATGTGCACTATGAGTCTATCGAAGATGAACTTAACATTGATGGAGGTAAGCAAGTTTTAGCAATGTTTTTAAACAAGGAATTATTTTGAATGAATAATAAAACAACTATTTTGAATTCGGCTTTCGTATCATATGAAGACCTATTGGGTTTTACAGTACTTCTCAAAAGTAAGTTACCAGTCTCATCTTGTTCAAGACTTCAAGACTTTATTATAAATTTTCTAAAGAATATTTTTACAAGTGTCCTGGCACCGCAAATAGCTATAGCTAGTCTAGGTGGGTAGGGAATGATACGAAAAGAAAATAACTGCAGTAAAATTAAGGTAAAAAATAAGTAGAAGGCAAGGGAGATTCATCAGTTTTCAAATAATTATGGAACGATTAACTAATTGCAAAAATTATAATCTTACAAAGAAAAACATATGAAAAAGATGCATTTAAAACTCTTAGGAGGAAAGGAAAAACAAAACAATAGCTTGCTGTTTTTATAGGCAGGATTACCAAAAAATTGGTTCTGCTTTCTTCATTTTAAGAATAATTTCATCTGTCTCATAATAAGTATTGCCAGTCTCCAATATATCGAGCAATGATGCACGAATATTAAATTTGAGTTTGTGTTTTGAAAGTGTGCGCAACTTGGTCAGTATCTCGCACCAAGTGCTTGAGAAAGAGTTTTTTTTATTTCAAGATTCTATTTTCTATAAAAGTTTTGAGATGTAGGTGACCTAGTGCTGTATGAATGAACACGAGAAAGTGGAAGGAACAATTCCTGAATGTTTACACAGCATATTATCATTGCTGTTATTAAGAGAGTGGGATAATATTAAACTAAGATGTTTTGAAATACTAGTTATACCATTTCTTGTCAATTAAAATATCACACAATACGAACCAGGTGTTGCAAGACTCCCCACAATCCATGCAGCCCAACTCTTGCACCAGGTTCACATGATGTCTTGTATTACTTGCCCTTTGAGTTTCTTGTGCTGGGTGCATGTGACATCTTCAGTCAGCTGTGTAGTTTGCCCTCTAGTCTGTCCTCTCCATTATATAGTTGCCTTGTACTAGGTGCATGTTATGTTACCCAGCTGCTTCATTTGTTCCCATCTAGTGTCCAACACTCTGCGCCCATTAGTGTAAACCTCTCTTTAATAGTCTACCATGCTTGCAGTTGCTTCCTGTTGGACAAGAAAGAGAATTCATTTGACATGAACATTTACATTTAAATGTACATTTTATTAGATGTAATATAATAAGTGCTTCTACCAAAAGATGGATTCTGAGTGACAGGCAAATTAAAGCAAAGAGTGAGAAATATTGGATAAATTCTCCATTCTGTTCATGCTACATTGTATTGCATTCAATACTGTTGTGTGATGTGCCAGTGTTTTGAAGAAAAAGAAAAAGATGAGGACAACCTCAACAACAAATAATTTTTGCGATTTTTCTGAGGAAGAAATGGATAAAAATAAGAAATGTTGCTTTCCCTAAAATAAAAAATGAGATGCACTTTTAATGGCAAAAAAGATCCAATTTTAGTATATTCTTTGTAACCTACAGACAAAGTTTTAAAGACTTCAAAACTATTTTAATGCACTGTATTATAAGTGACAGGTCCAGGCCACATCACTGTTCAGTGTGCCGGGTCTAAATAACAGGTCACATTCCCATTCCACAGGTCAAGAGTACAGATAACTTCTCCATCGATAAATAATTATTACCAAACCGCACACATTCTCCTCGATCTAATAGAGCAATTCGTTAAGAGAATAGGGCTAGGAGATACTTTTAATGCTGTTCATTTATCTGTATCGTGGTGACCTGTACGCTAACCTATGGAGAAGTGACCTGTATTTTAGACCCCCCACTGTTCAGTGTTGGATATGATTAAGTAGGGACTACTTATCAAAGAATATGCCCAGCACTGAACAATGATATGGGCCGGGATCTACCGTCTATAAACAGTGCATTAAATAGACCTTTTTACTGATATGGCAGCCATATTGAATGAATGAGATTTAAGGCATATTCTAGGATGCCCATGGGACATGAGCATGATCTGATATACTCCCTCTCTATTTATCCGTGCTTTAAGGGCGAATTTTTCTTTAAGTTTTCCTAGAAAAAGATTGTAATAGCCAAAAAAATCGTTGTGTCGTGTTTGGATGTAATAATGATCTCCTTTTTCTCGAGAAATATAAACTGAAGTTCTCTTTTTGCCCAAAAAGTTCACATAAATACTGAGCAAGTGCCCCCTGAGCATACCATAATACTCCTTAAATCTAATAAACAATTCAATAAGGCCGCCATATTGGTTTAAAAAGTTCTATTGGTCAGACACATCATGATTTGCAGTCATCATGTGGACATTTGACTAATCAAGACATTGGGATAACACTGAAATATCCTTGTATATCTTTGCTCTAAGTACATTCTTTATAGATTGTCTGATGGAAGGGATGAAAGGCTGACTATCCTAAATGAAAAAGTGGTTGCTAGCCAGAGAAAACAGCAAGGCCTGATGGCTAGCATAAGAACCCAAAACAGCTGACATTTCAGGATCAACAACTGTTGAAATGGTTGATTGACTGATGGATTGACTGTCTGATTGACTGATTGACTGATTGACTGGCTAAATGTTTGAATGGTTAATTGTTGACTGATCTGACTGGCTAAATATCGAATGGTTGATTGATTGATGGACTGACTATTACATATTATGTACAGTGATTATTAATAACTAACTGGCTAAGTGTTTGGATGGTTGATTGACTGATGGACTGACTAATTGATTGATTAACTGACTGGCTAACTGTCTAAATGGTTGATTAACTGCTAGACTGACATTTAGATTGATTAACTGACTGGCTAACTGTTTGAATGGTTGACTGACTGATGGAAAGTACTCTTTGTTTGAATAACTGACTGGCTCACTATCTGAATGCATGGTTGATTGATTAACTGAATGGCTCAGTGTTTGAATGATTCGTTGACTGATAGACTGCCTGTTTGATTGATTAACAAACTGCAATCATGGACAAAAGTCTTGGGACACTTTTGCATTTTTGGGGCATTTTCCAATTCACATAGGTCCAACCCCTCCTCTCACCCCACAAACAATGCTGGACGCGTGTATCCAGAATTTTTTTCCGAGTTTCAACTTTGTATAGGGTGGGGGGAGGGAGAACTGCCAGAAAATTTTGAAAACGCTGCACTGTTTTAAGAAGGAACCAAGAAATAACAGAAAAATATGAATATTGCAGTACTGTCCCAAGGACTTTTGTCCAGGATTGGAATAGCTAAATGTTTGAAAGGTTGATTGACTGAAAGACTGACTGTTTGATTGATGACATCTGACTGAATTGTTTGAATTGTTGATTGACTAATGGCACGAGTGTTTAAATCAATCAATCAACTTTATTTAAACATCGTAAATGGCTCAGCAAGCTGCTTTTCAGACGTGCCGTGTGATAATTACAGGTTATAAAAATTAAGACTAGTGACTATCTAACAATAATTAGCACAAGAATTGACAATTAATCTGTTCCTATATCGACTCTCATAAACGTGACTATCTAGTTTGTATGGTAAGCAAGACTAATAATACTAGTAAAAAATAGTAATAATTTGAAATACAATAATTATAACAACAAGAAATGAGTCATTAAAGAACTAAGATGAAAACATAATAAAAAGTTATATCCTACGATATTGCGAGTTTAAAGCTAGTAAGTTCCCCCAACTCACTTGTTTTATTTGACAGTTGGTTCCAAGCCATTGCACCCCGATAAGAAAATGAACGCTTAAGAAAATTTGTTTTAGGTAGTGGTAGTTGGAGATCATAGATAGAACCCCTCAAACCATAGTCATGAATTTCAGAGGTTTTATGAAACCGCTCCGAAAGGTACGTCAGACAATTATTATTGAATCCTTTAAACATAGTAACTAATAAGTGCCTTTTTCTTCTTTCTTCTAAGTTTGACCACTCTAGAGAATTAATTTTTAGTACATCTGATGATCTGATAGAGTAATCACCCCGAGTGATGATCTGTGCTGCTCTATTTTGCACCTTTTGCAATTTGTCAGCACGTGTTTTGGAGCAGTCACCCCATACAACATCACAATAGTCAAAGAAGGGCAGGACAAGTAAATAGTAAATAGTTTTAAGAGTCTCTTGATTATCGGTTAATTTTCTAGCTAAATACAGTATTCGCAAGTCATTAGAGACTTTGGATGAAATATGTTTGATCTGATTATCCCAGGTTAGCATTTCATCAATATGAACCCCCAGTAACTTAGTGGAGGGTTTATGTTCAATAGGTCTATTATCCAACTCTAGATTCATGAACTTGGCAATGGCCAAATTTTGCCAAGAGCCAATTGTCATATAACTAGTTTTAGAAGTATTGCAACGCAATTTGTTTGTCTTAAGCCAACTATGTACTGCAGTTAAGTCACTATTTTAATAATGTTCTTTAAAAAGAAAAAAAAGAACATGCAATTGTGGATATATCTTCATGAGCTGTAGTTATATATGTATCATAGGTGTTGTATGTCGTAGACATTGGGGAAAATCATTTATATAAATTATGAATAATAGTGGTCCAAGTATAGAGCCCTGGGGAATGCCATACGATACATATTGTTCTGTGGATAAGACTCCATTTACATAACATCTCTGTGTTCTGTCAGTCAAATATGATTGAAGCAACTGAAGAGCATTGCCATCCACACCATAACAATACAGCTTACGTAGTAAGATGTTATGGTCAACAGTGTCGAAGGCTTTATTTAAGTCAATAAATACACTACCATTAAGTTTACCAGCATCCGTGTTGGCAAACCAAAGGTTTACCACACTTGCCAAAGCTGTAGAGGTTGAATGATTAGGTCTAAAGCCAGATTGAGACTCAGCTAAAAGATTACCGGCTTGAAAATACTCTAAAAGCTGAGTGTGCATGGCCCTTTCTATAATTTTCGATATGGTAGGTTGAGTAGAAATTGGTCGATAGTTGCTTGGAATATTTAAATAACTGACTGACTAACTGTCTAAATGGTTAATTGACTGATTAACTGAGTGTTTGATTGATTAACTGTCTGGCCTTAACTGTGGTTGACTGAGTGCTGGGCTGACTGTTTTCTGTTTAAAGTTCAATTTCCTTTGTTTTGGTTGAGACAGAAAATGAGTTGAATGGTACTTGATATTTTTCTTACAATCCTTGGATAAGCACTGCTTTTTCTGACTGGGTGATGTGTTTATTTGAGGATGTAAATATTATTGGTTATTTTCTTCTCTGTCGGGCTTTTATTATGGGTGGCATTAATTGAGTACGGTGAATTAAAACGGTACATGTATGTCACACATGATAATTATATGAACACAACATTATTATAACTGTAATAAATTTAGGAGAAATATTTACCTTGTGTTCAGAGCTGCCTTTTCTTGCTGATCTTGTTTTCTGAATTTATTATATTGTTCTGCAGGTTGCCATTTTATTCCATTTCATCAAGACTCTCAAGTCCATTGCTGAAACAAAATTAATATTATTCATAAAAATATTAATTTGACTTACAAGTTTGACTTGTCTTTAATATGTACCAGTACATTATACTCAGGGCTGTCAATAAGGGCCGGTAGCTGGCCAAAACCGCCAGCTAGTTAGCCATCCTTAGCCGGCTACTTTCATCCCCTTCTACCCTAACTGCTGACAAAAAAATAAGCACCATCGAATATAATTGTAAAGCATCCGTTTACCAGTTTTGAATAACACTGAATGCATATTCTAACAGGTTTAGATATGTGAAACATTTGAAACATGCGATGTCGTGGAACACCTGGGACATTTCAACGGCATTATTCCTAGTCTTGGGTGTATTCTGATAAAACAACATGGTGTCCGCGGTGGAAAATTTCTCTTGAAAACCCCTGGAAATGCCATTTCCGAATCTATAAATTTCAGAATGTCCCTAGATACCTCGACCCTCAAGAACTTGTGCCTTTGGTGCGAGTTCCAAAGCCGCCTACTATTCATTATCAGCCTGCTACTTAAAAACTTTTTGACAGCCCTGTATACTTCTCAACTGCATGTAGAAAGTGAGATCTATGCACATTTATAAAATAACTAAGATAGTACGCACACTCTGATTGGTCGAGAGGATTGTTTGCATGAGAGTATGTAAACATGGTTGTGACGTCAAGATGTTTCGCTTTTTGCGCACCAGTCACGGAAGCACAAATTTGATAAAGTTTTTGAGTACAAAACTCGACAAGTTTACTTTGTTTACCTATTCCTTCATCGGCTGAAACTTGGAACATCTTTACAAACAAGCCTTGTCAATTTTGTTTTTGCTTAAGCTGACATTTTAAGCGAGAAAAATCAATATTTTGGAAAGCATCTTTTTGCAAAACAAGAACTGATTACGCGTGCTAGCCTTCGTGTACACGACTTTGCGACTGGTAAGAATTTCTCTTTTAATCAGTGCCATAACAAAGAGTTTTGGTTTTTCTCGGGAAAGTTATTTTATAAAAGCAATAGAAAACTTGTTTCCTGTGTTTGCATAGCCTGATATAAACACTCGAGGAGTTGGGAGAATTCGAGACAGTTATGCAAACCCTCAACTTTGTCTCAGGTTTGCATAACTGTCTCGAATTCTCCCAACCCCTCTCATATTTATATCAGCCTATGCAAACATGGAAAACGTTTTATATTCCTTAAGTGATGGACTCCCCACATGAAAACCCTACAGTAAAACCACTATGTGCTGCAAACACCTCTTGTAAGTGGCTAATATATAATATAATAATATATAATAATACAGCAACCACCAACCAAAAACAGAAAAAACATTCACAATCAAATCATTACAGTTGGAACCTCTCATAAACAAACACCTCTCTTGAGCAACAGTGACCACTTTTTTGGATGACAATTTTGGCATTTCCATTGTTTTTATCCTCCAGTAAGCAACCAATTTGTTTTTATTCCTATATTCACCATTTGTACTACATGTGTACACTTAGTACTCAAAACTTGTAGTGCCAACATGAACACATATACCGTTAATTAGAAATTGCATGCTTAAATGGATTTGCTTTTACAATGAAATGGGCCAACCATTTTACTTCTGCAGGGTGGGGGGGAGGGGGATTGGGTGATTTCATAAAAAAATTCCAGAAACTGTTCAGAAAAATAATCCTGCACAAGTCCACTGTCTAAACAAACAATCATGCACATACAGGTGTACAGTGGCTGGGCTAGAAAAACGGTGAACTTTATTTTCCTACTGTTCTCATAAACAGATTTTGTATGGTACTTGGGTAAGAGGGATTGCCTTTTATATTTACCAGTATATTTTTACGAAAGAACTTCTATTCTTTATGTTACAAGCAAACACAATTTTTTTGTTAAAATGTACATAAACTCTTGCCTTCGGCACTTGTTGAGCTCATACTACATGCAAGCTAGCCCCATCCAAAAAAAAATGTACTCTGCAGTCAAATTCAAAATCATGTCTGGTTTTGTGAACAATGTTTTATGTGCACCCTACATGTAAATCAAGGATGCCGGATAAAAGCTGTTGGACTAAAAACTATCTATTTCATAGGTAAAATAAAATTAATGAGCTTTATTATCAAAGTCAGTCAAAAACTCTTAGAGAAAAATTAATTTACTTGTTCAAAGATTATTTTATGGATTCTTTATAGCTGGGTCTATAGTAGAAACCTTACTTTTTCAACCCCATCCACACAAAAAAAAATCATGCAAAGTGTTGGAGGGAGAAAAAATATTGGGCAAATGCATACTTCAAGAAAAAATCTACGGCAAATGAATGGGATGAAAAAAAAAATCGTGCCTACAACAATACACCCAACCCCTCCCTCCCCTCCCCTGCTTCCCCTGGGCCCCTCAGAAGTAAAGTGGTTGGCCCCTAAATGTGTTTGGACCTCTTATATGAGGAGAACCCTTGTGGTTCGATTCTCACAAGGACTACCTCCAGTAAGCAACCACTTTATTTTATATTATTAGCTTTGCCAAAAAAAAAAACAAACAAGCAAACAGAAAGAACATTGGCAGGGACACTGCAACAGCTGTGGCCAATAATTACAATGGGCCCGGATCTTAATTAATCTTATCATTTTGATTGTTTTCTTATGTGAAGTTCGATCGTAGTACAAGGCACCTTATTAGCCACATTAAGAATGGCTCAGCTTGTTTTAAGCATTTTTCTTCCCATATTACATGTAAAACAAACCTGTGTTCACGGATACCAACAAAGGTCCATAGAATTCCCACTAATTTAAAGTACATGTTTCATTGTAATCTAAGTTATTACTGCGCTTTTCAAAAACACGTAAACTCTGAAGTTCAAAAACCAACTGACAATTGCATTGTACTCTGCCATCAATCATCTTAGAGGACCTCCTAGGAAACAGAACTTTACTTAAATGGTTCAAAAGGTCATGGTTTGTGATCTTCTGTGATTCAAGGTTCATTGCTTGTGATGGTAATTATAATTGATGGCAGCTAAAAACCCAATTGTGATGGCGGCTTTTTATTTTTAGAGTTCGCATGTTTGTCAAAAGCAAGTAAAGTGGAATGGTCATGAAGCCTACTACAACTCTCTGTTACATGTTTTTGTTTGTTTTTTTGGACTTGACAGTGCACAACGTTTAGTGATGGCCTTCTTATCACTTTGATCAAGCAAACAAATAAAAACATCACAGCAATTTTTTCAGTCATAATAATTTTTGAGAACAAAAATAGGGGTAGCACACACCGTCAGGGAGCTACTAACATAACCTGCAGCACTGCTGTTTTTATCTTTAATGAATCTGGCCTTTCATAACCAGTCTCATCAGACAGGGTTGGTTATAAGTCCGCGAAGAGCACACCTAGAATTATCTCATGATTTAAATCATACGCTTTATCCTTTAAGCACCATTGCCTAAATATAACGGGCTTATAAGACCAACATTTTGTGCGAAATAGCCTTAAATGTAGAGCCGGGTGTTACCGTCTACAGATGTAAAGTAGAGGTCACATTCCACAGATCAAGAGTACAAGTCACTGCTCCATCGATAAATTAATAAACCAAAGCACACAGATTCCCCTCGATCTAATAGGGCATTTTGTTAAGAGATTAGGGCTAGGAGACACTTTTAATGCTGTTCATTTGTCTGTATCAAGGTGATCTGAACTCTGACCTGTGGAAAAGTGACCTGTAAATGGTTATTAGGTTGAGCTAATAACTCACAAATTAATTTTGACGACGTCTGCCATGCCACATCCGTGAATATTTAAGCCATAAATAACGTCAAGTGTTGAGTAACGAGTTAAAAAGCCAACAGAGATCAAATCCGAGTGCGTGAAGTCCAAATAATGTCACTGTGGGTCCAATTTAACTACGGACGTGTCACACGTTTTCAGTCTGATCTGTCGCCATTACGACCCAGTCCTCTGGCGCGTGAGGGGTGGGCGGGGGGGGGGGGGAAGGGGGCTGGGAATAGAGCATCAAGAAGTCCAACTTCAGCTCGTCAACGAGGCGCAAAGCGCTGAGAGAAAACAATTACCCCGTTTCTGGAGCTTTATTAAACCGTAAGCACGCTTTATTTCATATTAGGTATTTTGAGAACGGACCTCTGGAGCCAGGGTAATTCGCTCTGCGTTGCTGGAGAAATAAAGGAAAACGAAAATACAGGACTGGACTTTCCTATAAGCACTGAAAACTGGTTTAACCTAAGCACAATTGAACACGTGATACACATTATTTTTTGCATTCTGAGTGTCTGGTTGCTTTTTGTTGTTGTTGCTGTTATTGTCTCAGTTTATTTATCCTTTTTTCAGTGTATTTCGTTTCCGTTTAATCCTCAGTTATTTTTCCGATGCTCCATCTCCTTTTTCTTTGGCCTTTTATACTCTTGATTTTGTTACTTATATTTTTGAAACCCTTGTTACTCTCTTACCTTGTCGAAAACAGTGAATCCGCTGACCGAAAAACTGCTCTCCAGAGTGGTGAAATTTGGGCCCCTTTCACACGAATCCGGATTAAAAAAAATACGGTTTCAAAAATGTCCAGATTCGTGTGGACATGGCCTTTAGGCCCTGTTTACAAGGAGGAAGGGTAACCCTGGTGCTGGGATGGTTACCCTAGCACTCGCACATTTCTTCTTTTTCATACGACGTGTTTCCAAGACAGGTAGCGGTTACCCTAGCGCCTTCAGTCACGCGCGTGGTCATTTGCGTGTTTCGCGCGTTTTGCTCGACGGACCAAGAGAGACTGCTCATAGTCTAGTAAACCACAGCTAACTTTCACCCAGGGAGGTAATTAGGAATTTTAGGATGGGGATGTGCCGCTGGGATCCTGGAACCGTTAGCCCATACCAGAGCTAGTTCAGTTGAATTTTGCTATACCCTATACTAGGTCATACTAGACTAAACTCCCCAAACCCTCCCCTATCTTAGAGTAGCTTTTAGGCTGAGTTGCGTAAATTTAAACTTGCCGATTTGATATTTTTTATACTTTTGAGTGGCAATTCGCGGTTTTCAGACTAAAATCTCCAACCAATTGATCAGTTTCCTGGAAATTGATACCCTATTCTAGGCCCAAACTCTCTGATTTATATACCCTATCCTAGAGTAAACTGTTTGAATATCATTACCTTCACAGCGACACATACCTATATGGCCCATATGAGCAGTACCTCCCGGGCTTCAACCCGCCTGCTAGGATAACCCTAGCACCTACGTTGCGAAAAGAAAAAATTGCGTCTATAACTGCGATGATCTTCTCTCATATAATTCTTCACCCCCCGGTTCTCATATATGATTTTCGTATATTCATAACTTCATCATCATCCAAGTTTACGGGTTTAATACTAACCAATTCATGCAGATCAACGACCTCCTCTCAGTTGTTTTGTTAACTCAATTGGTAACCTTTCAGTGATCCTCAGTTCGCTCTCTTTGCCCCATCGCTTCATGCTCATTCAGATAGTTCATTAACTTTTATAATTATTTCATGATACCCAGATTCCAGCGGCTGTAAAGTCGTAAAAATAGACGTATAGTAAAAAAAGAAAACGGTCGAAGGACGGGCTTCTGAGTTCGACTTCATCCAACTTTATTTTTCACGGTGACATACGAGACTCACGGAAATATGACACTTTTCGCGAGAAACAAGCCGTTCTATTTATAAATGTACTCGGGAAAGGGTTGACTTAAGAAATTAATCAAGATGGAGGCTCCAAGTGATGGGCTCCTGAAGTATCGTTGTTTTCTATTGGCTGTTACGAGGCTTTCTCTATAAATAAAAATGGGATGAATATTACTCAAATCCATTTTAAAAATTAAATTAATTCATACATAAAACGTTAAAAAACACGACTATTCTACTATCTCGGACATCCGTCACTAGTAAAAAAAATAAATATAAACTTCAGGGAAGTAGAGTCCATATACGCACATACGCTCGTGCGAACACATGAAATCTAGAAATGTATATATATATTCTCTGAAAGCATTTTTCTGAAAACATTGTTAAATTGGGATGAGTGATGAATTTTTCTCACTATATATATTGATAGCTTTGAAACAGAGTTTGGCCGTCTGAAGGGTTTTAGACGTCTCACCATTTGCTTGTAACTTTCTTAATTAATGGCGTCAGTTTTATCGATGACACCAGAGATGGCTGAAATAAACAACTAACTACTGCATTTTCATCGTATTCATGGTTTTCTTAAAATGTTCTACAGAAAACGCAGGAAATGGCATTTCCGAGACCATAAATTAAACAATTTTCTGGGTGAAAATTTACCTCCCATGCGTACACCTTCAAAATCTCACGATACGCCCCTGAATTAAAGGATCTATACATTACCAAGAGAGAATGAGCTAAGAGAGCGAATCCCTGTGCCCCATGATCGATAATTTTTTTAAATCTATTTAAAGTTCACGGGCGTGCTGCGTAGGTTGTTTCTGTCTGTTTTTTCCGTGACCCGCGTGGTCTACTTTCTCGTGAACGTGACATCTTTCGCCGCCAAACATTTGAAGTTTGACAGCCATCGTAGTAATTAGCGCCAGGAGCCGACACTAATCGGCTGCTGTTGTTGACGTGTTTTTGATCAGCGCGTTCCGCTCATAATTTAGGAATGAATTTCATTTACAAAGGGATTGCATTATTGGAGTCAAAATTTCACTTTGAGATTAAAGATTGAGATTTTCTAACGGCTGGTAGCCATTTAAAGTAACGAATGTGGAATTCTGACACACCGTGAAAGCCGAACGCAAAGGTTATCACGCGCGAAACACGAAACCTTTAATAAGGTGGCTGGCTTCAATTGTTTAAGCAAATGTGCAAGATAATTTTTCTCTTTTTCCAGGAATGTTTTTCTTTCAGAAACAGTACATTTACTTTTAAGAATTATTCTTGAGAGTTTCAAACTGCATTACTTCTTCTTAACGCTTAATACTTGCGATGAATAAATCGCCCTGCGAACACAAATCAGGTCATATGCTTCAAGCGTTGGACAATCGCTAACCTAGATGCCAGAGACTTTTTATTCGCGGTTTCCGGTTTCGGTCAATTCTTTATAGTGAGCGGTGTGCCCACATTTGTCTAGCGCCCTCTTAAAATTCAAATGTTTGGCGGCCACACATTCATGTTTGAACCCACTTTGAACCTATTTTCGCGTTACGTGTCCACGGTTGGATCTAAACAACGGTATCACAGTTCGCGGGTGTGCGTGGATATCACCGGAAGAGACAGTTGTCGTTTTTTGTACAATGTTTTTATACTGATGTAGCGAAGACCTCAGTTAGCAATTTCCGGCGAGTCGGAACCGCTTTCTCCGGCGAACTTCCACAAGCCAGGACCGTTTTGCTCTTCGGCAGCTACTCTGGCCAGATTTTTCTACGTAGAAATCTTTTGACTCGTCGGCAAACGTTATACCAAGTTTGCGCCTCATATCGCTTGCTGTGCGTGATCGGCAGTGAAATGAATTACCCGCCAAGTTTAAACTTACATGACGCCACTCTAACCGACCAATAAGGTGGCGTCCTTAAAATAACCACTCAGTATGACACAGAACCAAGAATAGATTGAAAATAATTTTCATGGAAAGAGGGTCATGTATGGGGGATTCGCTCTCTTAGATCATTCTCTCTTGACATTACCAAGCCGATTGTATTGAACGCATACCTAAAACATGTTTAAAATCGGGGGGGGGGGGGGTACCTTTTGACTAATCTAGGGCCAAGGTCAATTCAGGCAAAAGTTATTTGGCCCGAAAATAAGGAGGTTTCCCCCGGCCCCATCCCTAAATTCGCCAATGTATAAAGAAATCACCCGTAAGCTGCGTAGCAGGCATTAACTAAAAGGGGACGGGGGTGGAGGAGAGCGCGAAGAGTGGAAGTGGATTTTTTTACGCTCATATTCTGAGAGTAAAAACAATGATTGGCCAGAATAAATTAACTGTCAAGCTCAACATCACACCATTTGAGTATATTAAACTTGATCGACCTATAGCGTTTTCGCGCAAATGTGTCAAGTCAAATATGGCGCGGGTGGAAGTGAGAAGAGATTCGAGTTTGTCTTGCAAGAATTGTTGTCAGAATTAGAACTGAAAAAGGTCCTAACGTTTACCTTGAAAGAACAGCCGAAGACCTCAGTGAAACATCTTTTTGGAGAAAGATACCTAGTGACGCTTTTATGTAATGTACGTATTCCACTAATATTGCCTTTGGTTAAAAAATCACATGGTTTGAAACCCGGTAGAGCTAGCCCTTATGTTCAAGGTGATCTCATTGAATTGCATTGTGTATCCTTACTGGGCAATTAACGTCTGGTTTAGCACCCGCTATGTTAAAAATTGTGCATTTAACATTTTCATTTTAACTCGCGTCCCAACCTCAATAGGGTTCTTCAATAATCCCGTAATCCCGAAGGTTATTTTTGGCATCTACCTCCCGTGCATACTTTCAATCCCGAAACTAGCGAATTGTTTAATTAGTTTTTTCTTCACTTTGACATTTGTGTAACGCAAAAAAAAAAAAAAAAACATCGTTTTCGGTTGAGCTGCGTTCGGTGATATTTTGATTCAAAACAAGGTATATTCAGATTTTGACCTAAAGAAACTTATAGGGATCAAACAATTGCTGAATTCTTAGCGAGTCGTACGTTTAGTATAATATGGCGGTGTTAACAAGTTTCAATTTACAGAGTACTCAGTATATCGTGAGTAATACTTGGGCTAATTACAAGTACATCTCTTGCAAAGCTTAACACAGAAGAAAATTTTTGCAGTCGTGGGTCGGTTCGCGTAGAAGAAAAAAAGGCCTTCTATATGACCCAGTAATTGAGTCAGCAAATAATGGAAAGAAAAACTTGATTTTTTTTGGAGGAATTTGCAAATGAAAGATGAAACTGACCAATGAAACTGTCAGCACCTGCTTGAATTAAGTACTTTTTTTTACTGTTTAGCGGTCGAAACCGACGATTTCCGACTGACCTTGCTATTTTCCAACAAATTAAGCAATAAATTGTTTGTATGTGGCCTGATAAACGACAATTACCCACCGTTGTGATTAGCCGATAGTAGGGAGCGTGCCCGTGGGGGTCACGAATGGGATCGGACATAATAAATTACAACAAACAGTTTGAATCGCAAACATCACAAGAAACAAACATGCTGAGGTATAATCTATTTAAATGAGGTTCTATCAGTGATAGTTTTCATATCATTTTATTTCTCATTTTGATCGTTTTTTCGTTTCCTACGTGCATTACATGGCCGCCCTGTGCCCTTTTCTTTAATTACATCTCTCTCTCTCTCTTTTTTAAAATCGTTTGCTTGCTATGCTGTAATTTTATGAGAAAATCACCCTCGATGCCCAAGCTATTTTTTTAACTCCGAGTTTCGAAGGAAAAGTTATCGGCTGAAATTCATTGCAGGAAACTCAGAAGCAGGTGGCCGGAAACCGGCCAAATAACCCTGCACATCCGCACAGTACCAAAACTCGCATAATTTGAAAGATACTTTGAAGAACGCGGCAAAGTCTTGAGGCAGTTTCAAGGTCAGTAATTTCACTATAACGACAGATTAGCAGCCCATAACCCGGGAGTGAGCAGCTCTTATACTAGGCCTATGTCACGGCGTTTTCACTGACCGATTTATTTTTAGTTACACTTTAGAGTCCTTTTTTCCTACGGAAATTTGAAGCTCCGCGCCATTCATCAGCGCATTGTAAATATATGATACCACAAAGAAAAACTTAACGTTATTAAAAGGTTGAAGATGAAATTGTCAGGGGCTTTGGTTTTGGTTTATGTGGGACATGAAAGATAATCTAAAATTTGCCCCAAAATCGTTCAGATATTTGATTTGCTCAGGTAACAAGGTAAGGTATTTACAAGCGAAAGTAGCGGGAAAAGGGGCAACAAACTGAGTGCACGATCTGTGATCGCTGTTTCTCGTTTTCGTGAACCGTAAGAGCACGTAAAGTGCAAATACTTGATTTCTCTAACGTGTCACGCCGGAGGTTTGAAGACATAAATGGTTTACTGCATTTTCCAATAATATGCGACCTCCTCAAACTAAAACTTTAATCAACGGTCACGTTATTACCTTTTAAGGACATCTCAGGTAGCAAAGGGGTGCTTACCGGCCCGGGGAGGGGTGGGGGGCACTCCCTATAATGACATATACGGGGGGCACTGCCCGAACGAGGTACATTTTTCAGGGGTCAGCTATGTCAAAGGGTATAGGGAATTCGCGAACTGAAGAATACAAAAGGGTAGGAATATCTATCATTTCAGCATTGAAAAGACGCGCCTTATGGACTGGTACCATTTTTCAACCGGAAAGTATACGAAACAGTAAACTTCCGATTACAAGCTAGCCCTGCGGGGCTTGTACAACTTCGTACGGGGTTTTAGGAGGGCCTAGAAACAAGGGGCTTACTATTTACTTACTATTTTGATCAGCATAGCCTGCGGAGGCCAATCTCCGCCATGGGGAAAAAATGGCAAAAATCGGAGTGAAAATCGGCGAGTACTTTCATTTCGGGTTACTCCTCAACATTTACTTTGGACAACTGTTATCTGCTCATCCCTAGCTTGAGGAATTGTTTGAGGAGTACCTAATCCCCGTACGGCGTTTTCCCAGGCCGTCTCGGTCAATGCATTTCGGTGACGTATTCGAGGTGAACACGCAGGCTAGGACCACGTGGCCCGAAACGCATTGACCGCGCGAAATAATGGGGCCTAGGGACTAGGCAACTGCTCACCATAGAGCCTCCAGTAGCTCAGTGTTTAGAGCTTCCGAACTAGGACTCAGAGGGTAGTGATTTTTTCGGTATATAGGTCGCTTTTCTGTGCATCAATGTAGCACTTACAACTGTCATTTTGCCATTTTTTATTTTTATTTTTAGGCGTTGTATCAAATGATAACATGAAGCTGATCCAATTTGTTACGATCGTTTTTTGCTTCTGTCATCAGTCTCCAAATTCCTTTTCGTGTACCCAAGATGATGAACAGTTTTGAGAGTCTCTATAATACGCCTCTATGTGACTGACACCTCCCCAAAACGTACACCTGGAGTTGGTCCTCACCTTCGTACTTCAGTCATCTTCTTTGTCGCTCTATAACACGGACAGAGTACAACTAACTAGCTGAGATGGACACTAAGTGGCACTGAGTCCCTCTGTCCGCCGCAGAACTGAGGGTCGCGATGTGTAGCAACAATTGAAGATTTGTCTTTCTTGCTATTGACGTTGTTTACAAATATTCTTTCTTTTCTTTTCTCATTGCTTTTTACTTGTTATCAGGTGATATCTGGTTGTAATAGAGTTAATTTAAGACTTGTCTTGTCTTGTCTAAAAATAGTAACTGCGCAGTGGACGATGAGAGGATAAAAAAAGCGGGAGCCCGGCCTGTTGTTCTGTCTTTCGCATTCGCAAGGAGGCTTCTGCAGATGAAAGAGCGGCAGTAGGGACTTTAAGCAGCGACGTTTTTGAGCGACGAACGTCAACCGGAAGTTAACCTTTTTCTCCTTTTATATGCCTTGACGCTACCAAATTTGTATTGGTAGGTGTCTTCACTCTTAAAGGGAAGTTTTGCCCAAAACGTTGTTCAAAATCACCGCTCAACAGTGCAAAAATCTCACTTCCGATTGACGTGCGTGGCTCAAAAACGTTGCTGCTTTTAAAAACTCGCTAGTCTCGCTAATGCTAAAGTGTAAGGTTACGTTATGTCGTGTTCTCTTGTGGCTTACCATTTTTCGCCACTAAGGTAATAAATGAACTAGGCACCTTAATTTTCTTCCTTGAATGCTGAGAAAATTCTATGTACTCGGTTTTCCTTTACAGAATAACACACAACGCAAAATCAAAGGGAAGGGAATAATCATTTTAAATATGTGGAATAAACCTCCACACTCTTTTAAAAACTTGCACTTCATTCTCGGTTCTTTTCCAGCCGATACCAACTGGGATTAAATGGGAAGAGTTTTTTCCACCTAGATTTGACGCGTAAATTGTAAGCTAATTAAGATGTGCTAAACGTTACTTCTTTTGACAGTGGCCCTTGGATCCATTCCTGAACTTCCAGCTGCAAGCTGCGAGGAAATAAAGATGAGTGAGGGACAGGTTGTGGCCAGTGAAAAATACTGGATGATCTGTATAAACCAGGATATGGCTGTACTTGCTTACTGCAATATGACGACGGGAGGTGAGCTTAATCATTACCTGCGAGCCTTTGCGAGCCAGCACACCATTCTCTACAATAGCGGGAAAATGGCAAAATTTGTCGGACGTAAGATTAGAAGCATGCACAATCGATTGTTTTTTTATTATTATTATTATCCGGGATATTCACTCCTGTGTGATGAGGCCGGCCAGGTAAAACGTGCTCGTGGACGAGATCGAGAGATTTCGAGTAAATGTCCAGGGTGCAAGCAGATTATAAACGAGGAGAGTGTTTTGTAATTGCTTATTACAACGTTATTTTAAAACAGGCTTGCCAACCCTAATTACCAGAGGTCACTTTCATCTACTTCCCTTTATTTATTTTCAAACTCAGTGTATTCCTCGTATTTTCTTCCATCTCTGACGCCAGCGCTAACTTTCAAATTGAAACTCCTAGTTGTGTACTCGTTTTTCTTATCGGAGATGTTTGATCACAAATTGCTTAAAATGATTAATGATTAATTCTCGAATTAGAGCCCCTTTAATTAAGTGTACCCGCATTCCAATAAGTGCGCTTACCTTTCACGCCCCTTCTTATCCTCCCTCCTGATTTAACGGTTTCACGACAAAGTTGACTGACGAAAGCAAAGATTATTAGTAGGAAAAAACGCCATATATTACAGATTTGTTTTTCACTGATGAAGTGCTGGCACCCTAGTGTTAAATTGACTTTGAGGAAAGAGGGAACGTTTGCAATGTACAATAGGAACTTTGTTACCAACAATACTATTTAGTCATATTACCAATAACGTGAAATCAGTGGGATCTAAATGTTCGTTGTCTTCCTGATATACCCTGAAGTGTTCATTCAACAGTTTAAGGTCCCCTTTCCCTGATAGATTAAAGTAATTGAAAACCTTAAATGTCGTTAACATTTTTTGGTGGCTTTGCTGCTAACGAGGAGGTCTTATGTAAAGTGGAACTTGGATTTAGGGGGGGAGCGTATTTTTTTCGAGACGCGAAACTTGCAAAACTTGCACGAGTTCCTGTTGTAAGGCGTTTACCAAACCGGCTTTTTCAGTATGTATTGGTTTGTTTTAATTTTCAGTGCCTCTTATCAATTTTACAACAAAAGGATACACGGGACGATATGGTATTATTCAAAGATTCATAGTTTCGAAGACCGGTGTTTATCTGATAAAAGCCTGGGGTGCTCGAGGAGGAACACACTCGACTAACTATGGAGATTATCCCGGAACTTACTATGGTGGAAGAGGAGCGATGAAGCAAGGAACGTTTTGCTTGAATGTAGAAACTGTTCTGAATATTGTGGTGGGTCAGAGAGGAGGAGACTCAGTGGAAGTGAAAGGAAGACAGTCTACTAACTTGACGGCAGCGCAACTGGAACTGTCTGTAGAGGACAATGCTGGTCCTGGGGGAGGGGGAGGGAGCTTCGTTTATACAACAAATAACGAGCTTTTGTTAGCTGCCGGAGGGGGAGGGGGTGCGTCTAATGGGTATAACGGGGTGGATGGTCAGGCGGGTCCTAATGGCACCAGTAGTGTAGGGAACGATTCAAGTGCGATTTATGGCGGAGGAACTGGGGGACAACCTGGTCAATGTAACAATAATCGCGAGACGGCTGACTACCATGGGGGAGTGGGTGCAGGTTGGTTGGGGGAAGGGTGCGCCAGAGTCGGCCCAGAACATGGGGAAAGGGGTGGATCACGTGCCCAGAATTGGGTGGGGTCACGTGCTGGAGGAATGGATAGTGGCTATAACGGTGGGCCACCCCCTGGGGCAGTAGGAGGGTTTGGCGGTGGGGGAGGAGGTTCCGAGGATAATGGTGCATCAGGAGGGGGTGGTGGATATTCCGGGGGAGGAAGTGGTTTATGGGATTCTCAAGCCGGTGGGGGAGGGGGCTCGTACTGTAGTGGCTCAAGCTGTTTAGGTATCACTGGAGGTAATATGAATGATCACGGATTTGTGAAAATATTTGAGTTGTGAAATATTGATAACATAAAGTTCTTGGCTTTGCTGATCTTTCACATGATACATCTAGCTAAATTTTTAAAAATTTCACTGACCTTAGATAGCAATTGTAACAACTAACATAAAATTTACCTGAATTCTCAATAGCCTGAGAAAACAGCCGACACTTCGCGACTCCAACTCTGGTTCCCCCGCGAAATGACGTCTGAGAAAAAACGAGTGTAGAAATTCCATACCGACGATTCGTCCCTACCCAGATCTGGGTCGTGTTTCTGATTGGTTGAAGCACATTTTCAACCAATCAAAAGCCCTACCCAGATCTGGCTAGTGATACGTCATCAGTATGGAATTTCTGCCCTCCTTTTTCAGACGTCATTTCGCGGGAAGTCGCTAAAAGTCGACTGTCTTCTCAGACTAGATTTTCAAACGTGCATAAAATTAAGTCTTTCTTTCTTGCCTGTAGACCATACCAGCTACGTTTTGAATTAAGTATGCAGCAGCCATTGCGTCTTCCCCCCTCCCCCCGTTCTTTCATGATCCTTGTTTCTTTCTCTCCTCTTTTATCCTTCTATTTTTCGCCTTTGAAGTGTCTTTATGCTTTTTGGACCGATAAGAACTGTAGTTTTGGCTTTCATCAGGCCATGGTTAAATAAATCACAGTTTTTTGTTTTCAAAACCAGCTAGATATATATCGTATAAGACCAGTAACCCGGTGACATTCTTTTTAAAATAGTACTTCACTATTCTAGTCGCACCTGAGATGGTATTAAGTGCAAATTTAGTTGCGTTAGGGAAACAACCGGGAAACAGCTTAATTTTCAAGGTGGCTTGAAGAATCGACCTAAAAAGTGCAAATTCATTAGTCGTGTAAGAAACTCTTCCCGGCAATTACATCCCCTAAGAACGATCTATTGATCGGTTTCACTGTTCAGTAGTTAGCCTTGCGCAGCTGGCAAATCTCTCTAGAGAATCCATGATTCGCTTCAAAATCATGTTAAATAAGTGTCAACTAAGCAAAATCAGACTAAATAACTAACGTACTGGTAATCCCATACAATTTACCAATAAATATACAAGATAGGTGTCCATTTAACACTCTCAAACTAGTTTAGTTTATCTGTAATATTGAGGGATGCAAAACATGTAACACGATGGTGCGCAATGAATATGTGGCGAATATGTATAAATCTACTGTAGTGTTTAGAATTCTCAATAAAGTGTATATATTAATTGATAATTTATATTGCATGGTATTGTCTGTAAATCAACACTCATTAGGACGTCATAATTTTAACATCGAGGCTCGATATATAAAGAAATTGAATATATGGGTAACCTGTTGCGGAGTGTGAAGCAAAATCCAGTTTTATGGATTTGGAATCTTATGACAATTTTTGGGTTTATGCCATGACTTTTTTTAGAGTAACCCATGTCCAGGGTTCTCGTTTTCATATCAAAAATGTTAATAAATCATTTACCAGTCGACTCTCTCTTAACGGACATCATGCTTTATGAACAGGGGGGAGGGGTACTACTCGATTATATAAGGCAGCCTTGCAAAGGGCAGGGTTTTTTTGTGCCATTTTGGTCAGTAAACGGATGTAAATTTCCCCAATTGTAATCTGAAACAGATAATGGTTCGCAAGAGAATCACAAGAGTGTGTTAAAACACTTTTGCCTAAAACTTACAATGTTCAGAAATTCCATACCGGTGAGGTGTTACCAACCAGATCTGGGTAATGTTTATGATTGGTTGAAGCAAATTTCCCCACGGGGCATGACCAATCAGAAGTACTACCCAGATCTGGATAGTGACACGTCTTCTGCATGGCGGGAATTTCTGCGCTCGTTCAAACCTAGTCCCATCCTCGTCCCCAGAGCCTCCTGGGGTCCTGAGCATAAGGACAAGGAGGCTCTGAGGACACAGAATTTGAAGTCCTAGATTTTTGTACTTCCAATCATTTCTGATTATCTACAACATTTCTAATAGCGTTCACGTGCTCTTGCCGAAGTGGCAATGACTGTTTATTTAGGTGATTCAAAGCTTTTAAAAGAGAATCCTCCAACTTACTTTTGAATCGGAAATGACCGGAAGTCCTAAAATCTAGGACTTCAAATCCTGTGTCCCCAGAGCCTACTGTTCCTCGTGCTCAGGCCCCCAGGAGGCTCTCGGGACGACAATGCCTAGTCCCGGTTCGGCGTCTTCCCAGGCCTTCTCGGTCAATGCATTTCGGTGACATATCGGAAACGAACGTGACCCGAAACGCATAAGTTGAGGGGAATAATGATGTCTAGGGACTAGGCAATGCTCGTTCCGCTTCAGACGTCATTTCGCGAGGAAACCGTACAGATCATGGTGTCGGATGTCGCAAAATGTCGGCCATTTTCTCAGAAGTTCATTTGCGTGAGCATGAGAATCTCAGGCTATACGCAAATGAGTTATAGCTAGCCAGTCAGTGGAGCGAACGATATTTTCACTCGTGAGGCAAAAAACAACATGCTACTTCCAAATCGAAATGACGTTTTTTCCATGTGAGAAAAAATATACGTTCAGTCAAACCTCAAAAGCCGCAGCGGTCTGTGCCGAGTTTCGCTCCAAGTTGCCCGCCTTTTATAACGCGGGTCAGCAGTCCGAAAACCTGAATAGAATAACTTCGTAACTTATATTTCATTGCCACTGAAGAAAACACAAAAATACACAAAAATAGAAAGGGAAAAAGCAAGTAAGCTTGAGTTGCACTTTTTGATAGAGCTGTTAAGTCTCCCGTTGAGATTCTTATCACTGCTGGCCATTTCACTCACATTTTTGTCGTTTTCGTGGGAGTGCTTCAGGGATCATGAAAAGACTGTTGAGTGCTTGTTCCTACCCCCCTGGGTTTTAGAACTGTCTTTTTAGAAACAAGGTAAAAGATGATTTCTTTAATGCATGACTAGAACTAAAATACCTCATTCTCTGGTGCTCTCTGTAAGCACATGTGCCCCACAATGGCTTGTCTGGTCATGTTGTTGCTGTGTTTTTCCTGTGTCCTGTTTTGTTACCGCTTTGTTCCTGTGTGCAATCATGCAGAGGAAAGTCATATAAGTCAATTTTTTGCGTTGTTTTATACCATATTTGCAGGACAGAAATTTTGCTACCATGGCAACGTGGCACAACGGCTTAATCCTCGCTGACGACGTTCAGTTGAATCTAATAATCATTGCTTGGCGATTTTAGATACAAATGCACTCGTAGCTGGTTAATTTGTCAAATATTCTTACAAACAGAAAATGTTTACCATGATCTTGGGTAATAGCTAAAGTGCTTGCCCAGAACGTTAATCTAACTTCAAAGAAACGCTCAGTACTCTTTGGAAATCTTAACAAAAGGTCTACTTGGGGGTTAGGGGTGAGAGGAGGGGACATGAAATTTCCTGAACTCGCCTCATGAAAATACGAAACACAATTCAGTAAACATGAAAAATTGATCGATGGGCTACCTGTATCTTCCATGCACTCAATTAGCTTCACGACGATTTTTGTTTGAATGAATTGTCTGAATTTTCGTAAGCTTTTTAAATTAGTACGAAACAGTGTTTTTAAGGATCTGATCGATCGATAGCAAAATATCCGAATATAGATAGAACAATTTAAGTTACAGAAAGAGAAACCTCTAAAGATTCTGATCTATCATTTCATACATAATTTTTCTTTATAGCAAAGTTAATATCTGTCTTTTACTATAATTGCGTGTAACCCGGTTTTTAATTAGCTATATCTTATAAATAGACCTCCCTTCTTTTCAGCTGTCTGTAGTTTTACCAAAATGTTTAATCGAACTGAAGTCTATTGACTTTCAGTTTAATGCTGGTTTGGTGCTTGAGTTTAAATGGCATTATACTCGCTGTCGGTAAAAATTTTCTCACAAATTTAAGTCCATTCAATTACAAAAAACTACTGCACAATCAACTTACGTATTTACCGATTTCCATAGATGACCTCAGCAACTTATCAATCGAAGCATATTTTAGAGTGCAAACAAACTTGCTTGGACAGACACCTCAATTACGAACTTTCATTAAATTTTAACTTTACAGTAAACGAGGGCTAAACATTAAGCAAACGTAAATTTACATGGCAGCATCCTCTTTCCTATGCTAATTTTACGCTGCACAATAAAAAAAGCATTTTTACAAATGAGTTAACGTAACTCAATTTTGAGTAAAGTGTCTCATTTTACTCATTTTATTGAGTAAAATTACTCACAATATGAGTTAGCTTTTTTAACCCCTCAGAGAGAGTTATAACAACTCACTATTCTGAGTAAAATGACTATGATCAAAACATGCCAGTAAACCCTTTACTCGCTGAGTAAGGTAAACCCTTTTATCCTTTATAGTGAGTAAAATTAACACCTTATTTCGAGTTACTTGGCTGTGAAGCAGACAATTGAGTAAAAATACTCACACAAAGTTTACCGATTCGTTTCAGCGTTGCAAATTAAGAAAGGCACAAAACCACAAATATCGAACAAATAAAAAGCTACAATGATCGGGTACTCGACCGATCTATATCTCAAGCGGTTTAGCTGTCAGAATCCTTATGCTACGATCAAGCAGCAACTATCAATATTGATTCAACACCAAAGCTACAATCCAATTATTATCTTCTGTGTCGTCGTCTTCATGAACCCCTGCTCGTTCAGCAACATTATTGACACTGTGTCAGGATCTTTTCAGGTGTATTAAAGCACAGGTAGCCCAAGCTCGAAATATGAGCATCGGCGAGCATCGGCATTGTTGCGTAACATTCAAAATATAAGGATTTGTATGAAAAAAAAAAACCTATCGTTTCTGTAACCTACGAAAATGAAAGGATT
>OZ038001.1:12619066-12629066 GCA_964035705.1 Porites rus | reverse complement strand
GGAGTAAATGTCACGTGGTTATGCCACGCCCCTTTGAGGTCTGAGTCGAAAATCGGCTGTTGCCGGCTTTTTATCGTGAAAATCTCTCGGCTACACGTAGTGCGCATTAGTGCCTTGCGCTGAACAGAGTTTCACCAAAATCGCAAAGACCCAATTCGAGAAATTCAGCGGTTTCCAAATTTAGGTCATAATTTATGTGAAAATGATAAGCAAACTTTACACGGATTATATATAATAAACTATGCGATTTATCTCTTTATTTTGGGCATCGTTATAACAGATGGGTCCTTGCAAGTCAGCAAAACGCTTTAGGGCCTTGTAAATGCGCGCGATTTCGAGCAAAGCAAACATATAGAAATTATAGTTTTCGCTATTTGTTGACGTTTGTCAGCGTCATTTTCTTAAAAATTCGTAGTTTTTTTTCCTTCAAATTTTTTCAGGGCCACAATTGATTAACTAACTACCCGGACTCTGAATTTCATGGTCATTGAAAAACTGTGACATTGTCTTCTATAAGCCCAAACTTGAGTAAACATTGAAGATTTTTAGCGTTTTGGCTGAGTTTGTGCTTTGGGAGTTGTCTATTGTTTCTAGTCTGTCATTATACAGCATTCTTGTTCAGCACGCGTGCAATGACCACGCTTGGCTGACTTCCGAATGCTCACCGAGATATTATAATTTTGGTACAGTGAGACAGGTCATCGCGTGATACATAGAGGTTTAACTAACAATTTTTAATCAATTCTCGTGCTTCTTGTGTTTTTGCAAAAAAATCAAGAAGTGCTACACACTAAGTCTACTTACTATTACAAAAATATCATTTTTTCATAGTTTTAATGCAAGCCAATAATTAAACCAACTCGTGACGGGAATATCTCGGTAAGCATTCGGAAGTCAGCCAAGCGTGGTCATTGCACGCATGCTGAACAAGAATGCTGTATAATGACAGACTAGAAACAATAGACAACTCCCAAAGCACAAACTCAGCCAAAACGCTAAAAATCTTCAATGTTTACTTAAGTTTGAGCTTATAGAAGATAATGTCACAGTTTTTCAATGACCATGAAATTCAGAGTCCGGGTAGTTAGTTAATCAATTGTGGCCCTGAAAAAAATTGAAGGAAAAAAAACTACGAATTTTTAAGAAAATGCTTTTTTCGTGAGAAGGACTCTAAGACGCTAACAAACGTCATCAAATAGTGAAAACTATAATTTCTATATGTTTGCTTTGCTCGAAATCGCGCGCATTTACAAGGCCGTAAAACGTTTTGCTGACTTGCAAGGACCCATCTGTTATAACGATGCCCAAAATAAAGGGATGAATCTCTTGGTTTATTAGATATAATCCGTGTAAAGTTTGCTTATCATTTTCGCATAAATTATGACCTAAATTTGGAAACCGCTGAATTTCTCGAATTGGGTCTTTGCGATTTTGGTGAAACTCTGTTCAGCGCAAGGCACTAATGCGCACTATGTGTAGCAGAGAGATTTTCACAAAAAAATGCCGGCAACAGCCGATTTTCGACTCAGACCTCAAAGGGGCGTGGCATTATAACCACGTGACATTTACTCCGATCGCCAAAAATTTTATGTTATATTGTAGATTGATCTATATGTTATCCATTCTATGTGCTAGACTTACGATAAAAGTAAAGGAGGGGATACTAGTGAGCTTCAAAGTAGGATGGTACCCCCCCAAAAAAACTGGGTCGAGTCACCTTAAGCTCCATGTGATGGCCATTTCAAAGAAAATGACTCACTTTGGGTGTTGAGTAAGAGAGAGCTAACTGTCATGATTTTATAATTATGAATCAAATCTGCTGCGATGTTGCCTATAACCACAGTATTACAGTGCTCAGGGCCTTAGTTGTTCAAGATGTGGATAACACTATCTGCGGCCGGATGTTGCCGCACTTGATTTCCCTAATATTATCCTGTGGATGGCGCTATTCAGCATTTGAACAACTGGGGCCTGGTGGATAGATAGTGCTTATCCAACATTTGAATTACCAGGACCTGGTGGTAATTATGTGTCTGTTAAAGGAATTTTCAACTTTGATTGACAAAAATTTCCTGGGTCCTATGGAGTATTCCTTCAATTGCAATGTGGCCAGTAAAAGCCAGTTATGCCTTTGCTGTAGTAAAAAACAGCTTCAAAGTTAGATTCAGGTTCATTTTGATTTAATGTACTTAACAATGATTCTCTTTAATTTCCTTTGTCTCCTAGCTCTAATAAATTATTAGGGCTAGGAGAAAAAGGATATTGAAAATTAACCTAGGATAAATCAAAACTAACCTGTATTTATAACATACACAAGTACTAATATATAGCTTTAGCCAGGGCTAAAAGCGAGGCTCCCATTAATAAATTTATAATTTAAATTAAACAATAAACTTGTATTCGAATTCCACAATTCAGTTAACTTTAGAGCACATTTATGTGACTTTTGAGGGAAAGGCTACCTGATTTTCGAGAAAAATAATTTGCAAACAGCCCAAGAGTGAACCAAATCTTACATCGAGTTGATAGCCTCATATGTACACCCAAAAACTGGTAATCATCTTCGATCACATTTAAGAGCCATAATGGCTCTTGATCACCGTAGATTAATAAGTGGAAAAAAAAATCAGGCCAACTTTTTTTGCTTTCGACAAGTTTACTTTGCAAAATATTGTCAACAAATCTGGGTGCGTGTAAACCAACCTTTTATACCATTTATACATCACATCTGAGGTGAAACAGTGGTATGAGGCACTGTTTTTATCATACCGGCAGACCTCGGACAGAAAGCAGTATTTCACAATACAAATTGCACTCATTCAATATTCATAAACTGTTAAAAAAAATTCCAAAATCACCTATACGGCCATCCGGTTCTCAATTTTGTAGTGCGAGCTGTGGCGAGTGTTTGAATGAACATTAACAGAGTTACGCTCCATTATAAAGAATTTATTCCGTTTATTTTTTATTTAATGGTTTATTAATAACGCGCGGCATTTTGAGTACTCCTGCAAGCGATGTTCACTGAACGACTGAAAACAATCGGCACGGCGATTAAAATTACAAGAGAGACTACTAACAATCAATAAAAGAAATATAATTCGGTGAAACATATACAGAAACAACAATTTTCATTCAGGAAGACAAGTATTAAACTATCCCTAAAAATCCTGAGTCTTCAAGCTTCAAGCTTAAGTTTATGTTTTAAGCCGGCTTCCCGGTGTTTGCTTTTTTCAAAGACGAACTCGAGGCAAGAAAATCGCTCAAAGCTTTCTTTTCCGGCCAGAACTATAACTAAATATTCTTTGGAACGTTTTCTTTCTATTTGCGGTGAGAAACTGTCTAAGGGCTTTTTAAAGTTCTGTAAGCTTATATCAAACCTGATACTCGGTCAGATCATTGTCTCAAATCTTACAAACGTGCATAAACTAAATGACCGCATAAACTCCGCTCGACTTCATTAAATTAGATCCAAAAAAACAAACATCAAATACAATAATTTCTCTGGCTTACCATTCGAGACGCAGCTCCTGAGAGGTATCAAGAAAAGCCAGTGTCGCTTCAGACTTTGCAATCCTCTTACGCATCAAGCAAGGTGAAAAAGAAAACGATGCCATCCGAAATCGGGTTTCCGACTTTGACAAGCGACGTAGTCCTCCACCAAAAACCCAATAAACAAACTAGCCATAAATAACAGAGGACTCCTGATAGCAGCTGAATTTCATTTTGCACATCCAGTGGAAAAAGACAGTTAAAAACATCACAAGTTGACACAAAACTCTTTCAGCTTCAGCTGTCAAAGTAAACAGGATTCAAGATGCTGCATAAATTTTCCGCATGAACTCACCTGTCAAATTTTGACGAATCAGAGCATAAAAATTGGACGTAGAGCGTGACCAACGCGTGACCATGGTGAGAAAAGTCAAAAGCAACTGTCTTCCCTGCCTGTAACAGCTGGCTGAATTTTCGCGTCCGAGGTCAGTTTGCAATCAAAATTTTAATTGTGTAACACATAAACACAACATATTTCATATGAATTTAGAAAAAACTTGAACTTGAGCCTGCGATTACTTGAAAACTAGTAACTTGTCAGCGGATAACTTCAAAAAAAGACTTGACCTCGATGGGTCGACACCTGAGCCCGCGATACGGTCAAGTGATACTGGTCAGCGGGTACCCTGTTTTGACAGCTGTCAATTGATCAAAACATTGATGTCCAATATGTGTGCATTATCAGTTTAACTAGTAAAAGTATGAGATTGAACATTGTTCGCGATCTAGTAAAACAATTAACTGGTCAGCGGACAGCTTCCAAATAAATCACGTCACCTCGATGAGTTGACACATGAGCCCGCGATATGGTCTTGGGATACTGGTCAGTGGCTATCCTGTTTTGACAGCTGTCAACTGACCATATTGTGAATGTCCTAAAATCCTATATTAAAGATGTGGACTTGCCAAGACACGCCTGAGACACCCCTCCCTTCCTTTTGATAGTCTCCCCTACCCCACCCGTACAATCTGTAGACGCGTACGTACGTATGTACGTACGTACGTACGCTCGGTCAATCACGTGACAACCAAACGAAAAGAGGTTGACCATATTCCATGAGTATGGGGCTCTGTCCCACGCGCGCTTCGCGCGCGCGGGAGCCCCGCTATCACAGGGAACCCACACAATCTCGCAATGTGTGTACTGATTGCTATTTTATTGTAAATACACTGGATTTACCATTTGCTTCACCTATAGCGATAAATCACTATGTATATAATTCGAAATGAATGAACGTTGAATTACCTTACCTTTGGTGTAGATGTATTGTCATCCTTTTGCCTCAAAAGCGGTTTTTTGAGCAATTTTGAAGGATTTTGAGTTCGCTGTTGACAGCGTTTATTTAACATCGATTTATATACATAGTAAGTGCTTTATCGCCATAACTGAAGCAAACGGTAAATTCGCTATAAAATAACAATCGGTTACGCACACTGCGAGATTGTGTGGGCTCCCTGTAGTACTATTTACCTTTCAACTTATTTATTAATCTTCCTTTCTTTTGTTCATAGGCAGAAACAAACACCTTTAAACTAGAGCATAGCAGAAGAAGAGAGATTGCCCTTCCTGTCCTGATTTTAAGGTGGTGCATCAGGAGTCTGCTGAAGAACCCCAATTGTACTTCAACTTGCAAATTTGAGGGAAACATATCATCCAAGTTGAACACAGCTGCACCAATTGAATGGACTGTTAATGTATTAAACTGTGAACTGAATAGGTTTAATTTTTATCTATGGCAAAGGGTACATTCAATGCAACAATTTCTAGAATTTCAGTTGAAATGTTCATTCAATACAGAAATTTTAAGAAAAAGCGTTCTGTCCACCGAGGATACTGGTCACGACTCTTGGATGTACCTCTTTTTCAACCAAGATTTACGATCACATTCTTAGACATTGTTGTGTCCACTATCAGAGCTCAGGGATGCGTCAAATTTACGAAAGTGTTTTGGTCACCATGGCACCATTAATGAAATGAGCATACTTTTACAAAAATTTGTTTCTTGTTTATCCATTGAACTTAAATGATGAGTTACTTGGATAAATGTCCTTTTGAAAATATAATCTTTTGCAGCCATGTTATGACATTTTCATTTTGCTTTGGTTAGTTGGGAGCACCCAGTGTGCAAGTACTTAAGTGAACCCGTTTCCAGGACTATATTTGATATGTGCATTATTACAAAATCTTAATTATTATTACTGTTTTGAATCAAAACCTATGATTTTGCATTTAATCAGATTAAAGGAACATATTTTTTTAATAATAATAAAATATTTATTATACAGGTGGATACGGATTTGTGTAGTTGTTACTTCTCCACTATATTATAAATAGCAGTTCTATGCATTAAAATGAGAACTGGGATATGATTCTTGTGTGTTTTTTTACATTATATGTTGCGTGTATTTTACTCACGCATTGAGTAAACTGTCCGTTTACTCAAAATAATGCGTTACTGTGGATTCACTTTGTTTGAGCCAGGTTAATCATTATATTGAGTTGGGTTTACTCACAGATGAGTCATGTGTACTCAGAGCATTGAGTGGAATTTACTCTTGTTTGGGTTATTGCACTCAAACGTGAGTAATTTTTACTCCCGTTATTGAGTATGGTTTACTCATGACTGACACTTCATTTTACTCAATATGTGTAGTCATTGTGGATTCAACGTTTTACTCAATATTTTTAGTTGAGCCTACTCGACTTTTTTTGCAGTGTGGCTGATAACTTAATTTAAAATGCGTGTTTGTAATAACCATTGGGTAATTAACATTCGCAATTTTTAGAGATTAACTGATGAAAGCGTTTTATCAGAATGCCCTGTAAGTGCTGCGGTAGAGAAAAGCTTCACAGCACAGTATTTATATTCACCATTCAACAAGAGACGAATTTTGTGAATTCTAATGTCCTCAACCGGCCTAGGCGTTTTCGGCATTGTTCGCCAAAACGGGACCGAGCTTTTTAATATTTTCCTATCCTGTAAATTGGCAGGACAAGTCAATCACTCTGCAGGACAAGCGTCAATCGAACTCAAAGTATTAATTGACTTGCTATATACAAAATTATATAATATATATTTATGAAACCTACAAATTTTACCCGAGAACTTCCTTTACGCAGACACACGTAGTTGAAGGAAGCCTATTAATATAAGCTTCAAGCTTCGTTAGGCTTCCTTGTCACATTAATTTTATAATTTAATTAACACCTTTTGTTCATGTTGTGTAAGGTTTTGTGAGTGACTAAATAAATAAATAAAATAAACACCCTGTTCACGAAAACAATGGTGTAATATTGCAGAGATAAGTAACATGATTTCCTCACTCATTTTCTACTTCGTCGTTGGCGCAGTTTTAGCAGCCGAAGAAGACTCTGGGTCTGCCTACATCAAAACGCAAGGGAACAAGCGTTTACATGGCTATGTTGTCAAGAAAATCGATTCTACGGATGAAATGTCGTGCAGTCAAGCATGTTTAAGACATTCTTGGTGTACCTCTTCTAACTTCAAAGAGTCCTCGGGCAATTGTGAACTGAACAAGCACGAGTTCTCAACAACTGACGATGACACCAAGTTCACTGATAATCCAGGCACAACGTTTTCAATCTTTCTTAAGGTAAGAAAAGTTCTGAATTTTCATTGCTTAGACAACAAGGGCGTGCTTGTGCAGACGAGCATAATTTCTGCGTGCAAGAAGAAATAGACTCCTGCACCCAGGCCAAGGCAACAACTGTTCAAGCGAAGCTAAGCAAAAAAATAGAAATTTGGTAAAACAGTAAAGTTGAGTTGATGTAAAAAAGCATTAGCTAGTACTCGCATTTCAGTCCTATGCTTCGTATGGGAGCGAGCCATGTTTTCCTTTCCCAAATTTTTCAGTTGCGCAAAATCATTATCGAAGGCGATGTTTTCTTCCCTAACAAGAGACTTACATGTTTTGAAAAAAAAAAAAAAAATAGGTTAAGAAAAATATAGAGTGCAAACAACCATAAATGTTAAAAAAAGAGGAACGTAGAGACGGCAATTTATCAGTGGAATTTTTATGTTCAGCATTAGATTTGCTTTGGGGTCATCCACTAGATTAGGCTTTGCTATTTGCTTGATCCCAACTCGCTCTCCATTTTGTTGTTACCATTTGTCTTTTATTCCTTAGTTGTACTGTGTTTAGATGCCTATGTAAGTTTAACCTTTATGTCATGTAAAACTGAGCTGAGTTTCATAAACCATCTTGTCATCTTGTCTTGTCATCTTGTGCCGTTAAAATGTTGAGGGATCAGTCTCGCTACCTGCAAGAATCTGTACCTAGTACGTCACCCTCCCCTGCCCGAGAAAAAGTGGCTAAAACCGCATCGGCTTTTTGGTATATAAAGCTGCTAGTAGGAAGTCTATGGAAAACGATGTATATCATTTTAGTTTACCGAAGTAACATATGAACATTTTCCTCAGGGTTGCCTTATGGTAGGATGCCTTAACGGAGGTTCTTGTTTGTTCGACGAAGCCGAGAAAGATGAGTTTGCTTGTTCATGCAGTCCGCAGTGGAGAGGAGAAAAATGCGAAATGGGTAGGTCGAAACTGTTCTTGTTCCTTAAATACGATAGACAATTAGGAGAAGAGTGAAAGACGTACCCGGCTGAATATGGTCGGCCATTTGTTTCAAAATTATGACACGATATACGTTCAGTTTTTTCCCACGTATACTTGCAATCATTCCTGCTACACGATATACGTGCGTTTTTTTGTCACGTATACTTGCGTTTTATTCCCAAGTATATGACCATTTTCTTACAAACGCGCATATATATGCGCACAAAAAAGCCCATATATATGCGTTACAAACAAGCATGTGGTATATGGGGTTACAGAAAGTCGTCGTATAAGAGACACCGAATTATACCGTCAGGAAAAAACCCCTTCATGTACGATGCAGCTGAAAAGTAACTTCAGTTTGAATCAAGCATGGCCGCAATTGTCGCGTTAATTTCGAGCAAGATTTGGTTCTTATTCATTGCCCCCACAGTAGTGGTGGTTGTTGGCTCCCCGACAATGGATTTGTTGGAATCCGTGGATTGTCTCTTGAGTGACTGTGTACGCTATTTCACAAATGCTGACTGAAACAACGATCGATTCAGTTCAGTAGACAGGGACACCCAACAGCAATTTTCGGGAAAATTTGTGGTCGGAAGACGATTTGAGACCTAGAATTTTCGGAGCATTTGTTGTAAAATTTCTTGCTTGCCTGCCTCTCCTAGGATTTTCGATCATCTACAAAATGGTATAATTACCCATTTTTAACGGATTTTGACCCCAAAAAAGGCCACCTAGAATTTTCGGGAGCCTTTTCCTGGCTGAAATTTTCGAGAAGGTAAGTTTTTATCCCTATAATTTTCGGATCACTAGACTTTCAGCTAGGAAATTCGAACAGATGAAAAGTTTTTAGGGGATAAAAATATGCCTATATCTACCGTTTGAATACTAAGATACGTTCAACAATGCTGTGTTAAGTGGTTTTGAACTATATCCTCGTTGGGTGCCCCTGAGTAGAAATTAGCGTCCGACAGGCAAAACACGACTCATAAGCTCTTGATAATGTGAAACATGACCTTGAGAGTCTGCTTGAACAGATAGGTTTTTCTTCTTTTCTCTCTCGCGCGCGAATTATCACCTTTTCGTCTCCACGAACACGTTCTAAGCCTCCCAGTCTCGAAGCTTTTTATCATTTCCCCGGTATTCTCACTGACTTTAATAGCCTTCCACCTGCCTCTCTTTCCTTTGTACTCCTCCACTTTAATTGTGATTTTCATGGTTATCTAACTCGTTCTCGTTCAACTTGCATAAAATGTCCCTCAGGTATCAATTTGCTATTAGTTCTCAAGCCCCAATTATTTAGAAGGATAGTTTATTTATAAATTCAGCTTGGCGTTTTTTTGCAGCCAATGGCAAATCAGTATTTTTGATTATAGCAGCTAGTTTCGCTCCCTGCACCATAGTAGCAACCGACGAGGAACTGCATTCTTGCAGAATTCATAACATTCGCATAGACACAACAGTAAATTCCTACGAAGGAACAACAGGGCATCGCGCTTTTGTTTAAAGACTCACTTCTGATCTCAAAAAAAATTAAATCGGACTGCATCAGGCTATCAACAAATTCTTATGCGGCGGAAGCCCACCCCTTAACCTTTCATATACCATTTTTCACAGGAGCCCATGACTCTGTTCTTCACGATTTCGTATACCTTCTATTGACAGATGGTACTCCTTTCACATATCTTGCTTAGAACTTTGTATCCCTTTTAACTGTTGGAAACCCGCACTGTCATAAAATAGGAATCAGTCACAAATGTAGAACGCTTTCTCGACGGGTAAGGGGTTGGACCTCGGGGCGGAGCCTCCCCGTACAAATATTTGTTAAGTACCTCTCCGGGATTCCGGGCGGAGCATCCCCGTATAGG
>OZ038001.1:12521566-12614066 GCA_964035705.1 Porites rus | reverse complement strand
CCGTAGCCAGGTTTTGTTACTGCACGGGAAGGGAAAGGGGGTGCAATCCAAGGAGAAGACGGACAAAACGTGGCTGGAGGCACCAAGTCTCTAGGAAAGGGTTGTCTGAGACTGCATTTCGAGCGTTTTGATAAAAATGGATATTTTGTCAAATTTTATAACTTTAAAAGTCATTTCTTTGCGGGGGGGGGGGGGGGGGGGAAGAGACTAACTACTTCATTTTACGATTTTACGTCAAGGACAATGTCAATTTAATGTCACTATTGAAAATTACAAATTAGAAAGAAAGTTTTGCATGAGTATTTTTCACTAGGTTTGATTCAAGCCTCCTTGGATGCTTCTTCGAAAACAGATCAACGACTTCTTCCAGATCAATGTCTGTTAGATAGTGGATGTGCATATAAACAGCCAGAGACGAGAGCCTCTGTTGTGCCACGAATATTACTTAGTTTTAGGCACAGAAAACAGCTGATATTTCAAGCTATCCTCAAAGACAAAGGACTTCAAATTCTTTCTTATACTTTACGAAGGCGAAAACACGTTTGGTGGAAAGCGTCAGTCGGGCTTGTCAACTCTTTCACAGTATTTTCAAGTTTACTACACAATCAGTAAGTTAGTGGTGACGATAGAACAAAACTAATAGATTCACTTTGTTTTAAATCACTTGTTAAAAAGAAAGTGGACCTCTAGAGCCTGTGGGGGCGGGGGGGGGGGGGAAATGCACCCGTCGCACTCCCCTCTCCCTACGGGCTTGATCTAGCATGAAAGGGCTCGTTGTTAGCCTGTTAGCAGGCAAACGTGTGCGAGTTTGGGTTTATTATTGCTCGAACCGGCGAAGCCGATGAAAAGAATGGGGTGACTCTCCAAGTCCATACTTTACGTTTTAAGAATATTTTCATATTCGACAAACAATCATCAGCCCGATACGCAGTTTTCGTCACAGCTTTTCTGGGTGTTTATTGGCCGGTTACGGAAACTATTATAGCTTGGCTCAAACGAACTTATTACTGGAATGGAACTTATTACCTGGAACTTATTACTCGCACGTCATCTCGCTAATTCATGTGACACTTTATTCCGACAAGGCCAATTAACACAATCAAAATATGCTTTTGTCCTCAAACGATAACCGGAACCTCCGTAAATACATCATCGATTTTATTCTAAAAATTACAAATGTCTTTTCAAAGAGGGCAACTTCAGAACACTCGGCCACTTTACTTAAATTTATTTACATTGTGTGAGCCGCGCCGAAACGTTTCTTTGTAACTACCACGTAAAATAATCAAATTAAAACCAAACCAAAGTCTCCAGGTGATTAAAAGCAAAAGGACGCGCGCGAGGAGAACGCGAGACCACAAAAATATTGTTTTCGAAATGTAACCGCATTAGCAGAGTAAGTAAGTAAGTAAAAGCTTTATTAATGTGTCAATGTATTTAGTTTTCACAACTAATTGGGGACACAAACGGATTGTTCTAAATAATATCAAAAAGGAAAAGAAAAGCCTTCTTCCGAATAAACGGAAACCGCGTTAGAAAAGTCTTTAGCACCCAGGGTAGAATAAATAAGCACGAGTAAATTTTTTCAAAGGCCACAAATTGCACTCACCCTACGGGCTCGTGCAATTTTGTTAGCCTTTGAGAAAATTTACTCGTGCTTATTTATTCCAAATTGCACTCGAAATCATGTGATTACTTGTACGAATTGAATTTATGTAACTATTGAAGGTCGCAGAACACAAATAGAATCGGGCGAATTTTGCTAGATAAAAGCGTTGATTCAAAATGTTTATTTTGTAAAACCCGATGTCCTTGAACACACAGCATACTACTCATAGTGAAGGAAAGATGGATGCCAAAGCAGATTGCAATCATTGATCTCCGAGGCTTTGTGTGTGCAGATTCAACGAATTTCTTTGGCGTGAGCTTGCGAAACTGCTTTCTGCAGTGAGTCGCATGTCACGCACGCGCTGGTGCGTTGTGTTGGTATTTTTATGGCATCTCTCTGATGGAATCTTGTACATTCAACGCACTATAGTTAAAAATTTAACCAAAACAATGGAAATAATAATTGACTTTTTCTTTATATGGAAGTAGTGTGACATTATGATTTGACCTCTGATCGAATACATGTAAAGCCAACACTGCATTCTTGAGATGAAAGTAAAGGACAGTGTGTGCGTCTGTAGATTTATGACATTACGAGAAGAAGACGGTCTTCCTATGCCTTCAAAATGTTTCTGAGCCTAATGATATTACGATAAACGTGTAAGTGGTAATATTCATCGGCAGTCTGGTAGGCATTTTGATGTCGAAAACGTTAGATCTTCTAATCTGACTGCATTTGTTTGGTGACTATTATGCATGATCTACTGTTAATGATGTAAAGCGTGTGGAAACGGGCTACATACAAAATTTCCGTTATTTAATGACGACGGGTTGCAGAGATACTATTGATAGTAGATGAAGATGTCATAGTAGAGGCAGAAAACACAGAGACCAAGCGATCAAATGGATTCGGTCGAATAGTGAAATCGCCATACCGCCAAAACGTGTCCAAAGCCGGCCAAAATTACCAAACAGTCTCGCCGCTATTTAACTCTTTATTCATTCAAGAAAAAGCTATGTATTGCAGGATTTTTGAAAATTAGGTATGGGAATGGAAATCATTGTTAAGGGAGTCTTTTGATCAATAGCTGCTTGCGGGGAAAAAGGTGAGTTTCACTTTTCCATTAGTATTCGTAAGATTCTTGCGAGAGGACTTTATAGAAATTAAGCACAAGTGATGGAAGGCCGGAGAAAAGCCTGAAGAGAAATCACTAAGAAGCACCTTAACATATTTCAAGGGTGCATATATTTTTAAAAAAGACAATGACTTTACTATTAAGTGCGGCGAGTTTTATTGTAATGCCGTGGTGTTTTAAACTCCTAAGTGCGATTTTTAAAGCAACAGAAACACTAGGTGACGCGCCCGTGATTTTGTGAGTTTAGACACCACGGCATTATGAAATCACTTGCGTACCAAGTGGAAATTGAAAGGTTAATATGTTTTAGCTCGAGTAAGTGAGTTTTATTGTAATGCCGTGGTGTTCAAAACTCCTAAGTGCGAGTTTTATTATGCAACAGAAACACTAGGTGGCGCGCCCGTGATTCTGTGAGTTAGACACCAAGGTATTATGAAATCACTTGCGCAATAACTGGAAAATTGAGGAGTTTACAAGCTACAAAAGCTATATGTGTGTCTCAGAGTGTTTTTTAATAGGAGATTTTCTTGTAGGAGACCCTCCGCCAGTTATATTTTTCGGTATTTATTAGTAAAAGATTTGTTTTCTCGTTACAAACTAGTAATAGTTGACACTACAGCTGCCCCCATTCTGTATATTGTAGGTCAATAGCATTCTTGCTCGTTGTGTAGCTCTTTGAAATATACCGATTCATAATGAAAATTTTCACACATTTTCCATACAATAGGTGACATAAAGACAGGCAACGCAAGGTTCCATGCACAGTTTCAGCTTGATTTACACAGCTTTGATCGAAACATTCTCAGTTTGGAGAATAGTTTATTCTAAACCATAAGAAAAGATTTAATTAGAAGTTGAATTTTTCGCTATTTCTCTTTCACTTTTTACATTCAGTTCATTTTATTTGCCGGAAGGTAAGCCTTAAAGGGTGCCAGAGACTTTTCTAGTGCGGTTTCCGGTTTCTGTCAAGTCTTTACTGTGACCCGCGCGAAAAATCATGTGATTACTTATTGCGTTCGAGGTACGAGAACGCAACCCCTAATTTTTGTTGGGTGTTCTGTGCATTATTGGGTTGCCTGTGCAATTAATAAGGGAGGTTTTTTTTTGAGATTGCATTTTCGTTCGTCGTCCTCGACACACATTTGCCTCGCTTTGAGACGCTTGCTTAAGTTTTGCCTCACTTTGACGCGCTAACTCATGTGGTGATTCATGTGTCCTCGGCGTTCATCTAAGGTCTGATATTCTTCGTAAAGCGTTCATCTTTTAAAAAGTTTGCTGAATCTTCATAAAGTGTACATCGATCTGTGATTTCTGAATCGTCCAAAGCGTTCATCTTTCAGGAGTTTGCTGTTAAATTTTAATTTGGATGAAGCCTTCATATTTTTCAGCATGGTTCCTCACTGTCTTTGGAAAATGTCTGCGACTACTGGTGCATGCATCAAACCGGGTTTAGTTCGGCGGCCGTTATGCCACAAAGTAAATTTACCGAGTTGTGTAGCTCGGCGGCCGTTTTGTCACTAAGTAAATTTACGAGTTGTGTAGCTCGGAAGCCGTTGTACCACAAAGTAAATCTACCGAGATGTGAAGCTCGGCGGCGCCATTTGACCATGACTTGTGATATAGACCAATTCGGCTAACTCAATGTTGTACCCAATTCAAACCCTTTGGGAATAAAACGCTTTGTTTCAGGATTTTCCAAATCATTCTAAATTTGAATGCCACATTGTAATGCAAATAGAGTACACAAAGAATCTGAACCCCGGGAGATTTGAATTGGGTGCAACATTGAGTTAGCCGAATAGGTCTATTTTCGGTACCGGACAAACGAACCCTTTAAGTCTATGTTATTTATTAGGAAAAACTTATAAATCAGCCCACAGTAGCGCCACTATCGAGTCACTGAAATCAACACGCTCGACCAAATTCCTGGAAAAGTTATTGACGTGAGCCGCCCACACGTTCTATTGAAGGCTTTGATAGGGTTAGTGCGAAGTTTGATACAGATGTGAAAGCTTTTAAACCAGTAAATTCAATGTAATTCATTTTGTCAACAAGTTATCATTGGATGCTGTTAAAAGTAACAGAGAAAATTATCCGAAGAAATGTTTTTGAAGAAAGAAAAAGAATCCCGGGTTAAGAACTAAATCGGCCTTTGAGAAACTGCGCCCTGTAACCCGCGCCAGTAAAACAAAATGTTCCATTTATACGTCCGACGCTGGCTAATGTCTCCTCCGATTAAAAGCACTTGACACCGAACCATACGATATCTTTTGAAAACGTTCTTAAAATGATACACAGTTTAAATAGAGGTTACGCTGTACGCAACCCTTACGTTCAAAATATGCCATAATCATATTTATCTACATCGGAACCACCATTCCGCCTCAACAAACATATCGAACGCACTCTCCTAAGCTCCGATTACTCCTAGTTAATGATATTCATGAAAGAATTGCGAGATAGCTTTAAAATCTTTTTGATAGGGAGTCAACACGCGTAAACTACGTGCAAAAATAAATTATTCAAATGCTGCAAATATCATCACACATGTAGTCAAAACAACATTTTCCTCGATGTTTTTAAAGTTTGCAAGCTGCTTAGTGCCACCATTCTCCATCCCTTAGAACAAGTTGGAACGCCTACTGCAGAGAAGATTACGAAACACATGTATGTGGACAATCTTTTGACTGGAGTCAATTCAAGTAAAGAATCAAGAGAGTTTTATTCAGAATCAAAAGAAGCATTTCAAGAATCATCCATGAAACTGAGAGAATGGGGGCAAAGCCGAAAGAATTTGTGAAGTCAATTCCAGAGCGGCAATAGAGTAAAGGAAACCATAACGAAAGTGCTTGGAATACTCTGGAACACTATTAAAGATCACCTGATAGTCAAAGGTTCAAATTAACCAACGGAATGTTCCTCGAAAGGAGAAGTGCTTAAATCCATCGCTACAGTTTTTGACCCACTGGGATTCTTTACTCCTGCAACTCTTCGAGGAAAACTCTTCCTTCAAGACTTATGGGCCTCAAAGAAAGAATGAGATGAGAAACTGGATGAAGTGATGCTTCATAAATGGATGAAACTACAGGAGGAGATGGAATGTATTTCCATGGTAACCATTCCTCGATTCATCAGAAACTCCAACTGTCAGTTGCTGTGCTTTTGTGATGCCTTAATAATATTCATGAAAGAATTGCGAGATAGCTTTAAAATCTTTTTGATAGGGAGTCAACACGCGTAAACTACGTGCAAAAATAAATTATTCAAATGCTGCAAATATCATCACACATGCAGTCAAAACAACATTTTCCTCGATGTTTTTAAAGTTTGCAAGCTGCAGAAACGAGCTGAAAAGTTCTTGGAATTGTTCAATCTGTTTGAATAAAAGATTCTAGGTTATTGCCTCCGAGTTTTCTGCTCTTTCAGAGAATTTCTTCTTCCTCCTCTGATACTTGCCGAGCTTTGTTTGGGCGCTTACCATGGCCAGCCAAGCGAAGCTGTTTCGCTTTGTCCTCCAACACCCCTTTGGACGAACTAAATTCCCGGTCACGTACAATGGAAAGGGTGCAGCCTTTGTTCTTTAAGTGTCTATCAAGTGATGCCATCATTACTTTAAGGCTCTCTGGTCCATAATCTTCACCTTTTTTATTGTTTACTTCGGCGCAGAAATGCTCGAGCAAAGTGTTAAGCTCAGCCGGCCCATAATTTTCTATTTCATCAATAATTTCCTTATCTACGCACCAATTCTTCCAAACAGGAGCCAAAAACCAGTGCTTTTCGCAGTGTTTTCGTTTTTAGAGCGGTTTTTCAGCTCCTCTACAGTTGTTTTGTTCGCAAAAGCAGATGTGCTGCAAACGCCAACCATTGCGGTCTTGCACGAAACTGGTCCGGATCCAAATTTTGCACCATTTAGATGGCGCATTTGATTGGCTCTCAGTGAGTTCCTTTGTTTATTAACCAATCAGAATGTCACGTTTGTTACTCTTTTCTGCACTAAATTACCTTTTTTCTGCACTCAATTACCTTTTTTCTGTACCGTGTTACCTAAAAACTGCCTTTCTCTTAGCCAATCACAATGGAGAAATTTTTTCATGTATATTATTAAATATGGAACTACGCTACATTTTACTGAATACTGGCAAAGACCAGAAAGACAACGCCTGAGTCGTAGTTCACGCGCGATTATTCTGGATAACTCGTGAGCTAAGAAGGCAAATCTCTGGTGTATGTTAATTTGTAATCTCTTCTCAATTACTCTATAGATGCCGCCTTAATCCTGTTAAAAAATGTGACGCTTTATCGAATAACTGACCACTGATGATTGGACAAAACACTAAAGAAACCTAATTGCTTTTCGCAGTAGGAAGTTTATTGCTTGTCACTCAAACCCTAGCGTCCTTATCAACGCCAGCGTCCTGCGGTGTGCAAAAAAAAAAAAAAGTCGTATGCGGGTCCTAATCCCCTCGCAATTGATAGCCATGTTTAGAACATTAAAAATTAAAAATGCAATTAAAAAAGTGGGGTCACCTTGCTGGTTTTTGTCTTGCTCGGCCGTTATTCGTGAAAACCATCAAAAAAATTTATCATTTGGCAAAAACTATGAATGCTACAGAAATCTCGGTCTTGTTTGCTTCCCTGGAGTATATATAATCTCTCCAAATACAGTCAGTACAGTGCAGAGTTTCAGTGTTGTTTACTTTATACAAATATTGCAACTTCTACTGTCTTCTACCTAACATTACCATATATGATTGTGTTACCGACGAGTTTAATCGTCATGAGAAATAAGCCCTCTAAGGGGGTTACGTATGTCCAGATTCTGAATTTCAAACCCTGTCGTTTCTCGTATTGAGGAGGAAGCCATGTCGCAGTCAGGATTTCACTATTGTATTTGTACTTTTATTCTCTGTCGCTGTCGCAGTTTCAATCCATCTTTGGGCCGTTTGTCGCCATTTCTGCTGCCCTATTTCGCTGTTTCAAGGCCATGTTTGGCTTGTCGTAATTTAGCCTAACAGGGCCTCAAGAAAATGGCCAAAACAAGTGTAATCAACGAAAACCTACTTAAGGGTGGAGCTATACAAAACACCACTGTTGTCTGGACCTGATGGGTTTAAAGTCTAAAAATGAAAAAAAGGAGGGTGATAATAAGACGATACCATTAATGTTTTGTATGCGCCTAATAAGCCTGCATTGCCAGAAAAACTGCTTATGGGCTAGTCTGAAATGTCACACGTCTCCACCCCCCGACCCGTGGGGGCGCATCTCTCAACCCCGCGCCCTTCACGGGTTAGGGGGTGGAGATGTATGACATTTCAGACTACGTATGGACATTTACGTTCATGATCCTGGGATTAACTAATAAAGGAGCGAGTATACAGAAGAAACACATTTCCCTTTTGTAAGTACGTAGGGAAGCAAATAATTAACAAACCATCAGTTTTCCCATGAAATGGTGTGTAGTGTGGCTTAGCCACTTCCCTTATTGTGGCAAGCAATCAAAGAAAACGGTAACCATCAAAATGATTTTCTACGAAAGATTTGAACAGACGACTGAAGGAAACATTCAGTAAAAATTATATTCTTCTAAATAAATCAATGCATTCTTTTTACTATTTTGCAGACATAAACGAGTGTGAGACAGGAAAGCATCACTGCGACTCCAATGCTTTCTGTCACAACACTAAAGGCTCTTACATTTGTACATGCAAACCAGGATATACCGGAAACGGCGTTAACTGCACAGGTAAAGTAAAGAAGCGAAAACCCTCTGCTGATAGCTCTGAATGACCTGATATGAAAGCATTTCTATTCAACGAATGTTTTCGAGTTCCATTAACTAAGGTGTATGTTACATCTTTAAGGGTTCCTTAATATAGTTCCAACATGATAGTATGTGACAGGCCGCTTGTTTATTGTTGGCATACGAACAGGCTCACTTAAGCGAGTTTGGGGGTTATATATTAAGGCCGCGATGCAGCCGTCAGCGCGAGCTGGCGAATCCGGGCATAACAAAAGGGCCGGGGGATTAAACGTTAAAAAAATATTTGCATATTCGGCAACTATCAATAACTAATTACTAATAACTGCCCAGGTAAAATAAAGAAGCGAAAACCCTCAGCTGATATCACTGAATAACCTGATAGGAAAGCATTTCTATTTAATAAATGTTTTCGAGTTCCATTAAGGTGTGTGTTACATGTTTAGGGGTTCTTTAAATAGTTCCAACATGATAGCATCTGATAGGCCGCTTGTGAACAGGCTCACTTGTCCGAGGTTGGAGAGTATTAATGCGGTGGTGCCGTCATCGGGAGCCGGCGAAACCGGCGATAAGAATAGAGCGATTCTTCAATTCCATACTTAACGTCCAAAAAAATATTTGCATATTCGGCAACTATCATTTGCTGGATTAGTGAGGTTTGTCACGGCTTTTTCCCCTTTTTTTCCATGACAATGTTTTGCTATCTGCCGCAAAAATCTCCTCGTGCATCTTTTTGTCATTTTTGTTCACATGTTTCTTTGTTCCTGTTAGATAGTACTTGAACGCTCTTAAGGGGCGAAATCAAAAAAGAAACTTAGCTCGTCTACAGGCTCGCTTTTCCTAGTCCCATTCTTCTTCCGAGCTAGCGCTGGTGGCTCCACCGCCAAAACAACCCCAAACTCGCACAAGTGAGCCTTTTTGCAGACTATTTTATCGTTTATCTCGTGATAGTCGTTACTAAGTTATTCATTCACGACGTTTCAAATTGCGGACTTCTGGTCTTCATTAGGCAACTGTGTCCAGTACTAGTGTCGCGGAGTTTCCGCAAAGAACTGGAAACTAGCTAGAGGGCCTGGCTTGAAAGGAAGCTTGGTTACTCAGTAAAAAGAAACGGGAACTTGGAAAACGCGGTTGAAGCAAACATTGACTTAGATTCGTGCAATTTCTTATAGTGTTAATAAAAGAAGTTTAAGTATTCGCATCCTTGGCGACATGTGGTAGCAGAGCGAGGTTGCCGAGGTTATCGAGGTTGCAAACTTTTTGAACGTGGAACACGAGCGGATGTATTAGTCAGCGTTTAGGTCCGAGGAAGAAGCGAATGAAGGATCGAATTAGACAAACTCAAACCTTTCTCCAACACGATGTTACTCTGGATGAAAGTGAGAACAAATTAAAGCCAATCAATTAATCCTCAAGTTGGAAGGAAACCTAAAATCTTATAAAGATTTACTGGAACAACTACAAGAAATCATTGAGGAAGTGAATGATAAAACTGAAGGATGTAAAGAGCACCACGTTCCCCACCATGCTGTCATCACCCCCGATCGAAAAAACAACTAAAGTTAGAATTGTCTATGATGCATCAGCAAAAGCCAAAAAAAGAATCCAAGAGTCTTAATGAGTGTTTGTACCGTGGTCCTGTCATCTTAGAAGATCTTTGTGGGCTTTTACTACGATTCAGATTTACAAAGTAGCACTGACAGCAGATATTGAAAGAGCCTTTCTGCAAGTAGGTCTCCAACCTGCAGATCGAGATGTCACTAGGTTCCTGTGGCTTAAAGATCCCACTAAGCCACTGTCCAAGAACAATCTGCAAATTTATCGCTTTACTAGGGTCCCATTTGGAGTTATCTCAAAGTCTTTTTCTGCTTAGTGCCACCATTCTCCATCCCTTAGAACAAGTTGGAACGCCTACTGCAGAGAAGATTACGAAACACATGTATGTGGACAATCTTTTGACTTGAGTCAATTCAAGTAAAGAATCAAGAGAGTTTTATTCAGAATCAAAAGAAGCATTTCAAGAATCATCCATGAAACTGAGAGAATGGGGGCAAAGTCGAAAGAATTTGTGAAGTCAATTCCAGAGCGGAATAGAGTAAAGGAAACCATAACGAAAGTGCTTGGAATACTCTGGAACACTATTAAAGATCACCTGATAGTCAAAGGTTCAAATTAACCAACGGAATGTTCCTCGAAAGGAGAAGTGCTTAAATCCATCGCTACAGTTTTTGACCCACTGGGATTCTTTACTCCTGCAACTCTTCGAGGAAAACTCTTCCTTCAAGACTTATGGGCCTCAAAGAAAGAATGGGATGAGAAACTGGATGAAGTGATGCTTCATAAATGGATGAAACTACAGAAAGAGATGGAATGTATCTCCATGGTAACCATTCCTCGATTCATCGGAAACTCCTACTGTCAGTTGCTGTGCTTTTGTGATGCTTCAACCAAGGCTTACGCCCCTGTTATCTACTTGAGCTCTGATGCTGGTGTTAATTTTCTCTTCTCCAAAGCAAGTTAGAGTAGCTCCCATAAAGAAATCAGGAACACCTCGACTGGAGCTTCTACCAGTGCTTATTGGTGTTCGCATCTTCGACTTTGTACAAGAGCAACTTCAATTCCCGACGGAAAAGAAATTCCTTTGGACAGACAATCAATTTGTTCTTCATTGGATCATGAGCAAGAAGCCACTAACAACTTTCGTTCATAATCGAGTCAAGGAGATCACTGAAACAAAGGACGCAAGTTTCCGTTATGTCGAAACCAGTCAAAATCCTGCGGATTTAACAAAAAGAGGAGTCTCAGCACAAGATCTGGACAAATGTGAACTTTGGTGGCATGGACCGAAATGGCTTCAGGACAGTGAGAAAACATGACCAACTTGGGATATCCCAATGACTACTAAAGAAACATTGGAGAAGATTCAAAGTGAAACAAAGGGCCCGAAAACCTTCTATGAAACCTCCAACTTGGCTGGAGAAAACATTTGACGAAGGGAAGGTTGAAAGCAAAGAGAAGTCAGCATCCTTTGTCGCCCCCTTCAGAATGGATGAAAAGAAATATTCTTCCCTTCTTCGGCTTCTTTGAATTACAGCGTGGCTATTAAGATTTGTTCAGAAAGCTAGAAAACAGAAAACCCAAACTGGAGAGCTAAAAGCTATCGAAATCAAGGAAGCAAAAACTCTATGGATCAAGTTCATCCAGAAGACTTACTTCCCCGAAGCATTTAACAGCACAAATGGAACTGTGAGCAAGAAGGATTACAAAAATCAACTAAGCATTCAACTTCATGAAGATGGACTACTTCATTGCCATGGAAGAATGATTCATGCTGAACTACCTCCTGATGCAGTATATCCAATACTTCTTCCCAAAAGGAGCCACTTCACTTCACTACTCATTAAGGAATACCAGCAGAAGCTGTTTCATTCCGGTGTTTCTCATACTTTAGCTCAACTCAGGGAAGAGCTGAAGTAAAGAAAGCAATTCATGACTGTGGTATCTGTAAGAGATTTTAAGGTGGACCCTTCAAACCTCCATCAATGTCTCCATAGCACAGGAAGAAAGTGGCACAATCTGGCCCATTCACCTATACTGGTTTAGATTATTTTGGCCCTATCTATATTCAAGCTGAAAGTTTAAAAGAAAAGGCTTGGGTATTTCTCTTTTCCTGCGTCACTGTCAGAGCCATCCATTGGTAAAGGTACCATTAGAACTGGTAAAGGATATGACTGCTGAGCAGTTCCTGCTTGCACTCAGACGATTTATAGCAAGAAGAGGAAAACCTACACAGATTACACTAGATTAAATGCCCCAAAATTTAAGCTCGCGAAAACTGCCGTTGATAAAGCCTGGAAAGAACCAATTTCACACCACGAGTTGCAAAGTTACACTGCCAACAAAGGAATTGAATGGAACTTTATAGTGGAGCTGGCCCCTTGGATGGGTGGTTTTTATGATAGACTAGTTGGCACTGTTAAGGGAGCTCTCAAGAAATCAATTGGCAAAATCTGCCTGACCGAGGAGAAGCTTGAAACCTTTCTAGCAGAGGCAGAGGCTGCTTTAATTCTCGTCCACTTGGTTACGTCGGTGAGGACTTCGGTGCTGGATTTTCGCATACAACAGCGGACTTCTTAGGTCTCAAACCCAAGTTAATCGAGATCAATGGCCCCCATGATCCAGACTATAGAAAGAAGAGCTCAGCTGAAAAATTAGTAGATATTTGGGGTAAAGGTCAGCAACACCTGAATTCACTTTGGAAAGTCTGGAAAGATGATTACTTACTTAACCTCCGAGAAAGACGCCAAACACAAAGGAAAGTAAAGGGTACTCGAATTCAAGCAGCAGAAGAGCCTAAAGAAGGCAGTATAGTGCTTTTAAAGGAAGATTTGCCACGCGGGGTCTGAAAATTACTGAGCTGATTTCAAACAATGACGGAAAGATCCGGGCAGCCAAAGTTCTTATTCCAACCAAGAAAGTGCTCAACAGACCCCTAAATCTGCTCTACCCATTAGAATGAGATAGTGGTCGAGAAGGTGAAATGACGCAGGATGGAGAACAGTTGAAAGAAACTGAGAAAATTATCTCGAACACTTTGCGTCCCACTCGAGCGGCAGCAATTAGAGCAAGAGAACAGATGCAAAAACTCCTTTCTTCCTAAATAGGAACTTCCTCTTAGCTTGGGAGTGTCGCGGAATTTCCGCAGAGAACTGGAAACTAGCTAGAGGGCCTGGCTTGAAAGGAGGCTTGGCTACTCAGTAAAAAGAAACGGGGACTTGAAAAAACGTGGTTGAAGCAAATATTGACTTGGATACCTTTAATGTCTTGTAGTGTTAACAAAAGTTTATTTCAAAATTTTAGGTATTCGCATCCTTGGCGACAACAAGTGTGGGTGGGCTAATAGTTCTCTCGTAGTTGCTAGTGATTAGCATTAAGAGTCTAATTTATGGTTGGTGGGTTTTCCACCCACGCGGTCTGCAGTGGTACTAATCTGCATCTGTGTAGTCGATGTCTGATAGTGGTTACCCACGCTTCTGGAACTGGCTCAATTCGGGGAGTGTGAAAGTAAGACGGTCTCGTTATTTTTTTTGTACGCGCATAAGCTTGCGTTACCAGGAAAACTACGTATGGCCTAGTCTGAAGTGTCACGTCTCCACCCCGTGACCCGTGGGGCGTGTCTCTCTCCCCCGCGCCCTTCACGGGTTATGGGGTGAAGACGAATGACAATTCAGACTACGTATGGACTTTTCCGTTCATCCGAAGATTAATAAAGGAGGTATACAGAGAAAACTCATTTTCCTTTTGTGGGTAGGTAGGGAAGGACATAACGAACAAACCCTTAGTTTTTCCACGGACGATTGAAAAAATCATTCAGTAAAAATTATATTCTTTTAAGTGGCTCAATGCAGTCTATTCACTATTTTGTAGACGTAAACGAGTGTGAGACAGGAAAGCATCACTGCGTCTCCAATGCTTTCTGTAACAACACTAAAGGCTCTTACAGTTGTACATGCAAACCAGAATTTACAGGAAACGGCGTTAACTGCACAGGTAAAATAAGGAAACGAAAACCGTCAACTAATAGCTCGGAATAACCTGATATGAAAGCATTTCTATTTAACAAATTTTATTGAGTTCCATTAACTAAGTTGTAAGTTGTATAGTTCCAACTTGATAGCATGTGACAGGCCACTTGTTTATCGTTGGCATACGAACAGACTCACTTAAGCGAGTTCGGGGTGTTATTTAATAAGGCGGCGGTGCAGCCGTCAGCGGAAGCAGGCGAATCCGCTGATAAGAAAAGGGCGATTAAACGTTAAATGAACATTTGCATATTCGGCTGGATTCGCGGTTTTTGTCACGGTTTTTTTCCTTTTTTACACAGACTATATCTTGCTATCTGCCGCAAAAATTTCCTCTTGCAACTTTCTGTCATTTTTGTTTACATTTTGCTTTGTCAATATTGGATAAGACCTTGACACCTGTTAACGGGTGAAAAAAACAAACAAACAAACAAACAAACTGGTCTGCAGGCTCGCTTTTCCTCGTCCCTTTCTTCCTGCCAGCAAGCGCCGGTGGCTCCACCGCCAAAACAACTCGAAACTCGCACAAGTGAACCTGCTCGCAAACTGGTTTATCGTTCATGTGGGGATAGTCGTTACTTAGTAATTAATTAACGACAATTCAAACTGCGTGCTTCTAGTCTTCATATGTTTGGCCGTTGTGTCGAGTATGGGTGAACTAATAGTTACTCCATAGTTGCTAGTGACTAGCATTACGAACCTCATTTGTAGTTGGTGGATTTTCCCGCATTCATGCGGTCCGCAGTGATACTAATAAGCAGCTCTGTTGTAGATGTCTGATCGTGGTTATCCACGCTACTGGAGTCTCAATTCAGGTAGTGTAAAAATAAGGCGATATCGTTAATGATTTGTATGCGCCTGATAAGCGTGCATTGCCAAAAAACTGTATATGGCCTAGTCTGAAATGTCACACGTCTCCATCCCGCTAATCCGTAGGGGGGCGCGTCTCTCTCCCACGCACCCTTCACGGGTTATGGGCTGGAGACGAAAGTCATTTCAGACTGCGTATGGACATTTACGATCATCCGGGGATTAATAAAAGAGGTATACAGAAAAAAACACATTTTCCTTTTGTGGGTAAGTGAAGAAGGACATAACGAACAAACCCTTAGTTTTTCCACAGACGACTGAAAAATACATTCAGTAAAAATTATTTTCTTCTAAATATATCAAATCCACAATGCATTCTATTTACTATTTTGCAAACATCAACGAGTGTGAGACAGGAAAGCATCACTGCGACTCCAATGCTTTCTGTAAAAACACTAAAGGCGCTTACATTTGTACATGCAAACCAGGATATAACGGAAACGGCGTTAACTGCACAGGTAAAATAAGGAAGCGAAAACCCTCAGCCTATAGCACTGAATAACCTGATAGGAAAGGATTTCTTTTCAAAAAATTTTTTTGAGTCCCATTAACTATGTTGTATGTTACATCCTTAGAGGTTATATAAAATAGTTCCAACATGATAGCATCTGATAGGCCGCTTGTTTATCGTTGGCATACGAACAGGCTCACTTTGGCGAGTTTGGGGGGGCTCAGGTGGCGGTGCAGCTGTCAGCGAAAGCTGGCGAATCCGGTGATAAGAATAGGGCGACTAAAGGTTAAAAAAAATGTTTGCATATACGGCAACTATCATTAGCTGGATTCCAGGGATTTTAACTTTTTTACAAAGACTATATTTTGCTATCTGCCGCAAAAATCTCCTCGTGCAACTTTCTGTCATTTTTGCTCACATTTTGCTTTGTCCCTGTTGAATAAGATTCTGACACCTTTAAGAGGCGAAATTAAGAAAAAACAACTGGTCTGCAGGCTCGCTTTTCCCCATCCCTTTCTTCCTGCCAGCAAGCACTGGTGGCTCCACCGCCAAAACAACTCGAAACTCCCACAAGTGAGCCTGCTCGCAGACTGGTTTATCGTTCATCTGGGGATAGTCGTTACTTATTTATTCATTAACGACGATTCAAACTGCGTGCTTCTGGTCTTCATATGTTAGGCGATTGTGTTGAGTATGGGTGGACTAATAGTTACTCCGTAGTTGCTAGTGATTTGCATTATGAGCTTCATTTGTGGTTGGTGGGTTTTCTAGCATCCATGCGGTCCGCAGTGGTACTAATAGAGACCTTTAGATTAGAGGACGAGAACGACTACGAGTACGAGATTTGATTTAAAGTTTTTTCGCGTACTGTCAAAAAATAGACACCTGGAATTCTTCATTGTACTTTTTTTCACCAGGAAAGTAAGCACTGTTATCGTAATTGAAGGAGCCTAAAACCTCTCCCGATTGCAAAATGCTTTAACTTCTAACATTTGATAACTCGTTTCTGTCACTACGACATTCTCGCTAAAACTCGTAGTAGAATGACGACGGCTACCACGTTTTCCCGCCAAAATGACGCTGGCTCACGCGCGCGCACTACTTACTAATGAGAAAATCTCGCACTCGCAGTCGTTCTCGTCGTAGAGTCTAAAGGTCTCTAATAAGTAGCTCTGTTGTCGATGTCCGATTGTGGTTATCCACGCTACTGGAATCTTAATCCTGGAATCTCAGTTCAGGGAGGGTAAAAATAAGGCGATATCGTTAATGTTTTGTATGCGCCTGATAAGCCTCCATTGCCAAAAAACTGCGTATGGCCTAGTCTGAAATGTCACACGTCTCAATCCCGCTAATCCGTGGGCGGCGCGTCTCTCTACCGCGCCCTTCACCGCTGGTTATGGGGTGGAGACAAATGACATTTCAGACTACGTATGGACATTTGCGTTCATCCAGGGATTGAAAAAGGATATATACAAAAGAAACATTTCCCTTTTGTGGGTAGGTAGGAAAGAATATAACGAACAAACCATCAGTTTTCCCATGAAATGGTGAGTCGTTTGGTTTAGCCACTTCCCGTATTGTGGCACGCAGTCAATGAAAACTATAATCATTAAAATGATTTTCTGGGAAAGATTTCAAGATACGATTAAAGGAATCATTCAGTAAAAATTATATTCTTCTAAATAAATCAATGCATTCTATTTTACTATTTTGCAGACATCAACGAGTGTGAGATGAAAAAGCATAACTGCAGCTCCAATGCTTTCTGTAACAACACTAAAGGCTCTTACATTTGTACATGCGAACCAGGATATATCGGAAACGGCGTTAACTGCACAGGTAAAATAAGGATGCTAAAACCGTCAGCTGATAGCACTGAATAACCTGATAGGAAAGCATTTCTATTCAATAAATACTTTCGAGATCCATTAAGGTGTATGTTACGTCGTTAGGGGTTTCTTTAAATAGTTTCAACGTAATAGCATGTGATAGGCCCCTTGTGAACAGGCTCAGTTTTCCTCGGAGCCTGGAACAGGATAGTCCGAGTTTGGGATTGCGGTATACAGTGAAACCTGTATTAAGCGGACACCCTCTATTAAGCGGACAGTAGCCGAAGTCTCCAAATTTATTTCCCTTCTCTTTTTAAGATGGATCCTTTATTAATTGGACACCCCTATTAAGCGGAGGCGGACACCTAAAAAGTACCTGAAATGGTCATTTCTGTTGTTGCCAACCTGTATTAAACGGACACTTGTAATTAATTTCCACCACACAACAAGCCAGATATAGGAAACGCGAAAGATTGCCTCGAATTGCCACCTACAAATTTTTCGATTTTTACTTTAAAAAACACGACTTGACAAATTCATTTGATTAGTTGCACGGTACGATATTGTTTTCTATTTCGTTTTGTTTGTTTAGAGCTTGTTTCACTCAATGATTTCTTCAAATTTGAGTTGCAATCTATTTTTATGGTACTATGATCAATTGGTTTACTTTGATAAAGAAATTAATACCAACGTATAGCGGAGCTCCACGCGCGCGCGAAGCGCGCGCTCGGGCGGAGCCCCATGGCTATGGAAATGTGGTAATCTACCCCTCCCAGAGAATTTGGTAATCACGTGACCGTACACTGAGCGAGCGACCGTCCGTCCGCACTACAGGACAACCAATGTTTACTCTCACACTTTTAGCTAGTTTGGGAGCCCAAGAGAAAACTAATTGCACATCAATGTTGTGATCAATTGACAGCTATCAAAACAGGGCATCCGCTGACCAGTATCACCTGACCGTACCGCGAGCTCAAGTGTCGACCCATCGAGGTCGAGTATTTTTTTGAAATTATCAGCTGACAAATTACCAGTTTCAAATGATTGAAGGCTCAAGTTTATTTTTTCCAAGGATTCATATCAAATATGTTGTGTTTATGTCACTTTGTCCCCTTACTATTAGGATTTTGATTTCAAACTGACCTCTAAAGCGAAAATTCAGCCAGTTTTTTTTAAAAGTACAGGCGGGGAAGACCTTATCTTACCATGGTCACGCGTTGGTCACGCTCTACGTCCAATTTTTATACTCTGATTGGTCAAAATTTGACAGGTGAGTTCATGCGGAAAAATTATGCAGCACCTTGAAAGTTGTTTACTTTGACAGCTGAAGCTGACAGAGTTTTGTGTCAACTTGTGATGTTTTTAACTGTCTTTTTCCTCTGGATGTGCAAAATGAAATACAGCTGCTATCAAGAGTCTTTTGTTATTCATGGCTGGTTTGTTTACTGGGTTTTTGGTTGAGAAATGCGTCGCTTGTCAAAATTCGGTAATTCGATTTCGGATGGCATCGTTTTCGTTTTTCACTTTGCTTAATGCGTAGGAGGGTTTAGAAGTCTCAAGTAACTGTGGCCTCCCTTGATAGCTTTCAGAAACTGAATCTCGAATGGTAAGCCTGAGTAATTATTGTATTTGATGTTTGTTTTTGTTATATCTCGCACAGTTCACGCTGATAGTTTATGCGGCAAGTTTATGCACGTTTGTAGGATTTGAGTCAATGATCTGACCTAAGTATCAGGTTTGATATAAGCTTACAGAACTTTAAAAAGCCTTCAGATATATTTGCTCACCACAAATAGAAAGAAAACGATCCGAAGAATATTTAGTTATAAATTTGGCTGTAGAAAGAAAACTTTGAGCCATTTTCTTGCTTCGAGGAGTTCACCTTCAAAAACAGTAAACACCGCACCGGGAAGCCGGCTTAAGCTTTACGCTTAAAGACACAGTATTTTTAGAGACACTTTAATACTTGTCTTCGTGAATGAAAATTGTTGTCTCTGTAAATTTTTCACCGAATTATATTTCTTTTTTGATTGTCAGTAGTCTCTCTTGCAATTTTAATCGCTTGTCCGTGCCGTTTGTTTTCATCGTTCATGAACATCGCTTGTAGGACTACTCAAAATGTCGCGCGTATCAAACGCTTTATAAGATTACACATCGTTATAACTAAAACTATTAAATAACAAAAAAAATTAATTTCGCTATTATATTGAAGCGTATTTCTATTAAAGTTTATTCAAACACTCGACCACACTGACAGCTCGCTCTATAGAAACGAGAACCAGCTGGCCGTATGGGTGATTTTGGAAATTTTGGAACGGTTTCGCTTAAAGCCCACGATTGATCGTCCTGAATATTGACTGAGTGCAATTTGTCTTAAAAAATTGTGAAATACCACATTCTGTCCGAGGTCTGTATGATAGATAGAACTATTTCACCTCAAATGTGACGTATAAAAATTATAAAAAGGTTTTTTTAAACTCCCCCACATTTGTTAGCAAGAATTTGTAAAGTAAACCTGTCGAACGCAAAAAAACTCGGCGTGATTTGTTTTCCAAGAATTTGTTTTCGATGCCTAATCTACTGTGATCTTGAATGTGATCGAAGATGTTTGCTATTTTTTGGGTGTACATATTAGGTTCTCAATTCGATGTAAGATGTTTCACTCTAAAATAACTTAGCCTTTCCCTCAAAAGTTACATGAATGTGCCCTTAAGTTAACTGATTTGTGGATTAAAAGTTTATTGTTTGATTTAAATTATAAATTTATTAATTGGAGCTTCGCTTTTAGCCCTGGCTAAATCTATATATTATCGCATTATCTGGCATTACGAGCCTCATTTATGGTTGGTGGGTTTTCCAACAACCATGGGGTCCGCAGTGGTACTAATCTGCAGCTGTGTAGTCGATGTCTGAATGTGGTTACCCACGCTTCTGGAGTGTCAATTTAGGGAGTGTGCAAACGAGATCGTTTATTTTATTTTATTTTATTTCATTTTCTGTATGCGCCTAATAAGGCTGCATTACCAGGAAAACTGCGTATGGCCTAGTCTGAAATGTCACACGACTAGGCTCCACCCCTTAATCCGTGGGAGGCGCGTCTCTCTCCTCCGCGCCCTTCACCGGTTATAGGGTGGATATGAAAGATATTTCAGTCTACCTATGGACATTTACGTTCATCCGGGGATTTTTAAAGGAGGTATACAGAGAAAACTCATTTCCATTTTATGGGTAGGTAAGGAAGAATAGAACGTACAAACCCTTAGTTTTTTCCATAAAGTGGTGTGTCGTCTGGCTTAGCCACTTAACTTATTGTGGCACGCAATCAAAGAAAACGGTAATCATCAAAATCATTTCCTACGAAAGATTTCAACAGACGATTAAAGGAATCATTCGGTAAAAATTAGATTCTTTTAAATGCAATTTATTTACTATTTTGCACACATACACGAGTGTGACACAGGAAAGCATCAGTGCGATTCCAATGCTTTCTAAAACAACACTAAAGGCTCTTACAATTGTACATGCAAACCAGCATATAACGGAAACGGCGTTAACTGCAAAGGTAAAATAAGGAAGCGAAAACCTTCAGCTGATAGCACTGAATAACCTGATATGAAAGCATTTCTATTCAACAATTTTTTTTGAGTTCCAGTAACGAAGTTGTATGTTAGATCTCCAGAGGTTCTATAAAATAGTTCCAACATGATAGCATCTTACAGGCGGCTTGTTTATCGTTGGCATACGAACAGGCTCACTTTGGCGAGTTTGGGGGGTTAAGGTGGCAGTGCAGCCATCAGCGAAAGCTGGCGAATCCGGTGATAAGAAAAGGGCGATTAAACGTTAAAAAAAATATTTGCATATTCGGCAACTATCATTAGCTGGATTCGTGGTTTTTGTCACGATTTTTTCCTTTTTTACAAATACTATATCTTGCTATCTGCCGCAAAAATCTCCTCGTGCAACTTTCTGTCATTTTTGTTCACATTTTGCTTTGTCCCTATTGGATAAGATCTTGACACCTCTTAAAGGGCGAAATGAAGAGAAAAACCTGGTCTGCAGGCTCGCTTTTCCCCATCCCTTTCTTCCTGCCAGCAAGCACTGGTGGCTCCACAGCCAAAGCAATTCGAAACTCGCACATATGAACCTGCTCGCAGACTGGTTTATCGTTCATCTGGGGATAGTCGTTACTTAGTTATTCATTAACGACAACGTGCTTCTAGTCTTCATATGTTAGGCGATTGTGTCGAGTATGGGTGGACTAATAGTTACTCCGTAGTTGCTAGTAATTATCATTACAAGCCTAATTTGTGGTTGGTGGGTTTTCCAGGATCCATGAGGTCCGCAGTGGTACTAATAAGCAGCTCTGTTGTCGACGCCTGATTGTGGTTATCCACGCTACCGAAGTCTCAATTCTGGAATCTCAGTTCAGGGAGTGTAAAAATAAGGCGATATCGTTAAGGTTTTGTATGCGCCTAATAAGCCTGCATTGCCAAAAAACTGTGTATGGCCTAGTCTAATGTCACACGTCTCCATCCCGCTAATCCGTGGGGGTGCGTCTCTCTCCCCTGCGCCCTTCACCGCGGGTTATGGGCTGGAGACAAATGACATTTCAGACTTCGTATGAACATTTGCGTTCATCCAGGGATTAAAAAAAGATATATACAAAAGAAACATTTCCCTTTTGTGGGTAGGTAGAGAAGGACATAACGAACAAACCATCACTGAGATTTTCCGATGAAATGGTGTGTCGTTTCGTTTAGCCACTTCCCGTATTGTGGCACGCAGTCAAAGAAAATTGTAATCATCAAAATGATTTTCTGGGAAAGATTTTAAGAGACGATTGAAGGAATCATTAAGTAAAAATTATATTCTAAATAAATCGATGTCTTCTATTTTACTATTTTGCAGACATCAACGAGTGTGAGATACAAACGCATAACTGCTGCTCCAATGCTTTCTGTAACAACACTAAAGGCTCTTACATTTGTACATGCGAACCAGGATATATCGGAAACGGCGTTAACTGCACAGGTAAAATAAGGAAGCGAAAACCCTTAGCTCATAGCACTGAATAACCTGATAGGAAAGCATTTCTATTCAATAAATATTTTCGAGACCCATTAATGTGTATGTTACATCTTTTGGGGTTTCTTTAAATAGTTGCAACATGATAGCATCTGACATGCCGCTTGTGAACAGGGGCCTAGAACAGGCTAGTCCGAGTTTGGGGATACGGAATACAGTGCAACCTGTATGAAGCAGACACCGTATTAAGCGGACACCCTCTATTAAGCGGATGGTAGCCGAAGTCCCCAAAATTTATTTCCCTTTTTTTTGTAAATGGAACCTTTATTAAGCGGAAGCCTCTATTAAGCGGACGCGGACACCTAAAAAGTACCTGAAATGGTCATTTCTAATGTTGCCAACCTGTATTAAACGGACACTTGTAATTAACTTCCACCACCCAACATGCCAGACATAGGAAATGCAAAAGATTGCCTGGAATTGCCACCTACACGTTTTTCGATTTTTGCTTTAAAAAATGTGAGTTGTCGAACTTATTTAATTAGTTGCACGGTGCGGTATTGTTTTCTTTTTAGTCTTGTTTGTTTAAAGCTTGTTTCACTCAAAGATTTCTTCAATGAGTTGCAATCTATTTTTTATAATACTATGATCAATTGGTTCACTTTGATTAAGAAATTAATGGAAACTTACATCGTCATTGTTTCTGGGAGTATTCTAAACGTTTCCACTGTTTAGGGCATTTGACACCTCATATGACGTTACCTATCGAAACCTGTATTAGGCGGACAGCCTGTATTAAGCGGACACTATAGCATTCCCCGAGGGTGTCCGCTTAATGCAGGTTTCACGGTACATCAATGCGGCGGTGCGGTCAGCAAGAACCGGCGAAACCGGCGACAAGAACAGAGCGATTCTCCAATTCCATAGATAACGTCAAAAAAAATATTTGGATATTCGGCAACTATCATTTGCTGGATTTGCGGGTTTTGTCGCCGCTTTTTTCCCTATTTTCCATGACTATATTTTGGTATCTGCCGCAAAAATCTCCTCATGCAACATTCTGTCATTTTTGTTCACATTTTTCCTTGTTCCTTTTAGATAGTACTTGAAACCTCTTAAGGGGCAAAATTAAAAATAAAACTTAGCTCGTCTGCAGGCTCGCTTTTCCTCGTCCCATTCTTCTTGCCAGCTAGCGCTGGTGGCTCCACCGCCAAAACAACCCCAACCTCGCACAATTGAGCCTGCTTGCAGACCAGTTTATTGTTATCTCGCGATAGTCGTTACTTATAATTATTCATTGACGACGTTTCAAACTGCGTACTTCTGGTCTTCATTAGGCAATTGTGTCGAGTTTTAATGTTCCCCTGTAGTTGCTAGTCATTAGCATTACCTGGCATTACAAGCCTCATTTATGGTTGGTGGGTTTTCCACCAACCATGCGGTCCGCAGTGGTACTAATCAGCAGCTGTGTTGTCGATGTCTGATCGTGGTTACTCAGGCATCTGGAATCTCAATTTAGAGAGTGTGCAGACGATATCGTTTATTCTTTTTTTTTTGTTTTGTGTACTCCTAATAAGCCTGCATTACCAGAAAAACTACGTATGGCTTAGTCTGAAATGTGACACGTCTCCACCCCCCAATCCGTGGGGAGTTTGTCTCTCTCCACCGCACCCTTCACTGGTTATGGGTTGGAGACGAATAACATTTCAGACTATCTATGGACATTTATGTTCATCCGGGGATTAATAAAGGATGTATACAGAGAAAACACATTTTCCTTTTGAGGGTAGGTAGGAAAGGACATAACGAACAAACCCTTAGTTTTTCCACAGACGATTGAAAAAATAATTCTGTAAAAATTATATTCTTTTAAATCGATCAATGCAGTCTATTTACTATTTTGTAGACGTAAACGAGTGTGAGACAGGAAAGCATCATTGCGACTCCAATTCTTTCTGTAACAACACTAAAGGTTCTTACAAATGTACATGCAAACCAGAATTCACAGGAAACGGCGTTAACTGCACAGGTAAAATAAGGAAACGAAAACCGTCAAGTGATAGCACTGAATAACCTGATATGAAAGCATTTCTATTCAACAATTTTTTTTTAATGCCATTAACTAAGTTGTATGTTACATCCTTAGAGGTTCTATAAAATAGTTCAAACATGATAGCATGTGATAGGCCGCTTGTTTATCGTGGGTACGCGAACAGGCTCACTGGGGTACGTTTGGGGTGTTATTTAATAAGGCGGCGGTGCAGCCGTCAGCGGAAGCTGGCGAATCCGCTGATAAAAAAGGGCAAACGTCAAAAAAATATTTGCATATTTGGCAACTATCATTTGCTGGATTCGAGGTTTTTGTCACGGTTTTTTTCCTTTTTTTACACAGACTATATTTTGCTATCTGCCGCAAAAATCCTCCACCGCCAAAACAACTCGAAACTCGCACAAGTGAGCCTGCCCGCAGACTGATTTATCGTTCATCTGGGGATAGTCGTTACTTAGTTATTCATTAACGACGATTCAAACTGCGTGCTTCTAGTCCTGATATGTCAGGCCATTTTGTCGAGTATGGGTGGACTAATAGTTACTCCGTAGTTGCTAGTGATTAGCATTACGAGCCTTATTTATGGTGGGTGGGTTTTCCAGCATCGATGCGGTCCGCAGTGATACTAATAAGCAGCTCTGTTATCGATGTCTGATCGTTGTTATCCAGGCTACTGGAATCTTAATTCTGAAATCTATTTTTAGGGAGTGTAAAAATAAGGCTTTATCGTTGATGTTTTGTACGAGCCTAATAAGCCTGCATTGCCAAAAAACTGCGTATGGACTAGTCTAAAATGTCACACGTCTCCACCGCGCTAATCGGTGGGGGGGGGGGGGGGGAGCGTCTCTCTCCCCCGCCCCCTTCACCGCGGGTTATGGGGTGTAGACGAATGACATTTCAGACTGTGTGTGGACATTTACGTGCATTCGGGAATTAGTAAAGGAGGTACACAGAAAAAACACTTTTTCCTTGTTTGGGCAAGTAGGGAAGGACATAACGAACAAACCCTTAGTTTTTCCACGAATATTCAAAAAAACTTTAGTAAAAATTATGTTCTTCTAAACAGATCAATGCATTCTATCTACTATTTTGTAGACATCAACGAGTGTGAGACAGGAAAGCATCACTGCGACTCCAATGCTTTCTGTAACAACACTAAAGGCTCTTACAATTGTACATGCAAACCAGAATTCACAGGAAACGGCGTTAACTGCACAGGTAAAATAAGGAAACGCAAACCGTCAACTGATAGCACTGAATAACCTGATATGAAAGCATTTCTATTCAATTAATTTTTTTGAGTTCCATTAACTAAGTTGTATGTTACATCCTTAGAGGTTCTATGAAATAGTTCCAACATGATAGCATGTGATAGGGCGCTTGTTTATCGTGGGCATACAAAAAGGCTCACTTGGGCGAGTTTGGGGTGTTATTTAATAAGGCGGCGGTGCAGCCGTCAGCGTAAGCTGGCGAATCCGCTGATAAGAAAAGGGCAAACGTTAAAAAAATATTTGCCTATTCGGCAACTATCATTTGCTGGATTCGCGGTTTTTGTCACGGTTTTTTTCCGTTTTTACACAGACTATATTTTTCTATCTGCTGCAAAAATCCTCCTCGTGCAACTTTCTGTCATTTTTGTTCACATTTTGCTTTGTCCCTATTGGATAAGACCTTGACACCTGTTAAGGGGTGAAAAACAAACAAACAAACAAACAAACAAACAAACTGGTCTGCAGGCTCGCTTTTCCCCATCCCTTTCTTCCTGCCAGCAAGCTCCACCGCCAAAACAACTCGAAACTGGCACAAGTGAACCTGCTCGCACACTGGTTTATCGTTCATCTGGGGATAGTCGTTACTTAGTAATTGATTAACGACGTTTCAAGCTGCGTGCTTCTAGTCTTTATATGTTTGGCGGTTGTGTCGAGTATGGGTGAACTAGTAGTTACTCCGTAGTTGCTAGTGATTAGCATTACGAGCCTCATTTGTAGTTGATGGATTTTCCAGCATCCATGAGGTCCGCAGTGATACTAATGAGCTGCTCTGTTGTCGATATCTGATCGTGGTTATCCACGCTACTGGAATCTCAATTCCGGAATCTCAGTTCAGGGAGTGTAAAAATAAGGCGATATCGTTAATGTTTTGTATGCGCCTAATGAACCTGCATTGCCAAAAAACTGCGTATGGCCTAGTCTGAAATGTCACACGTCTCCATCCCGCTAATCCGTGGGGGGCGCGTCTCTCTCCCACGCGCCCTTCACGGGTTATGGGCTGGAGACAAAAGACATTTCAGGCTGCGTATGGATATTTACGATCATCCGGGGATTAATAAAAGAAGGTATACAGAAAAAAACACATTTCCCTTTTTTGGGTAAGTAAAGAAGGACATAACGAACAAACCGTTAGTTTTTCCACAGACGATTGAAAAATACACTCAGTAGAAATTATGTTCTTCTAAATATATCAAATCCACCATGCATTCTATTTACTATTTTGCAGACATCAACGAGTGTGAGACAGGAAAGCATCACTGCGACTCCAATGCTTTCTGTAACAACACTAAAGGCTCTTACATTTGTACATGCAAACCAGGATATAACGGAAACGGCGTTAACTGCACAGGTAAAATAAGGAAGCGAAAACCCTCAGCCGATAGCACTGAATAACCTAATAGGAAAGCATTTCTATTAAACAAATTTTTTTGGGTTCCATTAACTATGTTGTATGTTACATCCTTAGAGGTTGTATAAAAGAGTTCCAACATGATAGCATCTGATAGGCCGCTTGTTTATCGTTGGCAGCAGAACAGGCTCACTTGGGCGAGATTGGGGGCTTCAGGTGGTGGTGCAGCCGTCAGCGAAAGCTGGCGAATCCGGTAATAAGAATAGGGCGACTAAACGTTAAAAAAAATGTTTGCATATACGGCAACTATCATTAGCTGGATTCCAGGGATTTTAACTTTTTTACAAAGACTCTATTTTGCCATCTGCCGCAAAAATCTCCTCGTGCAGCTTTCTGTCATTTTTGCTCACATTTTGCTTTGTCCCTGTTGAATAAGATTCTGATACCTCTTAAGGAGCGAAATTAAGAAAAAACGACTGGTCTGCAGGCTCGCTTTTCCCCATCTCTTTCTTTCTGCCAGCAAGCCCTGGTGGCTCCACCGCCAAAACAACTGGAAACTCCCACAAGTGAGCCTGCTCGCAGACTGGTTTATCGTTCAACTCGGGATAGTCGTTACTTAGCTATTCATTAACGACGATTCAAACTGCGTGCTTCTTGTCTTCATATGTTAGGCGATTGTGTTGAGTATGGGTGGACTAATAGTTACTCCGTAGTTGCTAGTGATTTGCATTACGAGCCTCATTTGTGGTTGGTGGGTTTTTTAGCATCCATGCGGTCCACACTGGTACTAATAAGTAGCTCTGTTGTCGATGTCCGATCGTGGTTATCCACGCTACTGGAATCTCAATCCTGGAATCTCAGTTCAGGGAGTGTAAAAATAAGGCGATATCGTTAATGTTTTGTATGCGCCTGATAAGCCTCCATTGCCAAAAAACTGCGTATGGCCTAGTCTGAAATGTCACACGTCTCAATCCCGCTAATCCGTGGGGAGCGTGTCTCTCTCCTCCGCTCCCTTCACCGCTTTTTATGGTGTGGAGACGAATGACATTTCAGACTGCGTATGGACATTTGCGTTCATCCAGTGATTGAAAAAAGGATATATACAAAAAAAAAAAAACATTTCCCTTTTGTGGGGAGGTAAGGAAGGATATAACGAACAAACCATCAGTTTTCCGATGAAATGGTGTGTCGTTTGGTTTAGCCACTTCCCTTATTGTGGGACGCAGTCAATGAAAACTATAATCATCAAAATAATTTTCTGAGAAAGATTTCAAGAGACGATTGAAGGAATCATTCAGTAAAAATTATATTCTTCTAAATTAATCGATGTCTTCTATTTTACTATTTTGCAGACATCAACGAGTGTAAGATACAAACGCATAACTGCAGCTCCAATGCTTTCTGTAACAACACTGAAGGCTCTTACATTTGTACATGCGAACCAGGATATATCGGAAACGGCGTTAACTGCACAGGTAAAATAAGGATGCTAAAACCGTCAGCTGAGAGCACTGAATAACCTGATGGGAAAGCATTTCTATTCAATAAATACTTTCGAGATCCATTAAGGTGTATGTTACGTCGTTAGGGGTTTCTTTAAATAGTTCCAACGTAATAGCATGTGATTGGCCGCTTGTGAACAGGCTCACTTGTCCTCGGAGCCTGGAACAGGATAGTCCGAGTTTGGGATTACGGTATACAGTGAAACCTGTATTAAGCGGACACCCTCTATTAAGCGGACAGTAGCCGAAGTCTCCAAATTTATTTCCCTTCTCTTTTTAAGATGGATTCTTTATTAATTGGACACCCCTATTAAGCGGAGGCGGACACCTAAAAAGCACCTGAAATTGTCATTTCTAATGTTGCCAACCTGTATTAAACGGACACTTTTAATTAATTCCACCACCCAACATGCCAGATATAGGAAACGCGAAAGATTGCCTCGATTTGCCACCTACAAATTTTTCGATTTTTACTTTAAAAAATATGACTTGACAAACTCATTTGATTAGTTGCACGGTACGATATTGTTTTCTATTTCGTTTTGTTTGTTTAGAGCTTGTTTCACTCAATGATTTCTTCAAATTTGAGTTGCAGTCTATTTTTATGGTACTATGATCAATTGGTTCACTTTGATAAAGAAATTAATGCCAAACTATAGCGGAGCTCGACGTGCTCGTGTGGAGCCCCATAGCTCAGGAAATGTGAAAATCTACCCATCCCAGAGAATTTGGTAATCACGTGACCGTACACCGAATTATATTTCTTTTTTTGATTGTTAGTAGTCTCTCTTGCAATTTTAATCGCTTGTCCGTGCCGTTTGTTTTCATCGTTCATGAACATGGCTTGCAAGACTACTCAAAAATGTCGCGCGTATCAAACGCTTTATAAGATGACACATCGTTATAACTAAAATTATTAAATAACAAAAAAAATAAATTCGCTATTATGTTGAAGGGTAACTCTATTAAAGTTCATTCAAACACTCAACCACACTGACAGCTCGCTCTATAGAAACGAGAACCAGCTGGCCGTATGGGTGATTTTGGAAATTTTTGAACGGTTTCGCTTAAAGCCCACGATTGATCGTCCTGAATATTGACTGAGTGCAATTTGTCATAAAAAATTGTGAAATACCGCATTCTGTCCGAGGTCTGTATGATAAATAGTACTGTTTCACCTCAAATGTGACGTATAAAAATTATAAAAGGTTTTTTTAAACACCCCCACATTTGTTAGCAAGAATTTGTGAAGTAAACCTGTGGAACGCAAAAAAATTCGGAGTGATTTGTTTTCCAAGAATTTGTTTCCGATGCCTAATCTACTGTGATCTTGAATGTGATCGAAGATGTTTGTTATTTTTTGGGTGTACATATAAGGTTCTCAATTCGATGTAAGATGTTTCACTCTAAAATAACTTAGCCTTTCCCTCAAAAGTCACATGAATGTGCCCTTAAGTTAACTGATTTGTGGATTAAAAGTTTATTGTTTGATTTAAATTATAAATTTGTTAATTGGAGCTTCGCTTTTAGCCCTGGCTAAATCTATATCTTATCGCATTATCTGGCATTACGAGCCTCATTTATGGTTGGTGGGTTTTCCAACGACCATGCGGTCCGCAGTGGTACTAATCTGCAGCTGTGTAGTCGATGTCTGAATGTGGTTACCCAGGCTTCTGGAATCTCAATTTAGGGCGTGTGCAGACGATACTGTTTATTTTATTTTATTTTCTGTATGCGCCTAATAAGGCTGCATTACCAGGAAAACTGCGAATGGCCTAGTCTGAAATGTCGCACGACTAGGCTCCACCCCTTAATCCGTGGGAGGCACGTCTCTCTCCCCCGCGCCCTTCACCGGTTATAGGGTGGATATGAAAGACATTTCAGACTGGCTATGGACATTTACGTTCATCCGGGGATTATTAAAGAAGGTATGCAGAGAAAACACATTTCCATTTTATGGGTAGGTAAGGAAGAATAGAACGTACAAACCCGTAGTTTTTGCCATGAAGAGGTGTGTCGTCTGACTTCTGTGGCTTAGCCACTTAACTTATTGTGGCACGCAATCAAAGAAAACGGTAATCATCAAAATGATTTTCTACGAAAGATTTCAATAGACGATTAAAGGAATCATTCAGTAAAAATAAGATTCTTCTAAATGCATTTTATTTACTATTTTGCACACATAAACGAGTGTGACACAGGAAAGCATCAGTGCGACTCCAATGCTTTCTGTAAGAACAGTAAAAGCTCTTACAATTGTGCATGCAAACCAGCATATAACGGAAACGGCGTTAACTGCACAGGTAAAATAAGGAAGCGAAAACCTTCAGCTGATAGCACTGAATAGAAATGCTTTCATATCAGGTTATTCAACAAATATTTTGAGTTCCAGTAACTAAGTTGTATGTTACATCTCCAGAGGTTCTATAAAATAGTTCCAACAAGATAGCATCTTACAGGCGGCTTGTTTATCGTTGGCATACGAACAGGCTCACTTTGGCGAGTTTGGGGGGTTAAGGTGGCAGTGCAGCCATCAGCGAAAGCTGGCGAATCCGGTGATAAGAAAAGGCCGATTAAGCGTTAAAAAATATTTGCATATTCGGCAACTATCATTAGCTGGCTTCGCGGTTTTTGTCACGACTTTTTCCTTTTTTTACAAATACTATATCTTGCTATCTGCTGCAAAAATCTCCTCGTGCAACTTTCTGTCATTTTTGTTCACATTTTGCTTTGTCCCTATTGGATAAGATCTTGACACCTCTTAAAAGGCGAAATTAAGAAAAAAAAAAAAAAACAGGTCTGCAGGCTCGCTTTTCCCCATCCCTTTCTTCCTGCCAGCAAGCGCTGGTGGCTCCACCGCCAAAACAACTCGAAACTCGCACAAGTGAGCCTGCTCGCAGACGGGTTTTTCGTTCATCTGGGGATAGTCGTTACTTAGTTATTCATTAACGATGATTCAAACTGCGTGCTTCTAGTCTTCATATGTTAGGCGATTGTGTCCAGTATAGGTGGACTAATAGTTACTCCGTAGTTGCTAGTAATTAGCATTACGAGCCTAATTTGTGGTTGGTGGGTGTTCCAGCATCTGTAAGGTCCGCAGTGGTACTAATAAGCAGCTCTGTTGTCGACGTCTGATCGTGGTTATCCACGCTACTGGAGTCTCAATTCTGGAATCTCAGTTCAGGGAGTGTAAAAATAAGGCGATATCGTTAAGGTTTTGTATGCGCCTAAGAAGGCTGCATTGCCAAAAACTGTGTATGGCCTTGTCTGAAATGTCACAGGTCTCCATCCGGCTAATGCGTGAGGGCGCGTTTCTCTCCACCGCGCCCTTTACCGCGGGTTATGGGCTGGGGACAAATGACATTTCAGACTGCGTATGAACATTTGCGTTCACCCAGGGATTAAAAAAGGATATATACAAAAGAAACATTTCCCTTTTGTGGTTAGGTAGGGAAGGACATAACAAACAAACCATCAGTTTTCCGATGAAATGGTGTGTCGTTTGGTTTAGCCACTTCCCTTATTGTGGCACGCAGTCAAAGAAAATTGTAATCATCAAAATGATTTTCTGGTAAAGATTTTAAGAGACGTCTGAAGGGATCATTCAGTAAAAATTATATTCTTCTAAATAAAGCGATGCCTTCTATTTTACTATTTTGCAGACATCAACGAGTGTGAGATACATACGCATAACTGCAGCTCCAATGCTTTCTGTAACAACACTAAAGGTTTTTACATTTGTACATGCGAACCAGGATATATCGGAAACGGCGTTTACTGCACAGGTAAAATATGAAAGCGAAAACCCTCCGCTCATAGCACTGAGTAACCTGATAAGAAGGCATTTCTATTCAATAAATATTTTCGAGATCCATTAAGGTGTATGTTACATCTTTTGGGGTTTCTTTAAATAGTTCCAACATGATAGCATCTGACAGGCCGCTTGTGAACAGGCTCACTTGTCTTCGGGGCCTAGAACAGGCTAGTCCGAGTTTGGGGATACGGAATACAGTGCGACCTGTATTAAGCGGACACCGTATTAAGCGGACATCCTCTATTAAGAGGATGGTAGCCGAAGTCCCCAAATTTTTTTATTTCCCTTTTTTCGTAAATGGAACCTTTATTAAGCGGAAGCCTCTATTAAGCGGACGCGGACACCTAAAAAGTACCTGAAATGGTCATTTCTATTGTTGCCAACCTGTATTAAACGGACACTTGTAATTAATTTCCACCACCCAACATGCCAGGCATAGGAAATGCGAAAGATTACCTCCAATAGCCACCTTCAAATTTTTCGATTTTTACTTTAAAAAATGTGAGTTGTCGAACTTATTTGATTAGTTGCACGGTGCGGTATTGTTTTCTTTCTCGTTTTGTTTGTTTAGAGCTTGTTTTCACTCAAAGATTTCTTCAATGAGTTGCAATCTATTTTTTATAATACTATGATCAATTGGTTCACTTTGATAAAGAAATTAATGGAAACTTATATCGTCATTGTTTCTGGGAGTATTCTAAACGTTTCCACTGTTTAGGGCATTTGACACCTCATATGACGTTACCTATTGAAACTTGTATTAGGCGGACATCCTGTGTTAAGCGGACACTATAGCATTCCCCGAGGGTGTCCGCTTAATGCAGGTTTCACGGTATATCAATGGGACGGTGCGGTCAGCAAGAACCGGCGAAACCGGCGATAAGAACAGAGCGATTCTCCAATTCCATAGATAACGTCAAAAAAAATATTTGGATATTCGGCAACTATGATTTGCTTGATTTGCGGGTTTTGTCGCCGCTTTTTTCCCTATTTTCCATGACTAGATTTTGCTATCTGCCGCAAAAATCTCCTTATGCAACATTCTGTCATTTTTGTTCACATTTTTCCTTGTTCCTTTTAGATAGTACTTGAAACCTCTTAAGGGGTGAAATTAAAAATGAAACTTAGCTCGTCTACAAGCTCGCTTTTCCTCGTTCCATTCTTCTTGCCAGTTAGCGCTGGTGGCTCCACCGCCAAAACAATCCCAACCTCGCACAATTGAGCCTGCTTGCAGACCAGTTTATTGTTATCTCGCGATAGTCGTTACTTATAATTATTCATTGACGACGTTTCAAACTGCGTACTTCTGGTCTTCATTAGGCAATTGTGTCGAGTTTTAATGTTCCCCCGTAGTTGCTAGTCATTAGCATTACCTGGCATTACGAGCCTCATTTATGGTTGGTGGGTTTTCCACCAACCATGCAGTCCGCAGTGGTAATAATCGGCAGCTGTGTTGTCGATGTCTGATCGTGGTTACTCACGCTTCTGGAATCTCAATTTAGAGAGTGTGCAGGCGCTATCGTTTATTCTTTTTTTTTTTTTGTATGCTCCTAATAAGCCTGCATTACCAGAAAAACTACGAATGGCTTAGTCTGAAATGTCACACATCTCCACCCCCCAATCCGTGGGGAGTGTGTCTCTCTCCACTGCGCCCTTCACTGTTTATGGGTTGGAGACGAATGACATTTCAGACTCAGTCTATGGACATTTATGTTCATCCGGGGATTAATAAAGGAGGTATACAGAGAAAACACATTTTCCTTTTGTGGGTAGGTAGGAAAGGACATAACAAACAAACCCTTAGTTTTTCCACAGACGATTGAAAAAATCATCCTGAAAAAATTATATTCTTTTAAATCGATCAATGCAGTCTATTTACTATTTTGCAGACGTAAACGAGTGTGAGACAGGAAAGCATCATTGCGACTCCAATGCTTTCTGTAACAACACTAAAGGCTCTTACAATTGTACATGCAAACCAGAATTCACAGGAAACGGCGTTAACTGCACAGGTAAAATAAGGAAACGCAAACCGTCAAGTGATAGCACTGAATAACCTGATATGAAAGCATTTCTATTCAACAAATTTTTTTGAGTTCCATTAACTAAGTTGTATGTTACATCCTTACAGGTTCTATAAAATAGTTCCAACATGATAGCATGTGATAGGCCGCTTGTTTATCGTGGGCTTACGAACAGGCTCACTGGGGCGAGTTTGGGGTGTTATTTAATAAGGCGGCGGTGCAGCCGTCATCGGAAGCTGGCGAATCCGCTGATAAGAAAAGGGCAAACGTTAAAAAAATATTTGCATATTCGGCAACTATCATTTGCTTTATTCGCGGTTTTTGTCACGTTTTTTTTTCCGTTTTCACAGACTATATTTTTCTATCTGCCGCAAAAATCTCCTCGTGCAACTTTCTGTCATTTTTGTTCACGTTTTGCTTTGTCCCTATTGGATAAGACCTTGACACCTGTTAAGGGGTGAAAAAACAAACAAACAAACAAACTGGTCTGCAGGCTCGCTTTTCCCTATCCCTTTCTTCCTGCCAGCAAGCGCTGGAGGCTCCACCGCCAAAACAACTCGAATCTCGCACAAGTGAGCCTGCCCGCAGACTGGTTTATCGTTCATCTGGGGATAGTCGTTACTTAGTTATTCATTAACGACGATTCAAACTGCGTGCTTCTAGTCCTGATATGTCAGGCCATTTTGTCGAGTATGGGTGGACTAATAGTTACTCCGTAGTTGCTAGTGATTAGCATTACGAGCCTTATTTATAGTGGGTGGGTTTTCCAGCATCGATGCGGTCCGCAGTGATACTAATAAGGAGCTCTGTTGTCGATGTCTGATCGTCGTTATCCACGCTACTGGAATCTCAATTCTGAAATCTATGTTTAGGGAGTGTAAAAATAAGGTTATATCGTTGATGTTTTCTATGCGTCTAATAAGCCTGCATTGCCAAAAAACTGGGTATGGACTCGTCTAAAATGTCACACGTCTCCTCCCCGCTAATCCGTGGGGGGGGGGGGGAGGGCGTCTCTCTCCCCCGCCCCCTTCGCCGCGGGTTATCAGGTGTAGACGAATGACACTAAGACTGCGTGTGGACATTTACGTACATTCGGGAATTAATAAAGGAGGTACACAGAAAAAACACTTTTTCCTTGTTTGGGCAAGTAGGGAAGGACATAACGAACAAACCCTTAGTTTTTCCACAGAATATTCAAAAAATCATTTAGTAAAAATTATGTTCTTCTAAACAGATCAGTGCATTCTATTTACTATTTTGCAGACATCAACGAGTGTGAGACAGGAAAGCATCACTGCGACTCCAATGCTTTCTGTAACAACACTAAAGACTCTTACAATTGTACATGCAAACCAGGATTTACCGGAAACGGCGTTAACTGCAGAGGTAAAATAACGAAGCGAAAACCTTCAGCTGATAGCACTGAATAACCTAATATGAAAGCATTTCTATTCAACTAATTTTTTTGAGTTCCATTAACTAAGTTGTATGTTACATCCTTAGAGGTTCTATGAAATAGTTCCAACATGATAGCATGTGATAGGGCGCTTGTTTATCGTGGGCATACAAACAGGCTCACTTGGGCGAGTTTGGGGTGTTATTTAATAAGGCGGCGGTGCAGCCGTCATCGTAAGCTGGCGAATCCGCTGATAAGAAAAGGGCAAACGTTAAAAAAATATTTGCCTATTCGGCAACTCTCATTTGCTTTATTCGCGGTTTTTGTCACGGTTTTTTTCCGTTTTTACACAGACTATATATTTCTATCTGCCGCAAAAATCCTCCTCGTGCAACTTTCTGTCATTTTTGTTCACATTTTGCTTTGTCCCTATTGGATAAGACCTTGACACCTGTTAAGGGGTGAAAAACAAACAAACAAACAAACTGGTCTGCAGGCTCGCTTTTTCCCATCCCTTTCTTCCTGCCAGCATGCGCTGGAGGCTCCACCGCCAAAACAACTCGAAACTTGCACAAGTGAGTCTCCTCACAGATTGGTTTATCGTTCATCTGGGGATAGTCGTTACTTAGTAACTGATTAACGACGTTTCAAACTGCGTGCTTCTAGTCTTTATATGTTTGGCGGTTGTGTCGAGTATGGGTGAACTAGTAGTTACTCCGCGTAGTTGCTAGTTATTAGCATTACGAGCCTTATTTGTAGTTGATGGATTTTCCAGCATCCATGAGGTCCGCAGTGATACTAATGAGCTGCTGTGTTGTCGATATCTGATCGTGGTTATCCACGCTATTGGAATCTCAATTCCGGAATCTCAGTTCAGGGAGTGTAAAAATAAGGCGATATCGTTATTGTTTTGTATGCGCCTAATAAACCTGCATTACCAAAAAACTGCGTATGGCCTAGTCTTAAATGTCACACGTCTCCATCCCGCTAATCCGTGGGGGGCGCGTCTCTCTCCCACGCGCCCTTCACGGGTTATGGGCTGGAGACAAAAGACATTTCAGACTGCGTATGGATATTTACGATCATCCGGGGATTAATAAAAGAAGGTATACAGAAAAAAACACATTTCCCTTTTTTGGGTAAGTAAAGAAGGACATAACGAACAAACCGTTTGTTTTTCCACAGACGATTGAAAAATACACTCAGTAGAAATTATGTTCTTCTAAATATATCAAATCCACCATGCATTCTATTTACTATTTTGCAGACATCAACGAGTGTAAGACAGGAAAGCATCACTGCGACTCCAATGCTTTCTGTAACAACACTAAAGGCTCTTACATTTGTACATGCAAACCAGGATATAACGGAAACGGCGTTAACTGCACAGGTAAAATAAGGAAGCGAAAACCCTCAGCCGATAGCACTGAATAACCTAATAGGAAAGCATTTCTATTAAACAAATTTTTTTGGGTTCCATTAACTATGTTGTATGTTACATCCTTAGAGGTTGTATAAAATAGTTCCAACATGTTAGCATCTGATAGGCCGCTTGTTTATCGTTGGCATAAGAACAGGCTCACTTGGGCGAGATTGGGACTTCAGGTGGTGGTGCAGCCGTCAGCGAAAGCTGGCGAATCCGGTAATAAGAATAGGGCGACTAAACGTTAAAAAAAATGTTTGCATATACGGCAACTATCATTAGCTGGATTCCAGGGATTTTAACTTTTTTACAAAGACTCTATTTTGCCATCTGCCGCAAAAATCTCCTCGTGCAGCTTTCTGTCATTTTTGCTCACATTTTGCTTTGTCCCTGTTGAATAAGATTCTGACACCTCTTAAGGAGCGAAATTAAGAAAAAACAACTGGTCTGCAGGCTCGCTTTTCCCCATCTCTTTCTTTCTGCCAGCAAACCCTGGTGGCTCCACCGCCAAAACAACTGGAAACTCCCACAAGTGAGCCTGCTCGCAGACTGGTTTATCGTTTACCGCTTTTTATGGTGTGGAGACAAATGACATTTCAGACTGCGTATGGACATTTGCGTTCATCCAGGGATTGAAAAAAAGGATATGTACAAAAAAAGAAACATTTCCCTTTTGTGGGGAGGTAAGGAAGGGTATAACGAACAAACCATCAGTTTTCCGATGAAATGGTGTGTCGTTTGGTTTAGCCACTTCCCTTATTGTGGGACGCAGTCAATGAAAACTATAATCATCAAAATATTTTTCTGGGAAAGATTTCAAGAGACGATTGAAGGAATCATTCAGTAAAAATTATATTCTTCTAAATTAATCGATGTCTTCTATTTTACTATTTTGCAGACATCAACGAGTGTGAGATACAAACGCATAACTGCAGCTCCAATGCTTTCTGTAACAACACTGAAGGCTCTTACATTTGTACATGCGAACCAGGATATATCGGAAACGGCGTTAACTGCACAGGTAAAATAAGGATGCTAAAACCGTCAGCTGAGAGCACTGAATAACCTGATGGGAAAGCATTTCTATTCAATAAATACTTGCGAGATCCATTAAGGTGTATGTTACGTCGTTAGGGGTTTCTTTAAATAGTTCCAACGTAATAGCATGTGATAGGCCGCTTGTGAACAGGCTCACTTGTCCTCGGAGCCTGGAACAGGATAGTCCGAGTTTGGGATTACGGTATACAGTGAAACCTGTATTAAGCGGACACCCTCTATTAAGCGGACAGTAGCCGAAGTCTCCAAATTTATTTCCCTTCTCTTTTTAAGATGGATTCTTTATTAATTGGACACCCCTATTAAGCGGAGGCGGACACCTAAAAAGCACCTGAAATTGTCATTTCTGTTGTTGCCAACCTGTATTAAACGGACACTTTTAATTAATTCCACCACCCAACATGCCAGATATAGGAAACGCGAAAGATTGCCTCGATTTGCCACCTACAAATTTTTCGATTTTTACTTTAAAAAATATGACTTGACAAACTCATTTGATTAGTTGCACGGTACGATATTGTTTTCTATTTCGTTTTGTTTGTTTAGAGCTTGTTTCAATCAATGATTTCTTCAAATTTGAGTTGCAATCTATTTTTATGGTACTATGATCAATTGGTTCACTTTGATAAAGAAATTAATGCCAAACTATAGCGGAGCTCGACGTGCTCGTGCGGAGCCCCATAGCTAAGGAAATGTGAAAATCTACCCATCCCAGAGAATTTGGTAATCACGTGACCGTACACCGAATTATATTTCTTTTTTTGATTGTTAGTAGTCTCTCTTGCAATTTTAATCGCTTGTCCGTGCCGTTTGTTTTCATCGTTCATGAACATCGCTTGCAAGACTACTCAAAAATGTCGCGCGTATCAAACGCTTTATAAGATTACACATTGTTATACCTAAAACTATTAAATAACAAAAAAAATAAATTCGCTATTATGTTGAAGGGTAACTCTATTAAAGTTCATTCAAACACTCAACCACACTGACAGCTCGCTCTATAGAAACGAGAACCAGCTGGCCGTATGGGTGATTTTGGAAATTTTTGAACGGTTTCGCTTAAAGCCCACGATTGATCGTCCTGAATATTGACTGAGTGCAATTTGTCTTAAAAAATTGTGAAATACCGCATTCTGTCCGAGGTCTGTATGATAAATAGTACTGTTTCACCTCAAATGTGACGTATAAAAATTATAAAAGGTTTTTTTAAACACCCCCACATTTGTTAGCAAGAATTTGTGAAGTAAACCTGTGGAACGCAAAAAAATTCGGAGTGATTTGTTTTCCAAGAATTTGTTTTCGATGGCTAATCTACTGTGATCTTGAATGTGATCGAAGATGTTTGTTATTTTTTGGGTGTACATATAAGGTTCTCAATTCGATGTAAGATGTTTCAATCTAAAATAACTTAGCCTTTCCCTCAAAAGTCACATGAATGTGCCCTTAAGTTAACTGATTTGTGGATTTAAAGTTTATTGTTTGATTTAAATTATAAATTTGTTAATTGGAGCTTCGCTTTTAGCCCTGGCTAAATCTATATCTTATCGCATTATCTGGCATTACGAGCCTCATTTATGGTTGGTGGGTTTTCCAACGACCATGCGGTCCGCAGTGGTACTAATCTGCAGCTGTGTAGTCGATGTCTGAATGTGGTTACCCAAGCTTCTGGAATCTCAATTTAGGGAGTGTGCAGAGGATACCGTTTATTTTATTTTATTTTATTTTCTGTATGCGCCTAATAAGGCTGCATTACCAGGAAAACTGCGAATGGCCTAGTCTGAAATGTCGCACGACTAGGCTCCACCCCTTAATCCGTGGGAGGCACGTCTCTCTCCCCCGCGCCCTTCACCGGTTATAGGGTGGATATGAAAGACATTTCAGACTGGCTATGGACATTTACGTTCATCCGGGGATTATTAAAGAAGGTATGCAGAGAAAACACATTTCCATTTTATGGGTAGGTAAGGAAGAATAGAACGTACAAACCCGTAGTTTTTGCCATGAAGAGGTGTGTCGTCTGACTTCTGTGGCTTAGCCACTTAACTTATTGTGGCACGCAATCAAAGAAAACGGTAATCATCAAAATGATTTTCTACGAAAGATTTCAATAGACGATTAAAGGAATCATTCAGTAAAAATAAGATTCTTCTAAATGCATTTTATTTACTATTTTGCACACATAAACGAGTGTGACACAGGAAAGCATCAGTGCGACTCCAATGCTTTCTGTAAGAACAGTAAAAGCTCTTACAATTGTGCATGCAAACCAGCATATAACGGAAACGGCGTTAACTGCACAGGTAAAATAAGGAAGCGAAAACCTTCAGCTGATAGCACTGAATAGAAATGCTTTCATATCAGGTTATTCAACAAATATTTTGAGTTCCAGTAACTAAGTTGTATGTTACATCTCCAGAGGTTCTATAAAATAGTTCCAACAAGATAGCATCTTACAGGCGGCTTGTTTATCGTTGGCATACGAACAGGCTCACTTTGGCGAGTTTGGGGGGTTAAGGTGGCAGTGCAGCCATCAGCGAAAGCTGGCGAATCCGGTGATAAGAAAAGGCCGATTAAGCGTTAAAAAATATTTGCATATTCGGCAACTATCATTAGCTGGCTTCGCGGTTTTTGTCACGACTTTTTCCTTTTTTTACAAATACTATATCTTGCTATCTGCTGCAAAAATCTCCTCGTGCAACTTTCTGTCATTTTTGTTCACATTTTGCTTTGTCCTTATTGGATAAGATCTTGACACCTCTTAAAAGGCGAAATTAAGAAAAAAAAAAAAAAACAGGTCTGCAGGCTCGCTTTTCCCCATCCCTTTCTTCCTGCCAGCAAGCGCTGGTGGCTCCACCGCCAAAACAACTCGAAACTCGCACAAGTGAGCCTGCTCGCAGACGGGTTTTTCGTTCATCTGGGGATAGTCGTTACTTAGTTATTCATTAACGATGATTCAAACTGCGTGCTTCTAGTCTTCATATGTTAGGCGATTGTGTCCAGTATAGGTGGACTAATAGTTACTCCGTAGTTGCTAGTAATTAGCATTACGAGCCTAATTTGTGGTTGGTGGGTGTTCCAGCATCTGTAAGGTCCGCAGTGGTACTAATAAGCAGCTCTGTTGTCGACGTCTGATCGTGGTTATCCACGCTACTGGAGTCTCAATTCTGGAATCTCAGTTCAGGGAGTGTAAAAATAAGGCGATATCGTTAAGGTTTTGTATGCGCCTAAGAAGGCTGCATTGCCAAAAACTGTGTATGGCCTTGTCTGAAATGTCACAGGTCTCCATCCGGCTAATGCGTGAGGGCGCGTTTCTCTCCACCGCGCCCTTTACCGCGGGTTATGGGCTGGGGACAAATGACATTTCAGACTGCGTATGAACATTTGCGTTCACCCAGGGATTAAAAAAGGATATATACAAAAGAAACATTTCCCTTTTGTGGTTAGGTAGGGAAGGACATAACAAACAAACCATCAGTTTTCCGATGAAATGGTGTGTCGTTTGGTTTAGCCACTTCCCTTATTGTGGCACGCAGTCAAAGAAAATTGTAATCATCAAAATGATTTTCTGGTAAAGATTTTAAGAGACGTCTGAAGGGATCATTCAGTAAAAATTATATTCTTCTAAATAAAGCGATGCCTTCTATTTTACTATTTTGCAGACATCGACGAGTGTGAGATACATACGCATAACTGCAGCTCCAATGCTTTCTGTAACAACACTAAAGGTTTTTACATTTGTACATGCGAACCAGGATATATCGGAAACGGCGTTAACTGCACAGGTAAAACATGGAAGCGAAAACCCTCCGCTCATAGCACTGAATAAGCTGATAGGAAAGCATTTCTGTTCAATAAATATTTTCGAGATCCATTAAGGTGTATGTTACATCTTTTGGGGTTTCTTTAAATAGTTCCAACATGATAGCATCTGACAGGCCGCTTGTGAACAGGCTCACTTGTCCTCGGGGCCTAGAACAGGCTAGTCCGAGTTTGGGGATACGGAACACAGTGCAACCTGTATTAAGCGGACACCGTATTAAGCGGATGGTAGCCGAAGTCCCCAAATTTTTTTATTTCCCTTTTTTTGTAAATGGAACCTTTATTAAGCGGAAGCCTCTATTAAGCGGACGCGGACACCTAAAAAGTACCTGAAATGGTCATTTCTATTGTTGCCAACCTGTATTAAACGGACACTTGTAATTAATTTCCACCGCCCAACATACCAGGCATAGGAAATGCGAAAGATTGCCTCCAATAGCCACCTACAAATTTTTCGATTTTTACATTAAAAAATGTAAATTGTCGAACTTATTTGATTAGTTGCAGGATGCGGTATTGTTTTATATTTCGTTTTGTTTGTTTAGAGCTTGCTTCACTCAAAGATTTCTTCAATTTGGGTTGGAATCTATTTTTATAATACTATGATCAATTGGTTGACTTTGATAAAGAAATTAATGCCAACTTATATCGTCATTGTTTCTGAGAGTATTCTAAACGTTTCCACTGTTTAGGGCATTTGACACCTCATATGACGTTACCTATCGAAACCTGTATTAGGCGGACACCCTGTATTAAGCGGACACTATAGCATTTCCCGAGGGTGTCCGCTTAATGCAGGTTTCACGGTATATCAATGGGACGGTGCGGTCAGTAAGAACCGGCGAAACCGGCGATAAGAATAGAGCGATTCTCCAATTCCATAATTAACGTCCAAAAAAATATTTGGATATTCGGCAACTATCATTTGCTGAATTTGCGGGTTTTGTTGCCGCTTTTTTCCCTATTTTCCTTGACTATATTTTGGTATCTGCCAGAAAAATCTCCTCATGCAACATTCTGTCATTTTTGTTCACATTTTTCCTTGTTCCTATTAGATAGTACTTGAAACCTCTTAAGGGGCGAAATTAAAAATGAAACTTAGCTCGTCTGCAGGCTCGCTTTTTCTCGTCCCATTCTTCTTACCAGCTAGCGTTGGTGGCTCCACCTCCAAAACAACCCCAACCTCGCACAATTGAACCTGCTCGCAGACCAATTTATTCTTTATCTCGCGATAGTCATTACTTATAATTATTCATTGACGACGTTTCAAACTGCGTACTTCTGGTCTTCATTAGGCAATTGTGTCGAGTTTTAATGTTGGTGGGCTAATAGTTCCGCCGTAGTTGCTAGTCATTAGCATTACCTGGCATTACGAGCCTCATTTATGGTGGGTGGGTTTTCCACCAACCATGCGGTCCGCAGTGGTACTAATCGGCAGCTGTGTTGTCGATGTCTGATCGTGGTTACTTACGCTTCTTAAATCTCAATTTACGGAGTGTGCAGACGATGTCGTTTATTCTTTTTTTTGTTTGTATGTTCCTAATAAGCCTGCATTACCAGAAAAACTGCGTATGGCCTAGTCTGAAATGTCACACGTCTCCTCCACCCCCCCCCCTCCCCTCAATCCGTTGGGAGCGTGTCTCTCACCCGCGCGCCCTTCACTGGTTATTGGGTGGAGACGAATGACATTTCAGACTATCTATGGACATTTACGTTCATCCGGGGATTAATAAAGGAGGTATACAGAGAAAACACATTCTTCTTTTGTGGGTAGGTAGAGAAGGACATAACGAAGAAACCCTTAGTTTTTTCACAGACGATTGAAAAAATCATTCAGTAAAAATTATATTCTTTTAAATGAATCAATGCAGTCTATTTACTATTTTGCAAACGTAAACGAGTGTGAGACAGGAAAGCATCACTGCGACTCCAATGCTTTCTGTAACAACACTAAAGGCTCTTACAATTGTACATGCAAACCAGAATTTGCAGGAAACGGCGTTACCTGCACAAGTAAAATAAGGAAACGAAAACCGTCAACTGATAGCTCTGAATAACCTGATATGAAAGCATTTCTATTCAACAAATTTTTTTGAGTTTCATTAACTAAGTTACAGGTTACACCCTTCGAGGTTCTATAAAATAGTTCCAACATGATAGCATGTGATAGGCCGCTTGTTTCTCGTTGGCAAACGAACAGGCTCACTTGTGCGAGTTTGGGGTGATATTTAATAAGGCGGCGGTGCAGCCGTCAGCGGAAGCTGGCGAATCCGCTGATAAGAAAAGGGCGATTAGACGTTAAAAGAATATTTGCATATTTGGCAACTATCATTAGCTGGATTCGCAGTTTTTGTCACGGTTTTTTTCGTTTTTTACAAAGTCATTTTTGTTCACATTTTGCTTTGTCCTTATTGGATAAGACCTTGACACCTGTTAAGGGGTGAAAAAAACAAACAAACAAACAAACAAACAAACTGGTCTGCAGGCTCGCTTTTCCCCATCCCTTTCTTCCTGCCAGCAAGCGCTGGTGGCTCCACCGCCAAAACAACTCGAAACTCGCACAAGTGAGTCTCCTCACAGATTGGTTTATCGTTCATCTGGGGATAGTCGTTACTTAGTAATTAATTAACGACGTTTCAAACTGCGTGCTTCTAGTCTTCACATGTTTGGCGGTTGTGTCGAGTATGGGTGAACTAATAGTTACTCCGTAGTTGCTAGTGACTAGCATTACGAGCCTCATTTGTGGTTGGTGGATTTTCCAGTATCCGTGAGGTCCGCAGTGATACTAATAAGCAGCTCTGTTGTCGATGTCTGATCGTGGTTATCCACGCTACTGGAGTCTCAATTCAGGTAGTGTAAAAATAAGGCGATATCGTTAATGATTTGTATGCGCCTGATAAGCGTGCATTGCCAAAAAACTGTATATGGCCTAGTCTGAAATGTCACACGTCTCCATCCCGCTAATCCGTGGGGGGTGCGTTTCTCTCCCACGCGCCCTTCAAGGGTTATGGGCTGGAGACGAATGACATTTCAGACTGCGTATGGACATTTACGATCATCCGGGGATTAATAAAAGAAGGTATACAGAAAAAACACATTTCCCTTTTTTGGGTAAGTAAAGAAGGACATAACGAACAAACCCTTAGTTTTTCCACAGACGATTGAAAAATACATTCAGTAAAAACTATATTCTTCTAAATATATCAAATCCACAATGCATTCTATTTACTATTTTGCAGACATCAACGAGTGTGAGACAGGAAAGCATCACTGCGACTCCAATGCTTTCTGTAACAACACTGAAGGCTCTTACAATTGTACATGCAAACCAGGATATAACGGAAACGGCGTTAACTGCACGGGTAAAATAAGGAAGCGAAAACCCTCAGCCGATAGCACTGAATAACCTGATAGGAAAGCAATTCTATTCAACAAATGTTTTTGATGTTACATCCTTAGAGGTTATATAAAATAGTTCCAACATGATAGCATCTGATAGGCCGCTTGTTTATCGTTGGCATAAGAACAGGCTCACTTGGGCGAGTTTGGGGGGTTCAGGTGGCGGTGCAGCCGTCAGCGAAAGCTGGCGATTCCGGTGATAAGAATAAGACGATTAAACGTTAAAAAAAAAATGTTTGCATATTTGGCAACTATCATTAGCTGGATTCCAGGGATTTTAACTTTTTTACAAAGACTATATATTGCTATCTGCCGCAAAAATCTCCTCGTGCAACTTTCTGTCATTTTTGCTCACATTTTGCTTTGTCCCTATTGGATAAGATTTGACACCTCTTAAGGGGAGAAATTTAGAAAAAAGAAAACTTGTCTGCAGGCTCGCTTTTCCCCATCCCTTTATTCCTGTCAGCTAGCCCTGGTGGCTCCACTGCCAAAACAACTCAAAACTCGCACAAGCGAACCTGCTCGCAGAATGGTTTATCGTTCATCTGGGGATAGTCGTTACTTATTTATTCATTAATGACGATTCAAACTACGTGCTTCTAGTCTTCATATAATAGGCGATTGTGTTGAGTATGGGTGGACTAATAGTTACTCCGTAGTTGCTAGTGATTAGCATCACCAGCCTCATTTTTGGTTGGTGGTTTTTTTTAGCATCTGCGTTCCGCAGTGGTACTAATAAGCAGCTCTTTTCTCGAAGTCCGATGTTGGTTATTCACGCTACTGGAATCTCAATCCTGGAATCTCAGTTCAGGGAGTGTAAATATAGGTCGTATCGTCAATGTTTTGTATGCGCCTGATAATCCTCCATTGCCAAAAAACTGCGTATGGCCTAGTCTGAAATGTCACACGTCTCAATCCCGCTAATCCGTGGGGGGCGCGTCTCCCTCCCCCGCGCCCTTCACCGCTGGTTATGGGGTGGAGACAAATGACATTTCAGACTACGTATGGACATTTGCGTTCATCCAGGGATTAAAAAAGGATATATTCAAAAGAAACATTTCCCTTTTGTGGGTAGGTAGGGAAGAATATAACGAACAAGCCATCAGTTTTCCCATGAAATGGTGTGTCGTTTGGTTTAGTCACTTCCCTTATTGTGGGACGCAGTCAAAGAAAACTATAATCATCAAAATGATTTTCTGGGAAAGATTTCAAGAGGCGATTGAAGGAATCATTCAGTAAAAATTATATTCTTCTAAATTAATCGATGTCTTCTATTTTACTATTTTGCAGACATCAACGAGTGTGAGATACAAACGCATAACTGCAGCTCCAATGCTTTCTGTAACAACACTGAAGGCTCTTACATTTGTACATGCGAACCAGGATATATCGGAAACGGCGTTAACTGCACAGGTGAAATAAGGATGCTAAAACCGTCAGCTGATAGCACTGAATAACCTGATAGGAAAGCATTTCTATTCAAGAAATCCTTTCGAGCTCCATTAAGGTGTATGTTACATCGTTAGGGGTTTCTTTAAATAGTTTCAACATGATAGCATGTGATAGGCCGCTTGTGAACAGGCTCACTTGTCCTCGGAGCCTGGAACAGGCTAGTCCGAGTTTGGGATTACGGTATACAGTGAAACCTGTATTAAGCGGACAGTAGCCGAAGTCTCCAAATTTATTTCCCTTCTTTTTTTAAGATGGAACCTTTATTAAGTGGACACCTCTATTAAGCGGACGCGGACACCTAAAAAGTACCTGAAATGGTCATTTCTATTGTTGCCAACCTGTATTAAACGGACACTTGTAATTAATTTCCACCACCCAACATGCCAGATATAGGAAACGCGAAAGATTGCCTCGAATTGCCACCAACAAATTGTTTGATTTTTACTTTAAAAAATATGACTTGACAAACTCATTTGATTAGTTGCACGGTACGATATTGTTTTCTATTTCGTTTTGTTTGTTTAGAGCTTGTTTCACTCAATGATTTCTTCAAATTTGAGTTGCAATCTATTTTTATGGTACTATGATCAATTGGTTCACTTTGATAAAGAAATTAATGCCAACTTATATCGTCCTTGTTTCTAGGAGTATTCCAAACGTTTCCACTGTTTATATGAATGGCATTTGACACCTCATATAACGTTACCTGTCGAAACCTGTATTAGGCGGACACCCTGTATAGCATTCCCCGAGGCTGTTTGCTTAATACAGGTTTCACGGTATACTAATGCGGCGGTGCCGCCAGCGGGAACCAGCGAAACCGGCGATAACAATAGAGCGATTCTCCAATTCCATATTCAACGTCAAAAAAATATTTGCATATTCGGCAACTATCATTTGCTGGATTTGCAGGTTTTGTCGCCGCTTCTTTCCGCCTCTTCCATAACTATGTTTTGCTATGTGCCGCAAAAACCTCCTCGTGCAACATTCTGTCATTTTTGTGCACATCTTTGTTTATTCCTATTAGATAGTACTTGAAACCTCTTAAGGGACACATTAAAAAAAAAAAAAAAAAAAACTTAGCTCGTCTGCAGGCTCGCTTTTCCTCGTCCCATTCTTCTCGCCAGCTAGCGCTGGTGGCTCCACCGCCAAAACAACGGTACCCCAAACTCGCACAATTGAACATGCTCACAGACCAGTTTATCGTTTATCTCGCGATAGTCGTTACTTATAGTTATTGATTGACGACGTTTCAAACTGAGTACTTCTGGTCTTCATTAGGCAATAGTCCAGTTTCGAATTAAAAATTACCGCTGAATACAAACATTTAGGACACATTCATACAGGGTTAGCCTCGACGTAAAGTAAAATATTCAGAAATTCTGGCAAGTAAGTGTTTGAAATTTGAATATACACAATAGATAGAGTAATAAACAGGTCTTTTTCTCGTTGGAATTTGTGAATATATTACTTCAGATGGAGGCTAAGGCTGTAAAAAATGCGTCTTCACTTCTTTAATTCAGCGGTTACAGCGAACTCGAAAATGGACTATTGTGTCGGGTACTAATATGGCTGGGCTAATTATTCCCCCGTAGTTGCAAGTCATTAGCATTATCTGGCATTATGAGCCTCATTTATGGTTGGTGGGTTTTCCAACAACCATGCGGTCCGCAGTGGTACTAATCTGCAGCTGTGTAGTCGATGTCTGAATGTGGTTACCCACGCTTCTGGAATCTCAATTCAGGGAGTGTGCAGACGATATCGTTTATTTTATTTTATTTTATTTTATTTTTTGTATGCGCCTTATAAGGCTGCATTACCAGGAAAACTGCGTATGGCCTAGTCTGAAATGTCACACGACTAGGCTCCACCCCTTAATCCGTGGGAGGCGCCTCTTTCTCCCCTTTGCCCTTCACCGGTTATAGGGTGGATATGAAAGACATTCCAGACTACCTATGGACATTTACGTTCATCCGGGGATTATTAAAGGAGGTATACAGAGAGAACACATTTCCATTTTATGGGTAGGTAAGGAAGAATAGAACGTACAAACCCTTAGTTTTTCCATGAAGTGGTGGGTCCTCTGGCTTAGCCACTTAACTTATTGTGGCACGCAATCAAAGAAAACGGTAATCATCAAAATGATTTTCTACGAAAGATTTCAACAGACGATTGAAGGAATCATTCAGTAAAAATTAGATTCTTCTAAATGCAATTTATTTACTATTTTGCAGACATACACGAGTGTGACACAGGAAAGCATCAGTGCGACTCGCATGGTTTCTGTAACAACACTAAAGGCTCTTACAATTGTACATGCAAACCAGGATATTTTGGAAATGGCTTTAATTGCACAGGTAATTTTGTAAAAAAAAAAAAAAAAAAAAAAAAAAAACCCTGATAGCACAAACAACCTTATGTAAAAACATTTTTATTCATCCATTTTTTTTAGTAGACGCTAAAGTGTTTGTTAAATCTTCAGGCCCGTAGCCAAGTTTTGTTACTGTACAGGAACGGAAAGGGGATGGATCCAAGGAGAAGACGGACAAAACGTGGCTGGAGGCGCAAGTCTCTATGGCAAAAAAGAGTTGTCTGTGACTGCTTTTCGAGCGTTTTGATAAAAATGGATATTTTGTCAAATTTTATAACTTTAAAAGTGATTTTTTTTGGCAAAGAGACTCACTACTTTATTTTACGATTTTACACGGACAATGTCAATGTCACTATTGTCACTAGGTTTGATTTTTCAATAGTGCAACAAGTTCAAGCCTACTTGGATGCTTCTTAGCAAACAGATCAACGACTTCTTCCAGATCAATGTCTATTACATAGTGGATGTGCATATAAACAGCCAGAGAGGAGAGCCTCTACTGTGCCGCGAATATTACTTAGTTTTAGCCACAGAAAACAGCTGATATTTTAAGCTATCCTCAAAGACAAAGGACTTCAAATTCTTTCTTTTACTTTACGAAGGCGAAAACACGTTTGGTGGAAAGCGTCAGTCAGGCTTGTCAACTCTTTCACAGTATTTTCAAGTTTACAACACAGTCAGTAAATTAGTGGTGAGGAAAGAACAATACCGGAACAATACTGTAGACTCACTTTGTTTTAAATCGGCTGGTTAAAAATAAAGTGGACCCCTAGAGCCTGTGGGGGGGGGGGGGGGGAACTGCACCCGTCGCACCGCCCCTCCCTACGGGCTTGATCTAGGGTCCTTTAAAACAGTTTTAACATGAAAAGGCTTGTTGTTAGCCTGTTAGCAGGCAAACTTGTGCGAGTTTGAGTTTATTATGGCTCGAACCCGCGAAGCCGATGAAAAGAATGGGGTGATTCTCCAGGCCCATACTTAACTTTTTAAGAACATTTGCATATTCGGCAAACAATCATCAGCCCGATGCGCAGTTTTCGTCACAGCTTTTCTGGGTGTTTATTGGCCGGTTACGGAAACTATTATAGGTTGGCTGTAGCCTGAGTATCAGGCCTTATTCCTTAGGGGCTGGGGGAGAGGAGATTTGATGCTTTACGCGAATGAACAATGACATGATATCTGGGAAGGGGGGAGGGAGGCAAAAGGGAATAAAGAATCATTAAAAAAATATGAGAAAACGAAAATTGTCGGTTCCGCCACACTTGAAATTCATTATGTCATGCTAACTGCCACGCTAATTTTTAAGTAATTTAAATTATTCTTCAATACTATTTTCAGAATTTATGAACTCGTCGATTTTGAACAGCAGTGATTACTATTTTCGTCATTTGGGCAATTTTCTGGAGAATGCGGTTGGGGACAATTCTTACTGGTTGCTGTGCTGGCGTGCTACATTGCATGGCTGGAATGTCGATCAGTTTCACAGTCGCTGCGATGGAAAGAACGACACTGTTACCATCATAAGGAAAGGCAAATTCATCTTTGGCGGATACACGGATATTCCTTGGGGTAAAAAAAAACTAATTCCCTTATTTTACCCTCTTTTTTTACTCCAATGTAACAGCTTTACAATTCTGATCTACTTGCACTGCTTATTAGAATTTAATTTTTTTTATAAGGTTGAAACGTCGCTCTTGGTTTGTCACCTTGTAATGATGGTGAAGTGTTTTTGTGTAATGAAGCTAGTTACCTTAGCTTTGCCAGCGTGGGGCTTAACGTCAATAGGTCTGGTCGCCTGTATTTTTAATTCAAACTGAAGACAAGAAAACGAATTTTTTTTCTTGAGCGAGCCATGCTTAACTCAAGGTCTCGGTGAATTCCACCCATCCCCAGCAACTTTCGTTAAGGCTTCGATCCGTCTGTGATAACAATAAGGTTTTCTTCAAGGGAAGTGAAGTTTCTTCCTTCCTTAGCGCGTGAGTTGGGACAGGTCTGTGAATGGAATCTGACAAACATTGGATTGCACAGACTTGCGGATCGTGCCATTTCAAAGGCAAAGAAGCTAAATGTAGTGATGCCGGTGAATACATCAAATTTTTGTTACGGCAGCTACCGACCCCTTTACAGTGTGTGTCAAGGATGTGTCCCGCCTAAGAGAATATGCACAGCAAAACCACATATTTTTTATACGGACAGTCAGTAAAGCCTGGCCAAGTGTCCTTGTCCTAGACATTCTGTATTAGAGTGGTGGGTAAACAAGATTGTCCGTAATAAAACGGAGTCCGCATGTCCGTATGTCTAGTATCGATCCAATGGTTCTAATTTACAAGTAGAGCAGAATCAGTTTATTACTATTCTGAGAAATCTCCATATATTAAGTTTGGCAAACTTATAATTTATCGCACCACTAAGAAATAATTGCGTTAAAAGTGAAACGCTTGCTAAAAGAACTTGAATCCTTCGGTTGATTCCCTGATCATTCAATAGGGCTATTGCCAGTTACCTTTACCTCAATTGTATTAATAGATATTAGTTTAAATAAGAAGGCAAAAGCAAAGTGAACCCTGGAGGCTATTGAAAAATGACGTCATTTTTAATCGTGAAAATGGGCTAATATTGTCAGTAATAAACTCTGCTCAAACTTGAAATTCATTCTTTTTTATTGAAGCAAACGCGAAAGCATATATGACAATTTTTTTTTTGAATCCGTCAGTATGCGTTTGTGGCAGCATATTTACATTAGATCACGCGATGATCTGCCAGCGTGGAGGCTTAATTATTCAGCGCCACAATAAAATACGCGATTTACAGGCCGAGCTGCTTGACATGGTTTGTAACGATGTGCAAGTTGAACACGCATTACAACCTATTACAGGCGAAGAGCTTGCCAGAGGGACTTACCAAGCCCCTGATGCACGCCTTGACGTCCACTGTAGGGGTTTCTGGGAGCGACAGAGGGCTGCATTTTTCGATGTAAGGGTGTGTCATCCCAATGCGGACTCGTATAGCAAATCTACAGGATTCATGAAAATGAAAAGAAGTGAAAATACAACTCTCGCGTCACAGAAATAGAGCAAGGCACATTCACCCCACTGGTATTTACAACGACGGGAGGGATGGCTGACGAATGCCTCAGATACCACTCAAGATTAGCCGAGCTATTATCTGCAAAAAAGCAAGAGAGCTACGCCACAACAATTTCATGGATCAGGGCGAAAGTGTCCTTTTTGCGGAGCGCGCTCCTATTCCTAAGGGGATCGAGAACCCCGAGAAGGAGGAACTTAGATGTTAAGGACAGGGATCTAGAAATAGAGAAGGGTCAAGCAGGACTTCCCTAGACTCAACAGCTATAAAAGCTTTATTAATTGTCCTTATTTTATTTCATTTTATTTTTTTTTAAACAGTTGAAAGAAACTTTTGAATTTTAGAGCCTGACAGTTTTTTTAATTGAAATGAAATGCTTTTAATTCGAATAAATTTTTCTTAATTAAATTAACTTTTTCTAAGCTAAATTAAGTGCTTTTTAAGTCGACAGGAATTGTAAATAGTGTTTTGAAAGAATAGTTTTTTCTTTTTTTCAAGCGAATGAATTGTAAATAGGATTTTAATAGTTAGCATTGTTGTCAATAAAATTTTTTCATCATTATTAATTCAATAAATTATAACTCAAAATCGAAAAAAAATTTTCTTTGTTTTTATTATTATTATTATTATTATTATTATTATTATTTTATTTATTTTACGTACTTTTGGTTTCTCAGAATCCAGTGATGGCTATAGCGCTACTTCCGAAGCGTTTATCTTTTCGCTCAACAATAATGAAGGCTTGGCACCGTTTGTGAGCAAGGTGAAGAAAGAATACTCAGGAGATGCAATTTACAGGAGTTCACGTTATGGTCCACGTTTTGGCGACGATGTCTTCATTAAAGATAATGCCGACAGTGACGACGACTCAAAAGCACGTTTGGGCGATCGCTACTCTGTTCCACCTGCAGTGCAGGGCCAGGACACAGTCCTGGGCGGGACTAAGCGCTTCTCACCTGACGAGGTGGAGGTATTTTATCTTGACCCATCCCGCTAAATGCAAGATAACACAAACTATCATAATCTGAGAGCGAAGCAATGGGGAGTTTAATATAACTCAGTTTAAACTTCTTATTAATTGCTGTTTTATTGATTTTTTTTTTGGCTTTTTAGTTTTTTTAGAATCCCTAAATATTCAATTGTCTGAAATAGAATAGAATAGAATAGTTTGCCTAGTTTGTTTTAGGATTTCAATATAGCTGAACTATTTAGGGGCGGTAAATGCTCAGGATTTAGCAATACGTGCTACAAGGTAAAACTCTTGCTAAAGCAACTTTCGCCAGCCATTTTAAAAAGGCAGCATGTACTGCTCATCACACAAACATTATTAAAATTAGTTACCCGAACGACTGCAGCGTTATTTTTACTAATTTCATGATTCACACCTTTTATTTTGTTATCCAACAACCTTTCTTTAACGTACAACCCTCTTGAATATTCAACAAACTGAAAGTCCTGGGAGGGCTGGAACGTACAGGGAAGGGCGGGGACAAATGGCCGCCGCTTGACAAAGGTCGATAAGAGTGTTTTTCGGAAACCAATTGTGCTATCCAGTGAATAGTGATTTATCTGGTGGATAGCGTTGTCCACCTTTTGAACAACTGGGGCCTGAAGAAGATATAAAAGAAATTTCATTTAAAAAAAAATTAAAACTTTTTAAACTTGAAAAAGTCGGCACAATTTCTTCAAGTTTTTATCCATATGTCCATCCTTGCCAATCTTAGCAACAGACAACAAGAAAACAGTTTCATTGCCGATAATAAAGTCTTAAACCATGAAACTGAACCATGACTATTTGAAATTACATGTTTTAACTCTTTAAAAAGATTGCAAATAGCATGACATTGGCCCTTTAAATTGAACTGGGCTATGAAAACATCTAAGCGCGTAGTTGTTGTAAAAAATAAGCAGTTTTTCTTGTTCTAACCGATTATTGGTTCGTCTTCTTACAGTTAATCATGATCAATTTCATCGAAAAAAAATGGTATAGGCTTTTGGGGTTGAAAAATGCGGATAAATCATTCATGTTGTCAGTCGACTTATAAACTTACTGCAGGACCCCATAACCCGAGTCCTACTCACTGAAATAAGGCTTCACTCCTCCTCTTCCCACCCCCCGCCCCCTTCCCACACCCACTCTTTTTCAGGGTTAAGACAAACTAGATCTCTTATCCTCTACAAGTATTGTACATGGAGGGAGGATAAAAAGATGTCGATGTATTTTAAGCTTAATGTGTGTATAGGTAATTAAGTTTGAGTGTATTAATAGGAGTTAAAAAAAGGGTTAAATAGTTGCTAGTAGAGACGCTATACCTGACCTTCTCCTTAAAGGATGAAGATCAAACTCAGAGCCTATATCTTAAGGTTATTTATACGGAACGTTAATAGCCTTCACTTTACGGGGAGTAGGTATAGTGTTCTTTACATAACATTTCATGTAGTTTTTTAACGGAAGTTTTGTACGTAAGATCAGGCAACACGTTTTCTCTTCTTCTGTTCGCCGGTTAAGCTGATCAAGACACTTCATAACACCAGATGGCGAGAGATAAAAACCAGTCAGTCATAATTAATTTGATTTCTGGAAAGAAGAGTTGCGCAAGGAGTTGAGAAAAGGGAGGCAGGAAGGCTTTCTTACTGACCCTGTGCGCCAGAACCCACTCTGTCTTAATTGATATCGCTTCCCCTAGAGAGAGATTTTAGCGGGGCTCCCTCGCGCGCGAAGCGCGCGTGGGACAGAGCCCCATACTCATGGAATATGGTCAACCTCTTTTCTTTTGGTTGTCACGTGACTGACCGAGCGTACGTACGTACGCGTCTACAGATTGTACGGGTAGGGTAGGGGAGACTATCAAAAGGAAGGGAGGGGTGTCTCAGGCGTGTCTTAGCAAATCCACATCTTTTACATTGGCCATTCACGATATGGTCAATTGACAGCTGTCAAAACAAGATAGCCACTGACCAGTATCACATTGCCATATCGGGGGCTCATGTGTCAACTCATCAAGGTGACGTGAGTTATTTGGAAGCTGTCCGCTGACCAGTTGTTTTACTAGATCGCGATCAATGTTCAATCTCATACTTTCTAGCTAGTTTGAGAGCACAGGAAAACTGATAATGCACACATCCATTAGACATCAATGTTTTGATCAATTGACAGCTGTCAAAACAGGGTATCCGCTGACCAGTATCACTTGACCGTATCGCGGGCTCAGGTGTTAACCCATCGAGGTCAAGTATTTTTTTGAAGTTATCCGCTGACAAGTTACTAGTTTTCAAATGATCGCAGGCTCAAGTTTGATTTTTTTTTCATTCATATGAAATATGTTTTGTTTTTGGGCCGCACAATTAAAATTTTGATTTAAAACTGACCTCAGACCCGAAAATTCAGCCAGCTATTACAGGCAAGACAGTTGCTTTTGACTTTGCTCACCATGGTCACGCGTTGGTCACGCTCTACATCCATTTTTAAAGCTCTGATTGGTCAAAATTTGACAGGTGATCTCATGCGGATTTATTTATGCAGCATTTTGAATCTTGTTTACTTTGACAGCTGAAGCTGAGAGAGTTTTGTGTCAACTTGTGATGTTTTTAACTGTCTTTTTCCACTGGATGCACAAAATGAAATTTAGCTGCTATCAGGAGCCTTCTGTTATTCATGGCTAGTTGGTTTTTGGTTGAGAAATTAATACATCACTTGTCAAAGTTGGGAATCCGATTTCGGGTGTCAACGTTTTTGTTTTTCACCTTGCTTGATGCGCGTAGAGGCTGAAAACTCTGAAGCGATACTGGCCTTCCTTGATACCTTTCAGGAGCTGCATCTCGAATGGTAAGCCCCAGTAATTATTGTGTTTGATGTTTGTTTTTTATATCTAATTTAAAGAAGTAGAGCGTAGTTTATGCGGCTATGTAGTTTATGCACGTTTGTAAGATTTGAGACAATTTGATCTGACCACGAATCAGGTAAACTTGATATAAGCTTACACAACTTTAAAAAGTCTTTAGACATTTTCTCACCGCAGATAGAAAGAAAACGTTCCATAGAACATTTAGTTATAATTCTGGCAGTAAAAGAAAGCTTTGAGCGATTTTCTTGCCTCGAGTTCATCTGTGAAAAAAGTAAATACCGGGAAGCCGGCTTAAAACATAAACTTACGCTTTAAGCTTGAAGACTCAGGATTTTTAGAGACACTTTAATATTTGTCTTCGTGAATGAAAAATGTTGTCTCTGTATATGTTTCGCCGAATTATATTTCCTTTATTGATTGCTGGTAGTCTCTCTTGTAATTTTAATCGCTGTGCCGTTTGTTTTCAGTCGTTCAGTGAACATCGTTTGCAGGAGTACTCAAAATGCCGCGCGTATCAAACGCTTTTAAAGATTACAGATCGATAAAACAATTAAATAAAAAATAAACATAATAATTTCTTTATTGTGTTGGAGCTTAACTCTAGTATGTTCGTTCAAATATTCGCAACAGCTCGCACTGCAAAAGTGAGAACCGGCTGGCTGTATACGTGATTTTGGACATTTTTTTAACGGTTTAGCTAAAAGCCCACGCGTGCTTCGATCGTCCTGAATATTGCATGAGTGCAATTTCTCTTGCAAAACTGTGAAATACTGAATTCTGTCCGAGGTCTGTATGATTAAAACAGTACCTCATAGTACTGTTTCACCTCAGATGTGATGTATAAATGGTATAAAAGGGTTGTTTACACGCAACCAGATTTGTTGGCAAGATTTTGTAAAGTAAACTTGTCGAACGCAAAAAAATTCAACCTGATTTTTTTTCCAGGCCTAATTAATCTTACGGTGATCAAGAGCCATTATGGCTCTTAAATGTGATCGAAGATGATTGCTATTTTTTGGGTGTACATATGAGGTTATCAACTCGATGTAAGATTTTGTTCACTCTTGGGCTGTTTGCAAATTATTTTTCTCTAAAATCACTTAGCCTTTCCCTCAAAAGTCACATGAATGTGCTATGTGCTCTAAAGTTAACTGAATTGTGGAATACAAGTTTATTGTTTGATTTAAATTATAAATATATAATGGGAGCCTCGCTTTTAGCCCTGGCTAAATCTATATATTAGTACTAAACTAATCACACACTCTACTCTCAGTCTCACCGAAAACACATGAATAGTGACTGAATACGAGTCTAGGACAGAAGCATTTGCCCTACATTGTATCTTGGATTCTAGCAAGTGAGGATATTGATTTTGCCGTTTAGGAGTAGAATGGTACGGCTTGAAGTAAATCGCTACATTCCGGCCCCGCTATTTAACTTTACCCTCAATTTCCTTGTACTTTTAAGTAACCCTTCAAGCCGCACGATCCACATACAAATTCTCCAGACTGATCTCCATACATTTCTTTTAGGAATAGTTGAGAGAATTTGGTCTAAGATCAAAGGGTTCTACCTTTGGTAATCAATTTAGTAATTCTCATAACCTTTACTCTTGATGATCTGCTGATGTTGTTGGGAGAAAATTGATGTTGGTCACTCTTGTGACCTAAAGGGTTAATAAGAACAGAATCAAAGAGAAAACAGGAGGGTCATTGTGTTGGTACTTAGTTTATCGCATGTCGTACTTTACAGCTAATAAATTGCATTCCTTAGGATTAGGTATAATCTAGCTGGATTTTTGAAAACATAGCCAGCGAACTGAATAGCAGCCTCTTGATTGTAGAAAGCCAAAACGCAAGTTTCTTTATTCTTGCGTCTGATTAACTAGAAGATCACACTAAGAGAGGAAAAGGAGCGGTAATTGAGAAAATAGTGGGAAGTGGGAGAAAGGAAAGCGGAGAAGGGACTGAACAGACAATGGTTGCAGCCTTAGTTTTTATATTGGCTACTTATTTGGAGATACTGTAATTTTTGGGGAAAAAAAAAACTGGCGGAACGACCATGAGGACTTTTTGGTCTTTCAGAAATCTAGCTAGAGAATAGACTGAAGTATTTTCAGAATTTCTCAGTAGAATAACCAAAAATATCAAGATTAGTCTTGTAAAGATAGATCATGTAATGGTCTTGTGCTTTTGGCGTCGGTTGTGATAGTCATATGAGATAAGATTTACATTGATTCTCCGCGTTGTTTTTAAAACATTAAGTCACATCACCATTTATTGCCAGCGGTTGACACACCTTCTTTGATGACGTCACAATTGAAGGCTTTTAAAAGCAGGACGGTCCGTTTATTGTCAGTGTAATGATTTTGTATCTGTGCAGTTAATAAACGTTGAGGTGATCCACGTTGTGTGGCATGTGTAGTAATTATTGAAAACACCGTGAATAAAATCGTGAATAAAATCATCTCCTTGTACTCTGTTAATAGCTGTGTCTTTCTTGCTGCCCTAAGCTAGTTCCGTTGTCACTAATAAACAATAAAAGTTCCGTACGATGTTAGCTCTGTTGCATGATTGATTTGGGGTTGGACGATAGCCGTTCATTATTTTTCGGATTGCCATCAGGGGCGTAGCAGGGATTTTCTAGAGGTACGCACAATTTCGCAAACCCTCCTCCCCCCCGTCCCCCCTTACAACAACGTTTTCATCTGATGCTTTATAACTGATGAATATTTACTACTTACAGATATTTCTAGCAGCCAAAATTTGCCGTCTGTCATCTTTGAATTTCTATATCCTGCAGCTTGCTACCGTCTGCACCTTTCTTCCTACCTTTTCTCTAAATACATCGGTCCACTACTCGTCGTTTCTCTGGAAACCGTTCGTGGGGCCTACTTCCGAAAAACATCAAAAAATATCTAAGACATTCTGCTAACATGCTTGTTTCTTTTTTTGATTTTTATTTTAAGTACCAAGGAATCTAAAAGATAGAAGTATTCAGTCCCTGCCTGCAACGCACGCAAAACAGTCTGATTCTGGATTCTACGCCACGGATTCCGGATTCTCTTTCAAGGGAACTTTTTTAATGGATTCTGCACTCTATTGTTAACGGGATTCCAGATTTCTTGAGCTGTATTCCTGATTCCGGATTCCAAAAGCAAATGTTCTACGATTTTCTTAAGTTTATTTTTTCATATTTCACTCCGCAGGTTAGGCTATTTTCGTAGCAAAAGGAAACCTAAAATTTCCGGATTAAAAAATGTGTGGAGAGAGGAATAAGAAAAATTCTCACTTTCAGTAATACGTTAAATTGCATCTAACTAGCCTAGGCATAATAAAACTGAAGCCCTTGCAATTTCGAAAACACTTACTGAGTTCCCCTAGGACGACCGAACAGATACAAATTTTATAGCGCCACATAGCGAGCATTTCTAGTGATCTAATAGTTCTCTGGACAGCCTACAAAGTGTTTTCAATGTATTTAGGAGGAAACCGTCGTTGGGTGCCCCTGACGGAATGACATACTCCGGTAACAATATCAAAATGCCCAGGTGTCTAAATCAGCACCAGTAGAGAGTTTACAGTTGATTTTTAAGTTTCATTTGCAGTCACGAACGAGTGCTAAACAGGAAAACATAATTGTCACGCAGATCATGCACACTGCAACACCAAAAGGAGACAGTTTTTTTTTAGTTTTGGAAGCTACTAGGGTATGCAGGAAACGGTCTCTGATTTCAATCTTGCTTTGCGTCCTCCTGTCGATCGACTCTCCGCTATGGCAGATTAGCACAAAATTAGGCACATTTTTTTTAAATGGTCAGTGTTGTTGAGGTTGTAGCTAGAAATATACGATTTTCATTATCATTTTCAGATGTTGATAATGAGTGCATCCAAGAATCACAGACTGCCTTCAAAGCCTTGCGTCTTGCCAAAATACTGATAGCTCGTGCAATTGTCATTGTCAAGATTGATATATAGGTGACGGGAAGACACTCTGCAACCCTGAAGGTTAAGGGATTATTGGACAAATGGAGGGGTGATGGATTATACTTCCATAGTGTTCTGCTGTATTTTCTCTGTATTTTGGTTCATTCCATTGGGACTGATCACAGGAAAAAAAAATCGTTGGATAGAAAGTATGTACTACTTCGCCAAGCAGGCGTAAAACAAAATAAAAGTGTTGTAAAGTATCCGTTGTGGGAAGAAAATATCATTTTTCACTGTTTCAAAGACATCTGGTTGATTATTACGTAGATCCGCTCTTAAAAGTCATCTACTAATTACATATTTGTGGCTTTATGTGGGTGTGGCCATGCTGCAAAACATGATAAATAAGGCTGGATAGGTGTCCTTTACTTGTGGTAAAGTATAGAGCGGTACAGAATGTGATATAGTGTAACAAAATAACGCCAAAATGTTTTACCTTAATTTGCGACATGATATTTCCTCAAGAGATTTTCATGAATTAGCACCCTTAGATTACCCTGCGTACCAGAGGTTTTTTCTCGCGTGCCGAAGGCCGAGGACACGAGCCGCGAAGTTGCAAGAAAAAACCTTTCGCTTTTCGCGCGGGTCACTTTTTAGACTTGAACGAAACGGGAAATCACGAATGAAAGGCCTCTGGCACCCAGGGTACCCTTAGATATATTTGACCTTTCTTGGTGGTTGATTATTACGTAGATCCGCTATTAAACTTCACCTGCTAATTACATATTTGTGGCTTTAGGTGGGTTTGACAAATTTTCCATATGCAAAAATAAGAATAAGAATTTTGCAGGTCTTGAACCTGCTGAGGTGGATATCCGCTTTCATCAGCGTAATTCTTTATACCTTACTCAGCTGATTCAATAAGTGTTTAGTAGAACTCCAGAATATAATATTCCTTTATAGAGCTCATTATTTAAAGTTAAATCAAGATAACTGTGCTGGAGGTAAAGTTCACATTGCCGACTGTAATTCAAAATCTTCTGAAAAAAAAGAGTACTGACTCTGAGATCATTTAAAGTTGCTCCTCTGAGATAACATTTCATTAATAAATTATAAAGACTTAGTAGTTTGGTGATAAATTAGCGTTTTTAAGTCAACTTGTATTTCTCTTTCACGTTCTCGATGATTACAAAAAAAAAAAAAGAAAACATCTCTCCAAATAATCCCTAGAATTAGGAAATCTTCGTGAGGGGCATTAGGTTTCTTCTTGAAGTTAATCATAAATTGTAAATATATATTTTATAGGAACGGCATGTGCGAATGAATGACCCGCCATGAAGATAAAGCTAATGGCGGATGAAGAGAAAAAGTCCATGATTTGGCAGACGAAAGAAGATAGTTATGCTAATGACCTCGTAAAGACTCAGCTCTGGGCAAGTTTTCATATGCGAGCTGATACTCGGAGAACGGGGCACCAATACTTCCGGGCCGGGATAATCCATGAATCCATTATGGCATCGAACAAAAGGAAGAAGAGGAGGGGTTCAATATCAATGTCAGTATAATGTTGCCCCGTGAAGTTTCTATTTGCAATTTCTTCCAGCTGAATGTCCAAAAATCGGATCCGTGATCGCTGATTTAGGACTATTGACGTTGATTCAATCTTAAACTACTACAAGAAGCTTAAAAACGTTTTTCAGGGGTTTCCATTGCTTTTCACTGAATAGGTATTTTAATAGGAAACCTGTCATTAGCTTAAAATTGTTTTCAATTTGTCTGCTCTGAATGATGAAACTTTTGTAGGAACCATACCACAACAGCTCAAAATATTTTCGGTCTATTATGATAGGATAGCGTACACATTGCCCGTGAGACTTCGCAACTTGAAATCTTTTGATGATCTTCTTGCATGTATTCATACTTTTATTGAATAGTCTTACTTACAATTTCAGTGAGTAAAATGTAAGAAAACCGAACATTTGTCGATTAATAATAAATAGTCGTATGACGTTAACAAATATCTAGCTCCGCCTTTTTTTTCTGCTAATTGACTCCAAAATAAATTGACTTAAGAGGTGTTAATTCAATTCCATTTAATCCTTCGTGTTCTTTGGCAACACTTTCTCGAATAAGCTCCTGCCTTGGGACAGAAGTCTAGGTAAGTAACATCTCTGGGCTTTAGTCATCTAAGTTGATTACAAAGTGGAAATGTAATATCATATTTTCAAGAAGTTTAGCAAACTCTCCAATACGAGCTCATACGCGTTTCCATTTGAGACAAAACACCACTCTATGTTTTGACGACGCAACAAGAACGCCGGAAAAGCAACTTTTCACTTGCATTGCGCTTTTTTGTACATTTCTTTGCCGTCAATGCCCGACTTCGAAGTAGAATTGCCTGATTTCACGTTTTATGGAGCGTGTAAAGACACGACGACGAACTTTAATTCCGCTTTCTGAACTCGGAGATGGGTTTTAGGAGTTTAATGACAAGACAGTTCGCCTATGTTTGACAAAGAGAGGGAGCTGATGTTTAGAATTACGCGAAGGTACTTCTAAGATAACTTTTTCGCTACCGTCGGAAGGTGATAAAACGGTAGAGCCATGAAGGAGGGAAAATTAGAAGAAACGGACTAAGAAAAGAAGAACATTCTTCATTAGATTGTAAATTTTTAGCACGAAAGTACTAAAGGACACCTAATAAATTTCACATCTCCTACACTGGAGACGAACGGAGCGGCACTTTACGTGTTCATCCGAGCCACGAAAAGATCTGGCCGTTTGCAGGGCAAAGGTAAATATTGGTCCGGCGTCGAGGATCGACCTCGCGGCCTTCCGCTCTGCTGTCAAGTGCGTGAGATCTGCCGGACTGCGATGTGCATTAATAAGAGGAAAGCGTGCGTTATTGGACGAAAAAAAAAAGGAATTTCATGCTGCCAAATATAATAAATATGGCTGGATATGTGTCTTTTATATGTGGTAAAGTATAGAGCGGTACAGAATGTGATATAGCATAGTAAAATAACCCCAAAATGTTTTACCTATTTGCAGTATGACATTTCCGCGAGAGGTTTTCATGACGTGAGCACCCTTAGATGTATTTGACATTTTTTTTTTTGTTTTCTGAGATGCAGCCGGTCCGGGTGTATGGTGAATATACTTTCAAATCAATTTCGTAATGTAACGTTTTTCTGACTTAATGTCGCGCGATAAATGACAAAGCTTAAGATTGCTTTACATGGCAATCTTTATTTTTGAATACATGAGTCTGAAAATGCATTCTGCTGTATTTTCTTTCTTTGGTTCATTCCATTAAGACAGAGGGCAAAGGTAAATATTGGTCCGGCCTCGAGGATCGACCTCGCGGCCTTCCGCTCTGCAGTCAAGTGCGTGAGATCTGCCGGACTGCGATGTGCATTAATTAGAGGAAAGCATGTGTTATTGGAGGAAAAAAAAGGATTTCATGCTGCAAATATAATAAATATGGCTGGATATGTGTCCTTTATATGTGGTAAAGTATAGAGCGGTACAGAATGTGATATAGCATAGCAAAATAACCCCAAAATGTTTTACCTATTTACAATATGACATTTCCACGAGAGATTTTCATGACGTGAGCACCCTTAGATATATTTGACATTTTTTTTGTTTTCTGAGATGCAGCCGGTCCGGGTGTATGGTGAATATACTTTCAAATCAATTTCGTAATGTAACGTTTTTCTGACTTAAGGTCGCGCGAAAAATGACAAAGCTTAAGATTGCTTTACATGGCAATCTTTATTTTTGAATACATGAGTCTGAAAATGCGTTCGGCTGCATTTTCTTTCTTTGGTTCATTCCATTATGACAGAGAAAAAAAAATCGTTGGATAGAAAGTACGTACTACTTCGCCGAGCAGACGTAAAACAGAAGTGTCGAAGAGTATCCATTATGAGAAAAAAATCGTTTTTCACTACTTTCAAGACGTCTGCCGTTGCTGGTTGATTATATTTTCGTAGATCCGCTGTTAAACGTCATCTACTAATTACATATTTGTGGCTTTAGGTGGGCTTGGCAAATTTTCCATATGAAAGAATAAAAATAAGAATTTTGCAGGTCTTGAACCTGCTGAAGTGGATATCCGCTTTCATCCGCATATTTTCATAGCCTTCTAATAGCCTTAATAATAAGAATAATGATAATAATACTACTCATAAAAATTTTAATAATAATTAAAGTTCTTAAAAACGCATTCTACATATAAATGTCTCCTCGCGTTTTTCATCTGCTGAACCGATTGCTTCGATTAACTATCACCATGTTCAGCCTAGTAGTGTTCTCAGTCTTTGACGGATTACATTTAAGCATATTGCATAAATTCCAACTCATGATATCATCTAGTCCCGGGCAAACTGATTTCTTTTTAAACCAGTACGAGGAGGCTGTAAAAAGGCCTTTTGCTTATCTGCTGATTGATCTGAAGACTACTGCCAAAGATAATTCAGGGGAACCCAACGTCAGTTTTTGGAAAATATCTGTTCGGAAGACGATTTGAGATCTAGAATTTTCGGAGCATTTGTTGTAAAATTTCTTGCGTACCTGCCTCTCCTAGGATTTTCGAACATCTAAAAAATTGGTATAATTGCCCATTTTTAACAGATTGTTACTCTAAAAAGGTCACCCACAATTTTCGGAATCCTTTTTTTTGGCAGAAATTTTCGAAAAGGTAAGTTTTGATCCCTATAATTTTCGGATCACTAGACTTTCAGCTAGGAAATCCGAACAGATGAACAATTTTTCTAGGATAAAAATATGCCTATATCTACCGTTTAAATACTAAAAATACGTTCGAGAATGCTATGTTTAAGTGGTTTTGAACCATATTCTCGTTGGGTGCCCCTGATAATTGTCGACTGCGACCAAACGTCCTGTCCAGTGAGGAAGGCTTTAACCAAGCAGGGTGGAATGAAAACGAGACTTGTGCAACCCATTCTTAACAATTTAGGTAACCAAATTCTCAATTTTATGTTTTAAAGCACTAATTTGTATTAAGGCAGGAGCCGATTACTTCGGCTCGTGGTATATAAAATAAGAAACACTAGCCCGCTGTCTCATTCACTTCTAATCACTTTGTCTGACACGAAGGGCGATTGGCGACCCACCTGCCCTCCCCAGCGAGTAAGTCGAGTTCCAGATTACCTATATATTCACAGGGGCGGACGGAGGATTTTGTGATAGAGGGGGCCTAGAGACATTATAGTATACAGTTTCAATATGGGCGCGATATTCCCCTCAAGACTGCAAACGGCGCACTTTTCTAGGGAATTTCGGGCGCATTCTCCTTCGGGAAATTTTTGAGATTGAAGTTCTCTGAAATGCAATCTAGTGCATTGCAGACTCTTAAATTTAGCAAATGCCTGGATTACATATTGAATAGGTAATGCTGAAATATTTCATAAACCACAGGTGCGGTTGTGGTCAAAGAAGCAATTAAAACTTTATGATGCTAGCAGGGGCCGAAGCGATTGCGGCGAGAGCACAACTTCCCGGCAAAGACAACGTTCAATAAATTTTCCTATTTATACTGATGAACAGTTACAACTTAATATAGATATTTCTAGCAATCACAATTTGCCGTCTGTCCTCTTTGAATCTGTATATCCTGTATCTTGCTACCATCTGCGCCCTTCTTCCTAAAATGTGTCCATGGGGCCTACTTGCAGACGTTGGAAAAACAAAACAAAGCAAAACAAACAACAGCTCGAAATTGGGCCTCCTGTCCAAGCTGATTAACAAGTGCATAGCTATAGTTTTCAGACGCGACAAAATTACTTAATTTGTCGTTTACTGGTCATCATTATTGATACAAAAAACCAGTAATTGCATGCAAGGGTCCTTAAATAAAACTTTACAAGCACAATTTACAAGTGTATTTATTGTTTGGATTGACGTTTGACTGTTTCTAAATATCCTTAATTACACAAATGCGAGGTGGCCATCACCAGGATTCATCATTTGAGTGTGACATCTCACTGCCCGTCGTTTCGAGGGCCCCAAATAGGTTTCTCGGGACTCGGGATTTACCTTATTTGAAACTTGGGATTCAGGATTTGAAAGCAAAATCGGGGCGAGTTTCGGGATTGAAATTATGCGCAGGAGGTGGGATGCCAAAACTAACCCTCGGGATTACAGGATTGGACGAAATTTTGGGTCGGATTACGGGATTTAAGAACCCTATTGGGGATCCTCCGTTTCCATGGTAGGGCTATGAACGGACAGACATTCACGTGAAACCAGGTTACCTAAAAAGGGGCTCCTTTTAATAATTCTACTATACAGAACTGACGTCTTAATCCTCGCAACACACCTTCACAATCTTTTATTTATCTTTAATCGGTTAACTGCCAATAGTATACCCTTGTGGCACGAAATTTTTAGGGGAGTTTATTTTTGCAGATTGGCGATTTTTTGTGTTTTGCGGGAACTAATTGTTGCGATTAGGACAGCTTGGTTTCTCTTGCTGGGAATTAATTTTCGCGATTTTCAGAACCCAGTACCCAGCATTGATAATATTTTCGTTTTTATTGAGTACGTGCAACAGAAATACATATTTTCAAGCAATAAACCTGTATTTCAGTTGTGATTGACCAGAGACGATTTCTTAGTACTATATTTTTGTGTAGCGAATTAGGTTAGAGAATATTTAGTCTGGAGTAAATTTTTGCGGGAAAAATTTTTGCGGTAATTTTCATTCATTTGCGGGAACTTATTTTTTCGGATCGCTGGAAAAACCGTAAAAATTAGAACCGGCAAAAATTTCGTGCCACACGGTAGGCTAATCGTGGCAATGGGTCAGAGCTAGCTAGGCTGTGGGTGATGATAGATAGGTTTTGGCTGTGGACGTAACCACGGGCAAAGAAAGAGCCGTAACAGCTGCAGTAGATGGAAGACTGTTCCACACAAGTATATACATCGGGCAAAGAAAGAGTACTTGCATTGTAGGCATCAACGAAAGCGGGTAAAAAGTTGTATGTCATACTATGGGACTTTCTCCTGGTACAAGAGGAGTTAAGAGATAACTCACTAGGAAAGGGCAAAGCGACTTAATTATACAGGATTCTATAAAAAAGTGAAAGATAATTAAGTATGTTCTTCACTCTTGCGTTGACAACATGTATTTAACTTATGTGTTATCTCTAGTTACAAAAAACAAACTTCTTGAGTTAATTCTGGGTGAGGAGCAATAGGGTTTCTTTTAGAAGTTCATTGTAAATTGTAAATATATTTTTAGTCTATGGATTTTTTAAAAAAAATTGCTTGAAAAAACTTAATTAGCCGTCTGACGGTGCACCCTCCAAAGTGATGAAACCGCAGGTGGGAATAAACGACTCCCACGAAGAAATGAATCCAGAAATGAGTCCAGAAATTGGCAGACGAAAGAAATATAATTATGCAAATGACCTCGTAAAGATTCAAGTCTGTGCAAGCTTTCATATGCCAGCTGATCAGCTGGCTGATACTCGGAGAGAAGTTTTACTCAAACTTGTAGAACTTTGTGTTGGTGCCTCTCTAAGGAGAACCAATACTCCGGGGGGGAGGGGGGGGGGGCCTACTCAACAAAGATTTATACGGGGAGGTAACTGATGAATCTATTATGGCATCAAACAAAAGGAATACTACGCCAAGAGAAGGAGTTGAATATCAATTACTATGAAAAGTTGCCCTGTGAAGTTTCTATTTGCAGTTTCTTCCAGCTGAATGTCCGAAAATCGACGTTGATTCAATCTTAAACAAAGTACTAGCTGCTTAAATGTTTTACTGCAGTTTCCATTGCTTTTTTACAGAGAATAAGTATTGTAAGTAATAGGAAACCATTAGCTTAAAATTTGCTTATATTATCAATTTGTCGGTTCTGAATCATAAACGTTTTATAGGAACCATACCACAAAAGCTCAAAATATTTTAGGTCTTTTATAATAGGATATCGCACTCATTGCTCAAGACTTCGCAACTTGAAATTTTTTGATGATCTTCTTACATGTATGTATTCATACGTTTATTGAATAGTCTTGAATAAAATGTCAGTGAATGAAATAAAATCAGAAAACCCAAGATTTCTCGATTGGTAATAAACAGCCGTATAATGTTAACAAACATCCTGCTCCGCCTATTTTTCTGCGTCTCCAAAACAAATTTAACTAGAGGTGTCTTATTACCGCATCAGTTTTAATTTTCTGTTATTGAAGAAATTCCATTAAATCCTTCGTGTTCTTTCGTGACACCTTCTCGAATGGGCTGCTGCCTTTGCACAGAAGTCTAGGTAAGTAAGAACTCTAGGTTGCTTCTTAAAAGTTAATTATAAAGTAGAAATGTAATATCATATTTTCAAGAAGTTTAGCAAACCTCCCAATACGAGATCATAAGCGTTACCATTTGAGACAAAACACCGTTCTGTTTCGACGACGGCAACGAGAACGCCAAAAAAGCAACTCTGCCGCATTACACTTTTTTGTATATTTCTTTGCCGTCAATGCACCGTGATTTCGACGTAAAATTACCTAATTTCACGTTTTATGGAGGCGCGCCAGATAGACGATGTCGAACTTTCTTTTCTCTTTCTGAACTTGGATATGGCTCTGTAGGAGTTTAAAGTGTATATGACAGAAATTTTTTCATTTGCTTGATAGAATCTATACAGTGTTTTGATAAGGAAAGCAAAAAAAATTTTTCGATAGCGATTTTTCTTCCCCGTGTTTTAACCTGCCAAAAACGTGAAATTTTACTTCCGGTGAGCTACAAAACCGCGCTAGCGAAAACAGAAGACTGGGAATGATTATGACGTCATTTCAGGACATTCTATTTCGCGGCAGGCAAATTACCTGGTCATTTTCTTATTTGTGTGGCAGTGTTTGGAGAATGTTTTTTGAGTTTCCCTGACCTTTTGTGATCAGAAACAGCAGAAATCAATAAAAAGTCGCTTAAGCTCGAATTTAATTGACTGTGAAAAAGAATAATGAGTTTTGAAAGCGGTACGGAACAGTCAGACGTGGAATCGATCGGGTCGCGCACTCACATCTGCGAGACAGAGCTAGGATCAGACGAAGATGAAGAAGATATGTACTATCCAGATCCAGAAGGACCGTATATAGATGAACCTATTACAGACGAGGAATGGCTAAACAGAATACAACCGAGAACTAGAAGAAATTTAAAGGAGAAACCAGGAGTTACAAAACCGCTTTGACAGGATTGTGGAACCGAGACTTGGTAAGTGTTCGCTCTATTTCTCACCTTTTAGTTATTAGCCTGAAAAATCTTATCGTACTAAGATCACACCTTGCCGATAAAAAGAAAAGGATAAAAGTTGTATTCTTCAACTTAAATAGTACGTTCCTTCTTTTTAATTTCAAAGGTGCTCATGTGGCAATTGTGCTCTTGATCGGCTGCAAAATCCCGGGAATGCCTCTGCTGCAAGGAAATCGAAAAGTGTGTCGAATCACTTGGTAGTACCGCCGTTCTGAATGAGGTGGAAATCAGTCCCGAATGTATTACATTGCATCCAGGTTTCAGTGTCGTTTGCCTTAACAGATGGTCTCTCCGATCAGCCGCAAGTAAATACAAAAGGATAGATGGTACAAAGTATCGTCAGACTGATACAGAAGAAAAGTGAGTAATGTTTTGCCCAGTTTTTTCTGTCAGAGCTATCTCTAATTGCTAATTTACTGTGTTCTCCAAAAGCAACGTTAGCCGGCAAAAGCGCCCGACAGTTGCAACAGAAGCAGTGGTTATTTGTTCAAACACCATTTTAAGAGGAAGATAATCAATCGATTGTTTTTGTTGCCCATTATTTTGTATAATAGAGAGATGTTACCTGACCCATGAAAGACAATAGAATTATTGCATGATAGTGTGTTCCATTCTACTACCTGTTTAATCGGTTGAGTAGAATCACTATATTACAAAAAACATATGATAAAGAATAAAGCAAAATGTACTTTGCAGAACCCCTAAAATCAAACTTTTCTCTGGGCTTGGGTGTGTGTGTGTGTGTGGAAGGGGGGAAGGGGGGTTGCCAGCCACACCAAACCCCACACAAAGCATTTTGATCTCATCTTTTGCTGACTACTTTCATCTTTTCTTACTCTGCTCTACTCTTCAACCCTGGTCCTATTTTCAACTATATTCCACAGTTGATTTGATAATGTTCAGTTCATAAGATGTTAAAAGAAATGGGGATTGTAGAGACACAACGGAAGGGCACGATTGGAATAGAAATGCATCTGCCACTGGTCATGTGGTAATACTGGGCTCACAGAGCTGAAATACAGGTCGAGGTCATGACTCGAATATTTATTTTTATGTCTTCATACTTTTACACAGGTTTCTTCGTGGAGTAGCCTACAGAGAGTTTACGCAACTAGTACATGGTTTTCTTGGGGGAAAGCGGATTCTACTGCCAGCAATAAGAACAGAACTTTCAGAAGAGAATGAAGAATTTGTTGGTTTTGAAGATAATGAATAAAGATATTGCCTTTATGACCATCATTATTTTAAAATGCAAATAGCGAAACAGAGTCCATTGACAAATTTTATACTAGTTTGGACTAATATTGACTCAAGACATCAGCTGATTGCACAGAAACTATCTGTATCTTAGTTATCTCCAGTCCCAGGGGGGGTACTCAGGAATTCAAGTGACGGGGATGATCGAATGGAGCCAAAAGTCAAGACCCAAAAAAATCCCTAGGGCTTCCAGCAAAACCCAAAAAAATTCCTGGACCAAAAATTAACCCCCAAAAAGTCCCATGCCGGGCACACGGGACAATGCAGACTATTGTATAACACGGGCGATGTAAAGCGACACCATAGTTAACTATTAAACAACAGCAAAACACGTTTGTTTTAACTTTATTCGCAGAACTACGCAGCCAGGGCACTACCGATTCTTTTTAATACTCCCAAAAAATCCCTACTCAAATCAAGCTACCCAAGCCAAATTTTCGTACCCAAAAAAATCCTGGAATCAAAAATTTCAAACCCAAAAAAATCCTTCGATCATCCCCGTCACTTGAAATCCCGAGTACCCCCACCCCCCCCCCCCCCGGGTCTACAGTGCGAGGCTAGGGTGACTTGAAATAATGGTGATGAAAATCTCTCCCAGATTGTATTAAGCAATTACCAGGCAACTTATTGACTTTGCCTCAAAATAAAAAATAAAAAGGTCTGCTATCACTGTCCACTGTTTTGTCATGCCTGGTTCCTTGGACAATCAACTAGAAGGTTGTGCCCTCTCATGGGTCTTTTGCAAACAGTGCAATTCCTTGTTCTTCCTCCACTTGATGACTGTGCTGTAGCTGCAGCTGCCTCTTGGGCAAAAACAACTGATACTGCAAGCAAAATAGGAAAAATATATTTAGTCTACCATGATTGCTGATAAAATGATAATAATATGTAACAATAACAGTAATAATAATAATAATAATAATAATAATAATAATAATAATGGGAACTTTATTTGTTTTTTGAATGTATAATTGTAAATCTCGCTACGTATAGGCAATTTACAAATGCTGCTTGAGTTTGGATTATTAAAAAGAAAAAAAGAAAAAAACAAAACAAAACAAAAGCCAAAAAAAAAAAGAAATCAAAATTGCAATTAAGTCTGGGCTATCCCAGTTCTTATTTCTACAACAAAAGATGTAATATGTTGCTTTAATGGCTATATTTATCATTTTCTTGATTATAACAGTAATATTGATAACAATAAAAATCCCTAGATGTCCAAAAAAATAAAAGATTTTCCCAAAGAAAAAAGTGACTTGAGAGGGGCAGAAGGCTCAGCTAGCCTCAGATAGGGCTGTGTTCTAACAGCACATGGTGACCCCTAGCACATAACTTCTGCTCTACGGCGACAAGAAAATCTTAGAGATTATAATATTATGCTAGGCATCCTTAATTTCACAGGTTCAGGGCACTGGGCTCCCTTCAATTTGTCTTAGAACACAGCCATGATTATGGATTTTGCAGCCGATCAAGAGCACAATTGCCACATGGGCACCTTTGAATTTTAAAAGAAGGAACGTACTATTTAAGTTGAAGAATACGACTTTTATCCTTTCCTTTTATCAGCAAGGTATGATCTTTGTACGATAAGATTTTTCAGGCTAATAATTAAAAGGTGAGAAATTGAGCGAACACTTACCAAGTCTCGGGTTCGACAATCCTGTCAAAGCGGTTTTGTAACTCCTGGTTTCTCCTTTGAATTATTTTCTTCTAGTTCTCGGTTGTATTCTGTTTAGCCATTCCTCGTCTGCAATAGGTTCATCTATATACGGTCCTTCTGGATCTGAATAGTACATATCTTCTTCATCTTCGTCTGATCCTAGCTCTGTCTCGCAGATGTGAGTGCGCGACCCGATCGATTCCACGTCTGACTGTTCCGTACCGCTTTCAAAACTCATTATTCTTTTTCACAGTCAATTAAATTCGAGCTTAAGCGACTTTTTATTGATTTCTGCTGTTTCTGATCACAAAAGGTCAGGGAAACTCAAAAAACATTCTCCAAACACTGCCACACAAATAAGAAAATGACCAGGTAATTTGCCTGCCGCGAAATAGAATGTCCTGAAATGACGTCATAATCATTCCCAGTCTTCTGTTTTCGCTAGCGCGGTTTTGTAGCTCACCGGAAGTAAAATTTCACGTTTTTGGCAGGTTAAAACACGGGGAAGAAAAATCGCTATCGAAAAAATTTTTTTGCTTTCCTTATCAAAACACCGTATAGATTCTATCAAGCAAATAAAAAAAATTCTGTCATATACACTTTAACGACAGGAGAGTTCGCTTATAATTGACAAAGAGAGGGATTTGCTATAATCAAGTTACGCGAAGCCACTTCTTAAAAAAACTTTTTCGCTGCCGTCGGGAGTTCAGACATGCGAATAAGATTTAATTTAAAAAAATATTCAGATACTAGTATCTTCTTGTGGTGCAATGAAGTAATAGGAGCGAAAATTCTCAAGGAATTTTGCAAAAATGTGCACTAGCCGTAGTTAAACAAGGCAACCCAACGATGGCTTCCTCCTAAAAACATTGAAAACACCTTTTAGGCTATCCAGTTTACTTTTAGATCTCTAGAAATGCATTTTAAGCAGCACTATAAAATTTGTACCTGTTCGGTCATCCTAGGGGAACTTTAGTCTTTTCGAAATTACAAGGACTTCAGTATTTTCTCGCGAAAATTTTAGAGGCAATTCAATGTATTACGAAAGCGACAATTTTTCTGATTCCTTATCACATTTTTGAATCAGAAAATTTAATTTTTGGTTTCCTTTTTCTGCGAAAAATAGCCTAATCGGGGGAGTAAAATCTGAAAAATTAAACGTCAGAAAATCGTAGTGAATTTATTAGATAAGCTTCGAAAATTGTACATGAATGGAACGGTTAAATAGAGTTTTTAGCCGTCCTCAAGCTATAGAAAATTCTAGGCAATATTTGCTTCTCTGAACAGATACCCAGTCGTTGGGTGCCCCTGGTTAAGTGCGAGCAGTGACCTCATACACTTATAAAAGCATATTTCAAAAACTGAGAGAAAAGGAGAAAGAACATTTTCAATAAGTTAACTATAAACGTTTCTTTACAAACAGCATAATGAGAACATATACCAAGAAATGCAAACAAAAAAGGCTGAAATATTTTTCAGGTATTTTCTAAATCAACATTGGGCAAAACCATTTTCTAAACTACTCTTTAAACTGTTGCAAATTTCTTAACAACTTTTTCTTTGTCATGATTTAGCCTTCAGCAACTTTCAGCAAAAAATCATGACCTCTTGAAGCAAGCCGAGATCTTCTTTAGTGCCGTAGTGACGAATGTGCTTGAGAAGAAAATATATCAGCTTATAGGGCGTGATAAAACGGTAGAGCCATCGAATGGAGGAAAATTAAAAATTATTAATTAAATTATGAAGACTTTTGTCGTTTGCTAATAAATTAGCCTTTTTAAGTCAACATGTATTTTATTTTCATGTTTTCGATGATAACAAAAAAAAACTTCACGAAATAATCCGTAGAGTTATAGGAATCTTGGTGTGGAACATTAGGCTTCTTCTTGAAGTTAATCGTAAATCGTAAATATATATTTTATATACGATATTGTTTTTAATTTGTTTGAAGAAAACTTAGAAAGCTAGAAGTCTGAAGGAACCACAAGTGCGAATAAATGACCCCCATGAAGATAAAGCTCTTGGCCGATGAATAGATAAAGTCCAGAATTTGGCAGGGGGAAAAGATAATTATGCTTCAAATGGCCTCGTAAAACTGAGCTCTGGGCAAGTTTTCATATCAGAGCTGATACTCGGAGAAACGTTTTACCAAAACTTATAAGACTTTGTGTGGACACGCTTAGTTTGTGCCTCTCTACTTCCGAAGGAGGGGGGGGGGGGGGTAATCAAAAAAGATTTATAAGGGGAGGTAACTGATGAATCCATTATGGCATCGAAGAAAAGGAACAAGACAAGGAGTTGAATATCAATAACTCTAATATATAGATTTAGCCAGGGCCAAAAGTTAAGCTCCAATTAATAAATTTATAATTTAAATCAAACAATCAACTTTCAATCCACAAATCAGTTAACTTAAGGGCACATTCATGTGACTTTTGAGGGAAAGGCTAACTTATTTTAGAGTGAAGCATCTTACATCGAATTGATAACCTTACATGTACACCCAAAAAATAGCAAACATTTTCGACCACATTCAAGATCACAGTAGATTAGGCCTCGAAAACAAAATCTTACAAATTTACTTTACAAATTCTTGCCAACAAATCTGGGGGTGTTTAAACCAACCTTTTATAATTTTTATGCATCACATCTGAGGTGAAACAGTACTATTTATCATGCTGACCTAGGACAGAATGCGGTATTTCATAGCGGAGCTCCCGCGCGCGAGGCGCGCGCGCAGCGGAGCACCATGGGTAAGAAAATTTGGTAAACTATCCATCCCAGAAAATTTGGTTATGACGTAGCGTACGCCCACCCGTACACACACTTCATTTAAGCCGATGTCAAATGTCACAATAGATCTCGCACAACTTGACTAGCCTTTCAGTTATGTAAGCCATCCGTATGAGTACGATTAGATTGACAGCTGTCAAAATCAGACATCCGCTTACAATTATCACATGACTATGTCGCGGGCTCAGATGAAAGACCAGTCGTTTTACCCCTACATATAAGCTGTTATAATATGTCACACTTGCCAATTCAACATAAAAACGAAACTACGCCGGGCAAGGCTGTCAGTTGGCTGACAGTCGTTTAAAGTTATATTGGGAAGCCAAATTAAGGTCAATTGACAGCTGTCAAAACAGGACATGTGCAGACCAGTATCAGAAAACTAATAACGGGTACACGATCTGGCATTTTCTACTACAAGCCGGACGGATATGCCTTACTCACACTCGTAGTCTGTTAATTCGAATATTCGCCAATCTAATTAAGGTTAATTGACAGCTGTCAAACTAGAGTATACGCTGACCATCATCACCTGAGTGTATCGCGGGCTCATTTTTCTATCCATTGAGTTCACGTAGTGTTTAAAGTTTTGCGCTATTTTATTTGATCACGTGCTCAATTGGAAGCCCCAGAGGTTAGAAAATCTATCCATCCTACAAAATTCGGCAATCACGTGACCTTACACCGACCACCCGACCGTCCGCGCCACAGTCATACCAATGTTTAACCTCACACTTTCTAGCTAATTTGAGAGTCTGCAACCTGATATTGTACATCCATGTTTTGATTAATTGACAGCTGTCAAAATAATGTTTCCGCTGACCAGTATCGCCCGACCGTATTGCGGACTCAGGTATCGACCCACTGAGTTTGAGTATTTTTTTGAAGGTATCCGCTGACAAGTTGCTACTTTTCACATAATCGCAGGCTCTAGTTCAATTTTTTTAAAATGCATATGAAATAAGTCGTGTTTATGAGTCCGTTTTAAAATTTTGATTTCGAACTGACTTCGGACGCGAAAATTCGACCCGCTTTTACATGCAGGTTAGGCAATCGCTCTTGACTTTTCTCACTGTCACGCGTTGATCACGCTCTACGTCCAACTTTTATGTTCTGATTGGTCAAAATTTGACAGGTGAGTTCATGCGGAAAATTTATGCAGCGTCTGGAAACTTGCTTACTGATAGCTGGAGCTGACAGAGTTTTGTGTCATCTTGTGATGTTTTAATCTGTCGTTTTCTACTTGGTGTACAAAATGAAATACAGCTGCTAGCAAGATTGTTCTGTAATTCATGGCTGGTTTGTTTATTGCGCTTTATGTTGACAAATGCACCGGCTGTGAAAGTCATTGGAAATCCGATTTCGGATGGCATCGTTTTTAAGAATGAGCTTCCTCACTTGTCCTTGCTTGAGGCGTAAGAGGGTTGAAAAGTCTCCAGCGATTCTGGAACACTTGATGACCTTCAGAAGCAGCATCTCGACTGGTAAGCCTGAGCAATTATTGTCTTTGATGTGTTTTTTTTTTTCGGTTTCCTGAAGTCGCGCGTATGGCTTATGCGGCTTAAGTTTATACACGAGGCATGATCTAACCAACAATAGTATCAGGTTTAAAAAGCCTTCAGACATTTTTTGACCGCAAATTCAAAGAAAAGGTTCCAAAGATTATTTAGTTATGATTTTGGCTATAAACAGAAAGCTCTGAGCGATTTTCTTGCCTCGAGTTCATCTTGAAAAAGAGCAAACACCGGGAAGCCGGCTTAAAACATAAACAAGTTTATGCCTAGTACCTGACTCATGATTTTCAGAGACACTTTACTCTCAATACTTCTCTTCGTGAATGAAAATTATTGTCTCTGTACATGATTCACCGAATTATATTTATTTCATTGATTGTTAGTAGTCCCTCCCGTAATTTTTATCGCTGCACCGGTTGTTTGCAGTCGAACATAAACATCGCATACAGGAATACTCAAAACGCCGCGCGTAAATATCACTCGCTTTTAAAGATTACACATAACAAAACCACATACACAGTTTAATAAATAAAGGGAAATAAAACCTAAAGATAACAATTTCCCTATCGTGTTGAAGCGTAAATGGTAACTCTATTAATCGCACTGCAAATTTGCCTGTCAAAAGTGAGAACCCGTCCGGCTGGCCGAAAAGGTGATTTTGGGAATTTTTTTTATCGTTTTCATGCTAAAAGCCCATAATTATTACCCTGCATATCACATAGGACCAGATTTTTCTAACGGAAAAGTCCCGCATTATGGAATTCTTTTCATGAAAACGTTTGATAATTCAATGCTATAATTTGTTTTGCAAAGGAAGCGCTTGCTTTGACGTCGCGGATATTGAATGAGTGCAAATTGTCTTACAAAATTGTGAAAAACTGCAGAATGATAGGGCAAAAAAAGAACAAATTCTGTCCAAGGTCTGTATGATAAAAAAGGGCCTCATAGTACTGTTTACCGGAGACGTGTTGAGAAAAAGTATGTTTAAAAGGCTGATTTACACGCCACCAGATTTACTTGTAAACTAAACTTGTCGAACACAAAAAATCCGGCCTGATTTTTTATTTTGGCCTCCCTTTTAGACAGATGAATGCAACGTGTCAATTGGCTGCCACCAAGGACTATCGTGGCTCGTGTGGTTCTTAAAATTATATTTCGGGGTTGTCCAATTATCCATAGTCTCTCTAACGGAACATTGTTGGAGAGACTGGTGAATGCGACATTATGATGTAACAGCTAATGCAAATACAATACACGAATAGGTCTATTTGTTTTCCAGGCCTAATCTACTGTGATCGAACATGATTGCTATTTTTGGGTGTACAAATAAGACTATTAACGCGATGTAAAATTTGTTTCACTCTTAGACTGTCAAATTATTTTTCTCTAAAATCACTTAGCCTTAATTTGCCTCAAAAGTCACATGAATGTGCCCTATCTGTGGATTACAAGTTTATTGTTTGATTTAAATTATGAATTTATTAACGGGAGCTTCGCTTTTAGCCCTGGCTATATCTATATATTAATTTTTCAAGACAAATTGCACTCAGTTAATATTCAGGACGATCAATCGTGGGCTTTAAGCGAAACGTTTCAAAAATTTCTAAAATCACCCGTACGGCCAGTTGGTTCTCGTTTCTATAGTGCGAGCCGTCAGCGTGGTCGAGTGTTTGAATGAACTTTAATAGAGTTACGCTTCAACATAATAGCGAATTTCTTCTTATTATTATTTAATGGTTTCAGTTATAACGATGTGTAATCTTATAAAGCGTTTGATACGCTCGACATTTTTGAGTACCCCTGCAAGCGAAGGTCATGAACGATGAAAACAAACGGCACGGACAAGCGATTAAAATTGCAAGAGAGACTACTAACAATCAAAAAAAGAAATATAATTCGGTGAAACATTTACAGAAACAACAATTTTCATTCACGAAGACAAGTATTAAAGTGTCTCTAAAAATCCTGAGTCTTTAAGCGTACAGTACCGCTTAAGCCGGCTTCCCGGCGCGGTGTTTACTGTTTTCTAAGGTGAACTCCTCGAAGCAAGAAAATCGCTCAGAGTTTTCTTTCTACAGCCAAATTTATAACTAAATATTCTTCGGAACGTTTTCTTTCTATTTGTGGTGAGAAAATATATCTGCAGGCTTTTTAAAGTTCTGTAAGCTTATATCAAACCTGATATTAGGTCAAATCATTGACTCAAATCCTACAAACGTGGATAAACTTGCCGCAAAGACTGTCAGCGTGAACTGTGCAAGACTTAATGAAATACAGACATCAAATACAATAATTACTTAGGTTTACCATCCGAGATTCAGTTCCTGAAAGCTATCAAGGAAGGGCACAGTTGCTTGAGACTTTTAAACCCTCTTACGCATTAAGCAAGGTGAAAAACGAAAACGATGCCATCCGAAATCGAATTACCGAATTTTGACAAGCGGCGCATTTCTCAACCAAAAACCCAGTAAACAAACCAGCAATGAATAACAGAAGACTCTTGATAGCAGCTGTATTTCATTTTGTACATCCAGAGGAAAAAGACAGTTAAAAACATCACAACTTGACGCAAAACTCTGTCAGCTTCAGCTGTCAAAGTAAACAACTTTCAAGATGCTGCATAATTTTTCCTCTTCAACTCTCCTGTCAAATTTTGACCAATCAGAGTATAAAAATTGGACGTAGAGCGTGACCAACGCGTGACCATGGTAAGATAAGGTCTTCCCCGCCTATACTTTTAAAAAACTGGTTGAATTTTTGATTCCGAGGTCAGTTTGAAATGAAAATCCTAATAGTGCGGGGCCATAATGACATAAACACAACACATTTGATATGAATCCTTGGAAAAAAAATAAAATTGAGCCTGCGATCACGATCATTTGAGAGTGGTAATTTGTCAGCGGATAACTTCAAAAAATACTCAACCTCGATGGGTCGACACTTGAGTCCGCGGTACGGTCAGGTGATAATGGTCAGCGGATGCCCTGTTTTGATAGCTGTCAATTGATCACAACATTGATGTGCAATTAGTTTTCGCTTGGGCTCCCAAACTAGCTAAAAGTGTGAGAGTAAACGTTGGCTTTCCTGTGGTGCGGACGGACGGTCGGTCGGCGATCGGCGGTCGGTGTACGGTCACGTGATTACCAAATTTTCTGGGATGGGTAGATTTCCTTAGCTAGGGGGCTCCGCCCACGCGCGCGGGTAGCGCGCGCGTGGAGCTCCGCTATTGCCCGGTGAACTTTCTATTTGAAGTTTCTTCCAGCTGAATGTCTGAAAATCGGATCCGCAATTCGATTTAGGACTATTGACATTGATTCAATCTTAGACAAACTACTAGCTGCTTAGAAACGTTTTACCGCGGTTTCCATTGCTTTACAGTGAATAAGTATTTTCAATAGCAACCATTACCTTAACATTGATAATCGATCGTCTGCTCTGAATCATAAAACATTTCTAGGAACCATACCGCAACAGCTCAAAATATTTTTTTTCGGTCTTTTTTTATAGTATAACGCACAAATTGCTCAAGACTTCGCAACTTGAAATCTTTTGATGATCTTCTTACATGTATTCATACATTTATTGAATCGCCTTGAATAAAATTACAGCCGAATAAAATAAAAGAAAACCGAAGATTTGTCGATTGGTAATAAACGTAAACAGCAGTATAATGTTAGCAAGTATCGTGCTCCGCCTTTTTTTTCTGCGTCTCCAAAATAAATTGACTAGAGGTGTCTTATTACCGCATTAGTTTGAATTTTCTGTTTTTGAAGCAATTCCATGAAATCCTTCGTGTTCTCAGTTTCGTGACACCTTCTCGAATGGGCTCCTGCATTTAAAGTTCCTCTTAGAAAACATATCATGAATAAATTATGAAGACTTTGTCGTTTGCTAATAAATTAGCTTTTTTAAGTCAACATGTATTTTATTTTCATGTTTTCGATGATAACAAAAAAAACTTCACGAAATAATCCGTAGAGTTATAGGAATCTTGGTGTGGAACATTAGGCTTCTTCTTGAAGTTAATCGTAAATCGTAAATATATATATTTTATATACGATATTGTTTTTAATTTGTTTGAAGAAAACTTAATTAGCTAGAAGTCTGAAGGAACCACATGTGCGAATAAAGGACCCCCATGAAGATAAAGCTCTTGGCCGATGAATAGATAAAGTCCAGAATTTGGCAGAGGGAAAAGATAATTATGCTTCAAATGGCCTCGTAAAAACTCAGCTCTGGGCAAGCTTTCATATCAGAGCTGATACTCGGAGAAACGTTTTACCAAAACTTATAAGACTTTGTGTGGACACGCTTAGTTTGTGCCTCTCTACTTCCGGAGGGGAGGGGGGAGGGTAATCAACAAAGATTAATAAGGGGAGGTAACTGATGAATCCATTATGGATCGAAGAAAAGGAACAAGACAAGGAGTTGAATATCAATAACTCTATAATGTTGCCCTGTGAAGTTTCTATTTGCAGTTTCTTCCAGCTGAATGTCTCAAAATCGGATCCGCAATCGATTTAGGACTATTGACATTGATTCAATCTTAGACAAACTACTAGCTGCTTAGAAACGTTTTACCGCGGTTTCCATTGCTTTACAGTGAATAAGTATTTTTAACAGGAAACCATTAGCTTAAAATTGATAATCGACTTGTCTGCTCTGAATCATAAAATATTCCTAGGAACCATACCGCAACAGCTCAAAATATTTTTTTTTTTTTAGGTTTTTTGTTATAGTATAGCGCACAAATTGCTCAAGACTTCGCAACTTGAAATCTTTTGATGATATTCTTACATGTATTCATACATTCATTAAATCGTCTTGAATAAAATTACAGCCGAATAAAATAAAAGAAAACCGAACATTCGTCGATTGGTAATAAACAGCCGTATGTTAACAAGTATCCTGCTCCGCCTTTTTTCTCTGCGTCTCCAAAATTAATTGACTAGAGGTGTCTTATTACCGCATTAGTTTTAATTTTCTGTTATTGAAGCAATTCCATTAAATCCTTCGCGTTCTTTCTTAACACCTTCTCGAATGGGCTCCTGCCTTTGCACAGAAGTCTAGGTAAGTAAGAACTATAGGTTGCTTCTATAAGTTAATTATAAAGTGGAAATGTAATATCATATTTTCAAAAAGTTTAGGAACCTCCCAATACGAGGTCATAAGCGTTTCCACTTGAGACAAAACACCGTTCTGTTTCGACGAGGGAAACGAGAATGCCGGAAAAGCAACTCTGCCGCATTACACTTTTTTGTACATTTCTTTACCGTCAATGCACGACTTTGAAGTAAAATTGCCTAATTTCACGTTTTATGGAGGCGCTCCAGACAGACGAGGTCGAACTTTCTTTTCTCTTTCTAAACTTGGATATGGCTCTGTAGGAGTTTAACGACAGGAGAGTTCGCTTATGTTTGACAAAGAGAGGGATTTGCTATAATCAAGCTGAAGTGTGGAATTACGCGAAGCCACCTCTTAAAAAAACTTTTTCGCTGCCGTCGGGAGTTCAGACATGCGAATAAGATTTAATTTAAAAAATATTGAGATACTAGTCTCTTCTTGTGGTGCAATGAAGAAATAGGAGCGAAAATTCTCAAGGAATTTTACAAAAATGTGCACTAGCCGTAGTTAAACAGGGGCTGGGATGGTTTCCTCGTAAAAACAATATTGAAAACACTTTTTAGGCTATCCAGATTACTTTTAGATCTCTAGAAGTACATTTTAAGTGGCAGTATAAAATTTGTATCTGTTCGGTCATCCTAGGAAAACTTTAGTCTTTTCGAAATTACAAGGACTTCAGTATTTTTTCCCGAACATTTTAGTTGCAATTTAATGTAGTACGGAAGTGACAATTTTTCTGATTCTTGTTTCCTTCACCATTTCGAATCCGAAAATTTTTGGTTTCCTTTTTTTTGCGAAAAATAGCCTAATCGGGGGAGTAAAATCTGAAAAATGAAACTTCAGAAAATTTCAGTGAATGTATTAGATAAACTTCGAAAATTGTACATGAATGGAACTGTTACAGAAATTTTTAGCCGTCTTCAAGCTATAGAAAATTCTAGGCAATATTTGCTTCTCCGAACAGATAACAGTCGTTGAGTGCCCCTCGCTGAGTGCGAGCCGTGGCTACGTACATATCATATAAAAGGCGTATTTCAAAAACTGAGAGAAAAGGAGATAGAACTTTTTTACTAAGTTAAATATAAACGTTTCTTTACAAACAGCATAATGAGACTGAAAGCTTTAGAGAGCATATATCAAGAAATGCAAACAAAAAAAACCGAACTATTTTTCAGGTATTTTCTCAATCAACACTGGGCGAAACCATATTCAATAGTCATTTTTAAAAAAAAAAAAAAGTCTTCAGAGTAAAACGCCTGGAGTATCTGGAGTAAAATGAAATTAAAAATGAATTTGGAAGGTAAACTATTGCAAATGTTAACAACTTTTCCTGAAAAATACTTTCTTTGTCATGATTTAGCCTTCAGCAATTTTGCCGTTAGCAACTTTCAGCAAACAATCATGACCTCTTGAAGCCGAAATTTTCTTTAGTGCCGTAGTGACGAATGTGCTTGAGAAGAAAATATATCAGGTTATAGGAGGTGATAAAACGGTAGAGCCATCGAATGGAGGAAAATTATAAGAGACCGAATAAGAAAAGAAAACAACTCTTCAATTAATTGTTAATGTTTCGCACGAAAGTACTAATTGAGCCCGGAAACCTAATAAATTTCACATCTCCTATACTGGAGACAGGAGGGCACTTTACGTGATCATCCGAGCCACGAGAAGGCCTGGCCGTTTCCAGGGCAAAGGCAATACTTTCACTCAGTGATTTCAAGACTCTCAGTATTGGTCCGGCCTATAGGATCGACCTCGCGGCCTCTCGCACTGCAGTCAAGTGCTCTACCGAGTTAGCTAATGGCCTACCAAGACACTGAAACTGAGGTACTGCGTTAGATCTGCCCTCAAGGCATGCGTTATTGGAGAAAAAAAAAGGAATTTCATGTTGCCAAATATATATGATAAATATTGCTGGATAGGTATAGTAGCATAGCAATAACGCCAAAATGTTTTACCTATTTGCCATATGGTATTAGTTTTCACGAGAGATTTTCATGAATGAGCACCCTTACAGATATTTCCTGACTTTTTTTGTGTGTTTTAAGGAGATCAACAATAGCCGGTCCAGGTATATGGTGAAATATAATTTCGAATCAATTTGGTACTCTAAAGTTTTTCTGACTTAAGATCGCGCGAAAAATGACAGATGTCTTTACATGGCAATCTTTATTTTTGAATACATGAGTCTGAAAATGTATTCTGCTGTATTTTCTCTCTATTTTGGTTCATTCCATTGGAACTGATCACGGGAAAAAATCGTTGGATAGAAAGTATCTACTACTTCGCCACTGAAGCACACGTAAAACAAAAGCGTTGTAAAGTATCCGTTGTGAAAAAAAAAAATATCATTTTCACTATTTCAAAGACATCTGGTTGATTATTACGTAGATCCGCTCTTAAAAGTCATCTACTAATTACATATGTGTGGTTTTACGTGGTTTTGGCAAATTTTCCATGAAAGTATAAGAATTATGCAGGTCTTGGAGGCTGCCTGCTGAGGTGGATAACATCCGCTTTCATCAGCATAATTCTTCATATTTTACTAAGTCTTATCAGGAGCCCTGATTAAGGTGGCTCCGTAATTAATACTAGAGCATTTATCTGTGACAAATTTTCCGTCATAACTTTTTCGATTTTAACGCGATGGCTGCGAAACTTTGCAAAGAACAACAGATATCATTCGGCAGTAATATGAAATATTCCGATTTCAGTGGTGGTAAATATTTCTTGAGAAATTAGCGCTTACAAGGACCCTACTGTTCAAAGAAAATCGCGTCTAGTAAAAAATTTTGCTGATATTTTTTCTGAAATTTCTGGTATCGGCTTTAATTGATATGATAAATATGCCAGAGGAATTTCAGAAAAATCGTTGGAGCAGAAGTCCGTAACTAAAAGTCGCTCAAAATTTAGCTGTGAAATTGTTTTGGAATTTCAAAAACAAATTGCTATCAGGAAGAAGGAGACACTAGTTTCAATTTTCGGGACAAGTAAATTCAATGTTTGCTAATTCTGAAAACAGAAGCCGATTGCCTATCGTGCTATTTTTTAAAAGGTACTTTTCAGTTTTAGAAGCACTATAAATTGCTCCAAACCTTGCTCTGACGTCGAATGACTTGTTCCTCGACGTTTTTAAAATATCCCTTGGCAGTTTTGGCTCAAACTCCTGCTACATACATTTTGATGTATTGCAATGCATCCTCAACGGCTTTTCTTGCTGTACGTTGTTTCCAATTCAGGAAAAAGGTGTTGGGATTGTAAGCTACCTTGTATCGAAGCTCAGGTAGAACTGTCCAGCACCTTTGTTTATGACCAGAAAATGAGCACGAGCGGCAGCTCTGCGAGGAATTCGCACCTCAGCCAGGGGGGACGAATGACAATGACGCCCATGTCCGTGAACCGATCTGTATAAACATGTATTGCGGAGCAAAACATAATAATCAAGAAAAAAGTACCCATTCATTGAAGGAAGGAGTGACAAAAATTTCAGAGTTGTAAATTTATTCACGGGCAGTATTTTTGCGATAATTTTATTTTGCACTGTGATGTTATTCGGTTCACAGGCATGGTCATCATTGTCGTTCTTCCCCCCTGGGTGAGGTGCGAATTCCTCTCAGAAATGCCGCTCGTGCTCATTTTGTAGTCATAAACAAAGGTGCTTGACAGTTCTATCTGAGCTCTGACACGAGGTAGCGTGTAATCTCAATACTTTTTTCCTGAGTTGGAAGCAACGAACAGCAGTAAAAGTCGTTGAAAATGCATTGCGATACATAAAAATGTATGCAGCAGGAGTTTGAGCCAAAACTGTCAAGGGATATTTTAAAAATGTCGAAGAACAAGTCATTCGACGTCAGAGCAAGGTTTGCAGCAATTTATAGGGCTTCTAAAGCTAAAAAGTACCTTTTAAAGAATAGCACGATAGGCAATCGGTTTTTGTTTTAAGAATTAGCAAACGTTGAATTTATTTGTCCCGAAAATTCAAACTGGTGGCTCCTTCTACCTGAGAGTAATTTATTTTTGAAATTCCAAAACAATTTCACAGCTGAATTTTGAGCGACTATTAGTTACGGACTTCTGCTCCAACGATTTTTCTGAAATTCCTCTGGCATATTTATTATATCAATTAAAGCCGATACCAGGAATTTCAGTAAAAAATATCAGCAAATTTTTTTACTAGACGCGATTTTCTTTGAACAGTAGGGTCCTTTTCCTTCCTCGAGAAATATTTACCATCAATGAAATCGGAATATTTCGTATTATTGCCGAATGATATCTGTTGTTCTTTGCAAAGGTTCGCAGCCATCGCGTTTAAAACCAAAAAGTTATGACGGAAAATTTGCCCTAGCAAAATGCTCTTGTATTAATTACGGAGCCACCTTAACTCAAGTGACCTTATTCAATAACTGTTTAGTAGAATGCCAGAATATATTGTTCCTTTATAGGACTCATTAGTTAAAATTAAATCGAGATGAGTGTGCTGGAAGTTCACAATGGTGATTGCAATTCAAACTGACTTCTGGAATAAAAACTAGTGACTCTGAGATCATTTAAAGTTCCTCTGAGAAAACATATCATGAATAAATTATGAAGACTTTGTCGTTTGGAAATAAATTAGCCTTTTTAAGCCAACATGTATTTTATTTTCATTTTCTTGGTGATTTTACAAAAAAAAACTTCACGAAATAATCCGTAGAGTTATAGGAATCTTGGTGGGGAACATTAGGCTTCTTCTTGAAGTTAATCGTAAATCGTAAATATATATTTTATATATACGATATTGTTTTTAGTTTTATTGTTTGAAAAAAACTTAATTAGCTAGAAGTCTGAAGGATCCACAAGTGCAAATAAATGACCCCCATGAAGACAAAGCTCTTGGCCGATGAATAGATAAGACCCAGAATTTGGCAGAGGGAAAAGATAATTATGCTTCAAATGGCCTAGTTAAGATTCAGCCCTGGGCAAATTTTCATATGGGAGCTGATACTGGGAGAAAAGTTTTACCCTAACTCATAAGACTTTTATTGACTTGTCTTAAAATAAAATTTCAGTGAATAAAATATAAGAAAAGCGAAAAGTTGTCGATCGGTAATAAATAGCCGTGTAATGTTAAAAAATATCTACAATGAGGGACAAAAGTGTTGACACACTTCCGTGAAATGGTCCCTTTTTGCATAGTGGATATACTTACCCCCTTCCCCTGTCTACCCCAACCCCTTCCCCCCAAAATGAATGTTGAATTTTGGACCCTCAAGTCTTTTTTTTACTTCAGACAACATTGATTCGGGGGGTCGGGGGATTTACGGCGTTTAAAAGGAATGAAATAATAAATGAATTAAATGTTTGTTAAAAGCACCCGTTTTAAGGTATCAGCCACCCTTCAGGACCGTCCGTGCGCGGATCGCTGTAGCGTTAGTTGTTTTTATAAAAACCCCTATAAACCATATATTTTTTAAAAGCTTAATAATTCCAGATTATGGATTTGAACTAACAAAAACGATTTACTTAAATGTGTTTCGAAATTGGAACGTTTTGTGTAAAAGTACACTTCTCTTTAAATCATGTTCCACTCCCCTCGGAAATAAACGGAAGAACACAATTAACACCGCATTCGCTTCTCAACACGTTCCACTAAAAAACCGTGTCTCAGATTTTTGACAAGTGCGTTTGTTTTTCTTTTATTAGCAAATGAAGTTGGGAAAGGCAATTAGTCAACACTCCCCGTGGAAAAAAAGCTCTAGCTTTAAATGAAAAGGAGTATTAAAATTCGCAAACACGGTTTTGTAGAAGAGATATATGGCATCACTCTGGCCAAATTTTAGCCAAATTGATTGAAAGGCTGCCGACTTGGAGTTCAAAACGTACGAGTCGATCGACAAAATTTGCGTTCGGAGATAAAATAGAAAATAAATTTTTGGCGGCATCCTACCTGGAATAAGATTATAACACCTAAATGTTTATTCTGATTGATATCAGAGAGGGATCAATTTTCTCTAACAATAGGACTTTGACAGGTAAGAAAATGCTTAGTTCGCGGCAAGCAAGGGAACAGTTTAATTCTCCGTTGGAAAACTTCAACTCTTTTACACCACGAGAAGCACGGTTTAATTCTTTCTCGAGCAAAAGTTTTGCCTCTCCTTCGATCTTTTTTGTATGATCCGCCCAGGCGTTTTTGTCGATCGGCGCCAGGCCAAGGAAAGTAAAAAAACTTTGAAGCCGCCGAATGTCCACCACCGATTGCTCGAAGGCCAAGAACTGAGGCCCGGTTTATTTCAAACGCTCTGCTCTTCTCGGAAGAACTAAAAACAGAATTTGTCTTGTGCGACGGACGGCTTTCATTCTCGCACTGGATTCTCCACGTAGAACCAAGTCCATGCTTAGTCGCTACATTTTCCATGACTTGGACTCTTCCCTGGCAAAATCGACAAGATACAGACTCGTCCAGTTTCTCAAGCAGCTTTTCGCTCGATACGATAGCTCGACCGCTTATTGTTTTCCACGTTCCATCAGCAGATGGGGTCGATGAGCTTAATTGGCTTTCTTCATCTGGCTCTTCAAGCTGGATTTTGGAGCGGCTTGCACTCTCAGCAACTGCAACATTTTCGCTTTTCTGAATATCCAGCTCCTCGAGCCACTTCTCTTGCTGATAAAATGAGCCTTTGTCGCTCTCTGCCAATTTTGCGGCCCATTCTTTGTCAAACTCGCTCTTCGATTTCTTTTTCGCTCTCGGTTTCGATGACGAAATTTTCTTTTTTTTTGGCGGCAAACGCTAAATATCCACGGAGAATACTAAAGGCTACAAACAACGCGAAGACAATTCGCACGTGTTGTGCCGAAGCACGCACTCGGTATCACGTTACTAGTTCACGGGCAAGTTAATTGATATATGACACGGGTATGAAAGATCTTGTCAACGATCAATTAAGATAATTAACGAGAAAAAATCTTTTACCCCCGATATCTTTCGACAGAAATAATATTTTCTTCTAATTTTTTTTTAAAAGAAAGCTCTCAAGCATATCTATTTGAAAACGTTGAAACCTCAAATACGGAAAAATGGCAATTTTAAGGGTGGCTGATACCTTAAACAAGTGTGTCAACTACTTTTGTCCCTGATTGTCTGAAATATGTATCCGTGTTTTCCGGCTAGATTTTTGACGCTGCTGAATTCTTGTGCCATGACGTTACTCTATGGGCCAAATTGTTTGTTTTTAAACGTCAATTTATAAAGTTTCGTCCTGATTTGTAGTATACGTGGAGTAAAATGTACGAAGCGTATGTCATTACTTAATCTTGTACTCCCGCGCGCATTCCTGATACCCTGTCGGGTCGAGACGTGAAATGATTTGTGTCGTTGTGATCAATGCCGTTGCTGCGGATGTAACGTTTTCACAAGTATTATCAATAGTAGAAAAAGGATGGAAACATTAAGGTACAATGAAAATTGTTCTGGTAAATGGTTAACTTAAGCGAATGAAGTACTGCAGAGTAACAGAGGGGACATGCAATATTTTTGACATTTTGCCATCACTGAAAGGACGTGAACAATATACAGGTTATGAACCTCATAAATGATGGGCCAGCCGTTTGTGCTATGCCCTATATATAGATCTGTTTTTTATTTTTTTTGAGACCTTTTCTAACCTAACTGATCCAAACCTTTAGCGTAAGTAGGCGTCGAACAGCTTAGACCAGGTTACTCGTTAGGAATGTACTGTTGTAATGATTTTACATGACCGCCCGCCATTTATTCAGTGGCATGATTGTTTATTGATGTTGGACGGACAACTATTTCATTTCCCAGCTCGTAAATCACAGAATGCCAAAGAAATTGTTTTCAAGATAGACACACCAGTTTGTATCATCGCCAAAACAGCAATTACCTTGGCCCAGAAGTTCACTTGATGACAAGCAAAGCGGGATAACACATGATCGATGACGGCCGTGCGCTGGAAAATTTTCCTTTTTTATGCGCTAATTCCTCACAAAAGGCAAAAGAAGATTCCGCTACGTAGAAAGTGCTTAGCAATACGTATTCTTGGCGAGAAAAATTCCAGCGATGTGGTGCAAATAAGGAGTTTCAAAGGTTAACCACGGGAATACATATTGACATTAAGAGGTCATAACAGACTAATGTTACTTTCCGTTTCCCGAAGCGTGGTTAACCGTTGGAACACGAAGGAAGCAGTGTTTTCCTCAGTTTGAGCTGTCGTTCTCTTTGAGAGTCAAATACCAGTTCACTTTTCAAAGCTCTCTTTTCATTTTCTCTGCCGACAATAGACATAAACACAGGGTTTCCCTTGAGAAATGCAGTCGAAATACACAGATATATGGGCGTATGTCACGCTATTTGCGTTGCGTTATCATGTCACACAGGGTGTCACGAGGTGGGATTGAAAGAAACTGTTTTCGTGTACACTTGCAATGTTTGCTACGCTGTCCTTAGTTTTTTTATTGAATTGGCCATGAATTTACCTTCACTTTTCCGTAGTTTCGATATTGAACGCAGTGACGGCCGCTTCTCACTAACGCGCCATATTTCCGTGGCCGGCCAGTGACTATCCCCACTACGTGTCAATCCTTACCCCATCCGTGATTGTTTGGGCCTTAACAATCGGATAAAGTGAAGAACGAGAAATATTCACTTTATTAAAAATATTTTCAGTACGCATTCCCTTGAAATTCATCAAAAGTTGTATATAGGCGCGAGTTTCAGCGTCAGTTTTTAGCTTGCAAACCATATCGACGTTAATTCTGGATATCGCAGCCCTTTTATTACGTCATTGCGTAATTCGAATTGGCCCTATAATTCGGTCGTGAATAAGGCTATGTCACCCCCACCACCAATAACATAATTATGTCATTGATTCCTTTAATTTCAGTTAAAATCAGTGTCATACGCGGCTCAACTTGTGTGCAGTAGCACAATTTTGCATTCAGACAATGAGGGACAAAAGTGTTGACACACTTCCGTAAAATGGCCCCTTTTTGCATAGTGGATATACTTATCCCCTTCCCCTGTCTACCCCAACCCCTTCCCCCCAAAATGAATGTTGAATTTTGGACCCTCAAGTCTTTTTTTTACTTCAGACAACATTGATTCGGGGGGTCGGGGGATTTACGGCGTTTAAAAGGAATGAAATAATAAATGAATTAAATGTTTGTTAAAAGCACCCGTTTTAAACAAGTGTGTCAACTACTTTTGTCCCTGATTGTAGCTCCGGCGTTTTTTTTTTTTTTCTGCTGCTATTGGATCCCAAAATAAATTGACTAGAGGTGTCTTATTACCGCACTAGCTTTAATTTTCTGTTAATTGAAGCAATTCCTGCATGTTCTTCCGTAACAACTTCTCGAATGGGCTCTTGCCTTTGGACACTGAGAAGTCTAGGTAAGTAATAATGTTAACTCTGGGCTTCTTCTCAGATATGTTAATAAACTGAAGTGGGAATGTAATATCATATTTTCAAGAAGTTTAGCAACCTCCCCAATAGGAGCTCATACGCGTTTCCATTTGAGCAAAAACACCGCTCTTCGACGACGGCAACGAGAACGCCAAAAAAGCAACTCTGCCGCATTACCCTTTTTTGTACATTTCTTATTACCGTGAATGCACGACTTCGACTTTAAATTGCCCAATTTCACGTTTTATGGAGGGTGTAAAGACAGACGACGACGAGCTTTCTTTTCTCTTTCTGAACTTTGATATCACAGGCTCTTAGGAGTTTAACAACAGGAGAGTTCGCCTATGTTGACAAAGACAGGAAGTTGGTATAATCAAGATGAATTTTAGAATTACGCGAAGCCACTTTGTACTAAAGATAACTTTTTCGCTGCTGAGGGTAGGCGGGTGGGTTGGGTCTGTACACAGGCTACTGTTGGTAGCTGACATGCGAATAAGATTTAATTCAAAAAATATTCAGATACCTATCCCCTCCTCGTGCAATGAAAGTATCGGAACGAAAATTCTCAAGGAATTTTACAAAAAATGTGCATTAGCCCGCAGTTAATGCGAGCAGTGGCTATACACACATATTAATATGACAAGCATATTTCCAAAACTGAGGGAAAAGGAGTTAAACTTTTTTTTAATAAGTTAATTATTAATATAGTTTATTTACAAAAAGCTTAACGAGATAAAGCTTTAGAGAGCATATATCAAGAAATGCAAACAAAGAAGCCGAAATATCAGTATATTTCATGTATTTTGTCAATCAACATTGAGAACCATATTTAATAGTCATTTTCTTCTGAAAGTTTTCAGAGTAAAACACCTGGAGTATCTGGAGTAAAATAACATTAAAAATGAATTTGTAAGGTAAACTATTGCAAATTTTAACAACTTTTCCTGAAAAATACTTTATTTGAATATTTATAGCCTTCAGCAACTTTCAGTAAAAAATCATGAGCTTTTGAAACTTAATATCTTTACGTTTAGTGGTAGTGATGAATATTAGATTGAGGAGAATATATTAGCTTATACGGACTGGGAGGTGATAAAACGGTAGAGCCATCGAATGGAAGAAAATTAGAAGAAACTGAATAAGAAAAGAAAACAACTCTTTATTTGATTGTTAAGGCTTAGCACGAAAGTACTAATTGAGGCCGAACACCTAATAAATTTCACGTCTTCTATACTGAAGACGGGAGGGCACTTTACGTGTTAATCCGAGCCACGAGAAGGTCTGGCCGTTTGCAACACTTTCACTCAGTTATTTCAAGACTCGCAGTATTGGTCCGGCCTATAGGATCTACCTCGCGGCCTCCCGTTCTGCAGCAAAGTGCTCTGCCAAGATAGCTAATGGCCTACCAAGGTACTGAAAAGGTACTGCGTGAG
>OZ038001.1:12401566-12516566 GCA_964035705.1 Porites rus | reverse complement strand
AAGGAGCAGGAAAAGTGTTACATTTTGCCGTTTACTTGAGCTACGCCGAGGGCGATACATTTAGAATTGACGAAGACCCAGACGGCAGAAGAATTTCAGAGAAAGTTAAACTTGTTCATAGCCAGGAGAACAAGGCCCAAGGTCATGATATCAGCTAACGCCTCAGTATTCAAGTCTACAGCAACCTGGATGAAGAACATCAGGAAGAGCGAAAGGTTACAGGACTACCTGGCCAGACAAGACATAAACTGGCGATTCAGCCTATCCAGATCCCCTTGTTGGGGAGGCATATATGAACGGTTGATCAAGGACGTGAAGAAAATACTTCACAAGACACTGGACCGGACACACCTTACTTTTGAGCAACTTGAGGCTGTGGTTATCGACTTCGAGAAGAATTTGAACAACCGGCCCTTAACCTACCTTGACAGCGAAGGAGGGGAGAAGCAAGTGTTAACTCCAAAGATTTTGATGTGGGGGCAAATTGCCCACCCCATTAAGGGAGAAGAAGATGAAGAAGAAACATGTGCACTAAACAAGCGGCTGAGGGAGGCTAAAAATCATGCTTGGAAGAGATTGAGACATGAATATGCCCACAGCCTAATGAAGACTCATCGAATCACCCGCAAGACCTTAAAGGTACCAGATATCGGAGAAATTGTGTTGATAGTCGCAGACGAGAAAAATCAAGGAGTGGAAAAAGGGAAAGGTTGTACGACATATTCAAAAGGTGGAGTTGTCCGAGAATTATCGTTGCTTCACAAGGGACACCACATTGACAGACCGCTTAACCTCGTGTGCCCATTCGAAATAAGACAGGCAGTAGCAAGTGACAAATGAGTGCCAACCGCACAAAGCCAAGCGCCTGAACGAACCAGAAGACAAGCAGCTAAACCAGCCAAAGAGAAGATTTGTCAAGTCATTGCGAACGATGCAGATGATTGAACTTTGCTACTTAACGGGAACAAGAACGGTTTAAAAATTGAACTCCACTCAATTTTTAGGGGAGCTTGACCGGAAATGTCGTGACACTCATTTAAACCGGATGTGACTCTTTTAGTATCGTATCAGTGTTATCCTTTTTTGATTGACATTTGAAATCGGAGTAGCTGAAAAAGAGAATAGTGCAAAATCACCTTTCGTTGAGATCGGTCAGAGAGGAAATGTACGAGCGGATGGTGATTTAAATAAAAGAAGGATTTATGATTTAAGCGAACTATTTTGTGCCCCACAAGTTCGGTACAGGAAAAGATAATATGCCTCAAATAGCCTCGTAGAGACTCAGCTCTTGGCAAGTTTTCATATGCGAGCTGAATATTACTCCGAGAAACGTTTTACGCAAACTTATAAGAGTTTGTGTGGACACGCTTAGTTGATGCCTCTCTAAGTTGGGGGGGGGGGGGGGTAATCAACAAAAATTTATAAGGGGAGGTAACTGATGAATCCATCATTATGGCATCGAACAAAAGGAACAAGAGGGGTTGAACATCAATTACTGTATAATGTTGCCCTGTACAGTTTCTATTTGCAGTTTCTTCCAGCTGAGTCCGAAAATCGGATCCGCGATCGATTTAGGACTACTGACGTTGATTCAATCGTAAACAAACTACTAGCTGCTTAAAAACGTTTTACCGCGGTTTCCATTGCTTTACAGTAAATAAGTATTTTTTTAATAGGAAACCATTAGCTTAAAATTGCTTATCAATTTATCTGCTCTGAATCATAAAACCTTTGGCTTATAAGAGCCATACCGCGGCAACAGCTCAAAATATTTTAGGTCTTTTGTTAAACGGATAGCGCACACATTGCTCAAGACCTCGCAACTCGAAATCTTTTGATGATTTTCTGGCATGTTTTCATACTTTTTTTGAATAGCCTTGAATAATATTTCAGTTAATAAAATGTAAGAAAACCGAAGAGTTGTCGATCGGTAATAAATAGCCCTATTATGTTAAAAAATATCTAGCTCAGCCTTTTTTTTTCTGCTAATAGTCTCCAAAGTAAGTTGACTAGAGGTGTCTTATTAACGTACTAGCTTTAATTTTCTGCCAAATGTAATAAATAAGGCTGGATAGGTGTTTTCATGTGGTGGTGTCCTTTATATGTGGTAAAGTATATATAGAGTGGTATAGAACTTGATATAGCATAGCAATAACGCCAAAATATTTTTCCTTATTTGTGATATGGTATTGCCACGAGAGATTTTCTTCAATGAGCTCCCTTAGATATATCTGACTTTTTTGTGTGTTCTATGGAGATCTAACCGGTCCGGGCATATGTCCAGGTGTATTTATTTACATGGCAATCTTCTCTGAAAATGAATTCTACTGTATTTGCTCCCTATTTCTCATTCTATTTGGATTGAGAAAAAAAAATCGTTGGATAGAAAGCATGTATACTACTTCGGCAAGCAGACGTAAAACAAAAGTGTTGAAAAGTATCCGTTATAGGAAAAAAAAAATCATTTTTCACTCTTTCCGATTAGACGCCTGGTTGATTATTACGTAGATCCGCTCTGAAGGTTGATTGGCAACCTTGATGCATTGCACGCCGCGAACACCATTCCCGAATTTCGTGTTACGCGAAATTTCTGATAGTAGTAAAAGGCTTTCGTTATCGTCTTATTTAAAAGCAATACTGTTCATATTTTTCATTTGTTTATAGTAAATATGTTCCCTGTTTATCCTTTCATATTTTTCTTATAGTGTTTTGTACATGGGTTTGCCGCTGTCCAACGGATAGCCAAAGCGGCTAAGGCTATCCGTAACTTCATCCTTTCGAACAGTGTACTGTGCCTTTATAGGCGAACTGTGCAACCATTTGACAGCAAAAAACAACGAGGACGCGACCACGGATGACTATTATGTCTGTTTGCGAAAAAGCTTGCCAAAAGTGTTGACCAGTCAGAGTGCGCCATTCGCACAAGCACGATTTCAAAAAAGAAACAAACGGCAGCGTTGCATCATGGTTGGCAATGAGCCATTAAACGTCATTACATAATTATTACATATTTGTGGCTTTAGGTGGGTTTGGCAAATTTTCAATAGGAAAGAATTACAATAATTATGCAGGTCTTGCAGGATGCCTGCTGAGGTGGATAATATCCTCTTTCATCAGCATAATTCTTCATATCTTACTCTGCGTTATTCAATAACTGTTTCGTAGAACTCCAGAATATATATATATTAAATCGAGATGAGTGTGCTGGAAGTTCACATTGCCAACTGCAATTCAAAATCTTCTAAAAAAAAGTGGTGTTTAAAGTTCCCTTGAGATAACATTTCATGAATAAATTATGAAGACTTGTCGTTTGGTGCTAAATTAGCCTTTTTAGGTCAACATGTATTTCACTTTCATGTTCTCGATGATAACAAAAAAAACTTCCCGAAATAATCCGTAAAAATAGGAAATCTTGGTGTGGAGCACTAGGCTTCTTCTTTAAGTTAATCGTAAATTGTAAATATATTTTAAATACGATATTATTTTTAATTTGTTTGAAAAAAAAAAACTTAATTAGCCGACTAAAAGAACCGCAAGTGCGAGTGTCAGACCCCCGTTAAGATAAAGCTCTTGGCGGATGAATAGATAAAGTCCAGAAATTGGCAGACGAAAGAAGATGATTATGCAAATGGCCCAACGTAAAGACTCAGCTCTGGCGGAACAGTTTTCATCATACGCGTGCTGATACTGGGAGAGAAGCTTTATCGAAACTTGTAGAACTTTGTGTGGTCACCGCACGTCTAGTTGGTGCCTCCAAGGGACAGGAATACTCTTCCCGGAGGGAGGAGGGAGGAGGGAGGAGGGAGTTACCCAACAAAGATAGTTGATACCGGGCAGGAACCTTGTACGGGGACCCTACGACCCGAGGTCTCTCCCCTTACCCCTTTATACACCACTTTTGTCAGAAATGGCACCCCTTTCACATACCTAGTTTAGAACTTTGCCAGATAGTTTTTAATTGCTGTAAATACACTTTCTTAAAAATATGAATGAAATACAAAACCAAAACGATTTCTCGACTTTTTCACAGGCATTTGAAAGACATTAAATGCATCTCATAGCCCTTTAATTGGGCCTTTTTATAAACTTCAATTAAGAAAATTCCTACCCTTTCATATACATGAAGCCTAATCCTTTATAGGGACCGGAGTACCCCCGGGTAGTCGGGTACCTCTCTGAAGGGCACCAATGTGGAACATCCGTCATGATTGAGCTTGCTGCAAAAGAGAGAATTCATAACTCGAGGAACTCCTAAAATTAAAGAAACAGATGTTAATGCTTATTCTAATTTTTTTTTTAAGTTTCAGAACCCGCAGTTCAAGCTCTGTATGATGTCCCTGGCACTTTTCACAATTTGTCTTATATCCCAGATGCATGGAAGTGAGGCTGTTGGTGGGCAATGCAAAACTTCAGAGAGATCAGTACCTGGTAAAGCTCTCAAGGGTCACACCTTCAGAGAGTTTGCAGCGAGGGCCATCGTTGAGTGCTAGAACACTTGCGAAAGAGACCCCAGGTGTGCGAGTTACAATTTTTATATTCCGGGCAAAGTGTGTGAGCTTAACAGCCATACCAAGGAGGAGAAGCCTGATCATTTTGTGACGGATGAACTGAGATTCTACATGAAACGTGAAGGTATGAACTACGTAAAACTTTCTACACCAAACACACTCTCAATTGGATCCCTCGATTCTCCTTATGAATTTGTCCAGCTGGCGGGGCTAATCTTGAGTGCAATTTTACCGGACCGAGTTTTCACGAGGTTTTGCGAGATACGTAATTCCAAACGAAACCAGTTGGATTACTCATGAGCCGATATATATGTTGTCAGTAGTATATCGAAAGAAAGTCGTCCTTGTATTCTGCGGATCGATGGCGTACTTGATTAAGAAATAACTCACATTTTCCTTATGCTGTCTGATTTATATCATTAGATGAAGATGAGTGCTTGAAGACGTCACCAGTTTGTGACGTCAACGCAAACTGCAAGAACACGCTTGGCTCCTACCTTTGTTCTTGTAAAGAGGGTTTTACGGGTGACGGTAATACCTGTCAAGGTAAATGATAATAAAAACATTGATTGCACGAAAACGTTAGTGACAAGTATGACCTTTTTATTGCCATTATTTGAAATGGTTTGCTGAGTTAGCAGGAACGCAGTGGTATCACCTTTTTGTTCTCTGTTGTTTTATCTTCAACAATTTGACCACAATTGAGGCTAGTGGGACTACGTTTGTCACGGGCTGCCCACTTTATAAAACAGGCGGACATTTTGTAGTGTCAAAAGAAATAACCATTAACAATTGCGCTTTTCTCTGTCGCTGTCGCAGTTTCGTCTTCTGTCGCTATTTTGCTGTCCTCTGTCGCTTTTTCAAGGCCATCTCGCTTCAGTGTCGAAATTTTGCCTAACAGGGCGTCAAGAAAGTAGCCAAAACAAGTGTAATCAACGGAGACGCACCTAAGGGTGGGGCTGCACAAAACACCACTGTTGTATGGGGCGGATTACCCTGCGAGCAGAGGCCCTTCGATCTTCCTAGTTTTTGTATGCGCCTAATAACACTACATTGCCAGAAAAACTGCGCACGGACAAGTGGTTGAAGCCCATTTCTTGCCACTTTCATTTAGTCTCTAGCTAGCCTAAATTATATGTGTTTTCTTGGCCTAAGTAAGAGTAAGTTAGCGATACAAGTACAAATCTACCGCAAACCATGCTAAGCACTCAGGCTGAGCTCTGTCGAAATAATTCTGATCCGTGCGTTTTCATGATAAGTTAAACGATAGAACTTAATAGAGCTTAGAGTGTGAACTTCAAATCTAGAGTCGAACTCGAACTCGAATGCTGCGAAAAGGATTACGTAATTATTTTTGCGTTTTCATATTAAGGATCTCTTCGATAAAACTTAAAGGAAGAAATCGAGATCGGGGTCGAACTCGAACGGGGCGGACTCAAAAGGGGGGAAACCGGCAGATTCCTTTACGTTCATCCAGAGATTAATAAAGGAGGTATACAGAGGAAACACATTTCCTTTTTGGGGGTAGGTAGCGAAGGACATAACGAACAAACCATCAGTTTTTCCATAAAATGGTGTGTCTTCTGGCCTAGCCACCTTCCTTATTGTCGCAAGCAATCAAAGAAAACTGTACTTTATCATCAAAATGATTTTCTACGAAAGATTTTAACAGACGATTGAAGGAATCATTCAGTAAAAATTATATTCTTCTAAAGTTTGTGAGATACAAACGCATAACTGCAGCTCCAATGCTTTCTGTAACAACACTAAAGGCTCTTACATTTGTACATGCGAAACAGGATATATCGGAAACGGCGTTAACTGCACAGGTAAAATAAGGAAGCGAAAACCGTCAGCTGATAGCACTGAATAACCTGATAGAGAAGCATTTCTATTGAACAAAATTTTTCGAGTTCCATTAAGGTGTATGTTACATCTTTAGGGGTTTCTTTAAATAGTTCCAACATGATAGCATCTGACAGGCCGCTTGTGAACAGGCTTACTTGTCCTCGGATCCTGGAACAGGCTAGTCCGAGTTAAGGGTTACGGTATACAGTGAAATCTGTATTTAAGCGGACACCCCCTATTAAGCGAACAGTAGCCGAAGTTCCCAAATTTGTTTTCTTTTTTTAAAATGGAACATTTATTAAGCGAAAGCCTCTATTAAGCGGACGCGGACACCTAGAAAGTACCTGAAAGGGTCATTTCTATTGTTGCCAACCTGTACTAAACGGACACTTCTAATTAATTTCCACCACCCAACATGCCGGACATAGGAAATGCGAAAGATTGCCTCGAATTGCCACCTACAAATTTTTCGATTTCTACTTTAAAAAACGTGATTTGACGAACTTATTTGATTAGTTGCACCGTACGGTATTGTTTTCTATTCCGTTTTGTTTCTTCAAATTTGAGTTGCAATCTATTTTTATGGTACTATGATCAATTGGTTCTTTTTGATAAAGAAATTAATGCAAACTTATATCGTCATTGTCTCTGGGAGTATTCTAGACGTTTCCACTGACGTTACCTATCGAAACCTGTATTAAGCGGACACTATAGCATTCCCCGAGGGTGTCCGCTTAATACAGGTTTCACGATATGGACCCTTGCTCACAACTTTACATTTTTATGAGGTCGTCAGGACGAACGAAAGCGCACCAGGGAACAGTTAAGGGGGCAGAATATTGCTTTATGGAAAGAACACAAAGAGCGCGCATGGCCTTCCTAGTTTACTTGGCAACCGAGGTAAAGGGGACCTTAAATACTCCTTTCCCTCTCATCTCACACACAGATTTTAGCTACACACGCAATTTTGTGTTACAAGAGTACAGTTGAAAAAGTACTTTTTTCATGACAAAACAAATGAAACAATGATTGTCTGTTCTTGGTTCAGAAATATTGTGATCCACAGACTGACATGTCTATGCACTAGGTGTTGTTTTGACACAATTCAGTGGGATCGCTTGGCTGTTGTTTGCTTGATAGCTTTAAGCGAGCAACTTCTTTCAAATTTAGTCCTGTGTCGTTTATTATTATACAGAGTTTTTTCCTTATCTCAAGTATTTCAATTTGCCCAGATATTGACGAATGCAGTGTCTTTTCTTCCATCTGTGATATAAATGCTGTCTGTCGGAATAGTGAAGGATGTTACGTATGTTCATGTAAGGAGGGGTTTGCTGGTGATGGCAAGGTTTGCAAAGGTAAAGCGAATAACCTATAACCTATTAAAAGTATAATATATAGATTTAGCCAGGGCTAAAAGCGAAGCTCCAATTACTGAATTTATAATTTAAATCAAAAAATAAACTTTTAATCCACAAATCATTTAACTTAGGAGCACATTCATGTGACTTTTGAGGGGAAAGGCTAAGTTATTTTAGAGTGAAACATCTTACATCGAATTGATAACCTTATATGTACACCCAAAAAATAGCAAACATCTTCGATCACATTCAAGATCACAGTAGATTAGGCCTCGAAAACAAATTCTTGGAAAACAAATCACGCCGAATTTTTTTGCGTTCGACAAGTTTACTCTACAAATTCTTGCCAACAAATCTGGGGGTGTTTAAACCAACCTTTTATAATTTTTTATACATGACATTTGAGGTGAAACAGTACTATTTATCATACAGACCTCGGACAGAATGCAGTATTTCACAATTTTTCAAGACAAATTGCACTCAGTCAATATTCAGGACGATCAATTGTAAAGCGAAACCGTTCAAAAATTTCCAAAATCACCCATATGGCCAGCCGGTTCTCGTTTCTATAGTGCGAGCTGTCAGTGTGGTCGAGTGTTTGAATGAACTTTAACAGAGTTAAGCTTCAACATACACGTAATAGCGAATTTATTATTTTTTTTTGTTATTTAATGGTTTCAGTTATAACGATGTGTAATCTTATAAAGCGTTTGATACGCGCGACATTTTTGAGTACTCCTGCAAGCGATGTTCATGAACGATGAAAACAAACGGCACAGACTAGCGATTAAAATTGCAAGAGAGACTACTAACAATCCAAAAAAGAAATATAATTCGGTGAAACATTTACAGAGATAACAATTTTCATTCATGAAGACAAGTATTAAAGTGTCTCTAAAAATCCTGAGTCTCGGCGTGAAGCTTTATAAGCCGGCTTCCCGGCGCGGGTGTTTACTGTTTTCCAAGGTGAACTCCTCGAAGCAAGAAAATCGCTCAAAGTTTTCTTTCCACAGCCAAATTTATAACTAAATATTCTTCGGAACGTTTTCTTTCTATCAGTGGTGAGCAAATATATCTGAAGGCTTTTTAAAGTTCTGAAAGCTTATATCAAACCGTTCAAACCTGATACTAGGTCAGATCATTGACTCAAACTACGGCTACAACCGGTGCATAAACTTGCCGCATAAACTGTCAGCGTGAATGTGCAAGACTTCATGAAATTAGATATAACAAAAACAAACATCAAATACAATAGTTACTCAGGCTTACCATTCGAGATTCAGTTCCTGAAAGCTATCAAGGAAGGCCACAGTTGCTTGAGACTTTTAACCCCTCAAACGCATTAAGCAATGTGGAAAACGAAAACGACGCCATCCGAAATCGAATTACCAAATTTTGACAAGCGACACGTTCCTCAACCAAAAACCCAGTAAACAAACCAGCCATGAATAACAGAAGACTCTTGATAGCAGCTGTATTTCATTTTGTACATCCAGAAGAAAAAGACAGTTAAAAACATCGCACGTTGACACAAAACTCTTCAGCTTCAGCTGTGAAAGTAAACAATTTTCAAGATGCTGCATAATTTTTTCGCATGAACTCACCTGTCAAATTTTGACCAATCAGAGTATAAAAATTGGACGTAGAGCGTGACCAACGCGTGACCATGGTAAGATAAGGTCTTCCCCGCCTGTACTTTTAAAAAAAACTGGCTGAATCTTCATTTCCGAAGTCAGCTTGAAATCAAAATTCTAATACTGCGGGGCCATAGTGACATAAACACAACATATTTGATATGAATCCTTAGAAAAAATAAACTTGAACCTGCGATCATTCCAAACTGGTAATTTGTCAGCGGATGGGTCGACACTTGAGCCCGCGCTACGGTCAGGTGATACTGGTCAGCGGATGCCCTGTTTTGACAGCTGTCAATTGATCACAACATTGATGTGAAATTGGTTTTCTCTTGGGCTCCCAAACTAGCTAAAATGTGAGAGTAAACATTGGTTGTCCTGTGGTGCGGACGGACGGTCGGTCGGCGGTCGGCGGTCGGTGTACGGTCACGTGATTGCCAAATTTTCTGGGATGGGTACATTTACTTAGCAATGGTGCTCCGCCCACGCGCGCGCTTCGCGCGCGAGTGGAGCTCCGCTAATAACCTATTTAACAAAAGTGTAGTTCTACTATGAACAATTCTTAATTACACGTGCGCCTATTGAGGAATAACTAGACTGATTGAATCATACATATTTAGATCAAGAATTGAGAGGAAAAACAAGGAGAGGGAAAAATCAATGTAGGGAAATGGTAGATGGGTTGAAAGGATTTGCAAAACATTTAAAAAGAAAACAAAACTAACTATCTGCAAACATTTCAAACATGTCTGAAAGTGTTTTGTCTGACATCGAGACGCTCATTGACAGATTATCTTTAGAAGACGAGTGGGAGTGTTTCGTCTGATATTCAATCACAGAGATTTAACAAACACGCACGATATCCCAGCACTGGCCGCTTGTGTTCAAAAACGGATGGCAGAATCTCGTGTGATATCCAGACACTCAGAGGTGATATACCGAACAGATGAAGGAGCGTTTCGTCTGAAATCAGGACAAAATGAAGAGTGAAACACGAATCACCAATGGGAGTGCTTCATCCAATATCCGGCCACCAGTGGAAATATACAAAACGCGAGTGGGAGTGTTTCAACTGATACCAAGACAGAAATAAGTTTTTAAAAAGAGTTGCGACCCATTTTCCCCGTCGATTTCGATGTTTCGGAATATTGGTTGAAACACGTCATTTATAGCAGGCGCGTTTTCATATAGTTCCTCAGCTCTATTTAAGTTTTAGACAAATTCATTCTTCGAAGTTCGAAAAATGCTATGACGATCAATATTCCATTTCTTTCTTTCTCCTCCATGTGTTGTTAACGAGTTTCAGAGACGCCACCTAGAATTTATAAAATTACTGTAAATCGTGTGTTTGATTTTGCTGTCTTTAAATAATAAAAGTAGGCATACATTTCGTCATATTTTTTAAATGCAATAAGATGAAAATAATCTGTAGCTACTTTCCTCCAGCTTATGAAACCGTTGGATGTTATAAGGACACCGCAAATCGATCAATCTCAAGTTTAGAAGGACAGGACCCAATTTTAGATGGACCATTCACGGAACGAGAGAACGCCATTTCCAAATGCGCGTCGGCTGCCATCAAAGCGGGTTTCATTATTTTTGCAATCCAGGATGGTGGTCAATGTTTCTCTAGTGCCACAGCACCGCAAACGTTTGACAAATATGGAGAATCAAATGACTGTCAGTCTGATGGGGAAGGAGGAGGGATGGCCAATCACGTTTATTACATCAAAGGTACGATATAAAAGGGGCATTGCCATATATGGGCTATATAGGTTTATTGTTCATCCAAAATACTTCGCAGTCTCTGATTGGCTCAAATCTTCCGGCCATTTTTCATAAGCAACTGGCGCTTACCATATTTGGAAGATGCGAGCAATGTATCATCGATTCGATGGTATGTTTAAGTTTTTCGATGGTATATTTGCCTAAAATCGATGCTGCTTAAGTGATAGTAAACTAATAAACGGCGTCCTCGGCTTTCCAAAAAACCAAAGACTAAGTTTGAACAAAGTGTACGGGGATTTATGCTCACTTTACTAGAACTAAGAAATATTTTGAATGAATAATAACACAATTATTGAATTGGGCTTTTGTATGATGTGAAGAATTATGCTGATCTCGGAGGCTGTTATCCACCTCGGCCAAAAACATTCTTCTCGACCTGCATAGTTATTCACATCAACCTCATTCAATAATGATGTTTAATGTACCACTCTGAGGGTTGTGGTTCCAAGCAGTTTAGCCTTGGATGGGGTTATAGAGTTCAGGGCGTTTTGGTCTAGAAGGAGGTATCATTTTCCAGGAAACTGAACAAATGGTTGATGATTTTAGTCTGGACTTGGAAACTGCGAATTGACACCCAAAAGGTGAAATTCGAAAATTCAAATTTACTGACAACTCAGTTTAATAGCAAAAGCGTCGACCTCGGTATTGTCTGGAAATAGCGACTCAAGGATGGGAAGGGATTTTGGGAGTTTTAATAGTCAGGTATAGGGTAACAAAAGTCAGCTAAACTAGATCTGGTCAAGAGTCAAGAGAGGATCTCTTAATCTGCTATAGACTATATATATCCCCAGTATATCCCCCGATCTAAAGTAGCACCTTAGGATTTGCAAACTGCAACAATCATCGTATGGAATTAACCCATTCGCTCCTGGAGGTTTTGCCGAAAAGTTTTCTGGTCACTGTCGTGTTATAAAGAGCTAAAACTTACCACAGACCGGTTTACAGGTCGTACACTTCACGGCCTTCTGATCCAGATGCAAAATATCAGCTTGCGAAGTTCGGGCATGCGCAGAAAGCAAAATTTCCCTTCTTTTTTCGCTTTTCTCGCCTCATTTTTTTTCTCTTGCTGGGCATTTAGTAGGCTTCATTTTGGTGAGAAGAGTTTCCTGGAAAGCTTTTAGGATCTTAGGATTAGGTGAAAGGAAAGGTAGGTGGGCAATGGAACAAGATTTTCGTGGAGATTTTCAGGTCTATGTTACATGGTTTGTTGCCTGTTGCTCCGGTGTCCTTGACTGAATTGTGCTCATTCTGGTATAGTTTCAAAGATCTCTTCACTCTGCACAAGTTAGCGGACAAAGTTGTCCTTGACCGTTAAAACTGATGACGTCACAAGCGGTAGAAAGGACGAGGATCCGCACAAGCGGTTACGGGTGGTTCAGGGGCGAATGGGTTACACAGTAGGAGAGAATTTCTCGATACAACCAGAGTAGCACTGAACAATTGAAATCTCGGGATGGTAGGTGAGAAACAAGATCTCAAACATACTGCAGAACCTGATCGTCAAAAGTTGGATAGCGCTTTCCACCTGAAAAATTGATATTCGGTGGATGAGTATCACGAGAACCAATTGTGCGCTATACTTTGGATAGTAATTTATCCACTGGATAGCACTTTCTACCCTTTTGACCGCAACTGGGACCAGATCTCTTTCTGTATAACGGCAAATGTTTTGCTTACCGTATTTATTCGATTAACCGCCCAGGAGCGCTTATTAATTTTTGGACCTTGAGAGTGGGCGCTTGTTCGAGGTGAGCGCTTATTCGAGGCTGGGCGCTTATTAAATTTTCACCATTTTCAACAAGTGTAGTATGTTTATTTTGCAACAAAACAATAAATGGTAATAACGAAATGCGAACATGTAACAAAGCAAAGTTTCTGTGAACTACCCCTACTCTTAAGAAAACTTCGTCTTCGGGGAAGTTTCTTTATGTTAGTACTTATTCAATCTCATTGTAACCCAAGTGGGTGGAGTGAGGGTGGGCGCTTATTAACTTTTTCCGCCTTTAGGATGGGCGCTTATTTGAGGTGTGCGCTAATTCGAGGTTGGCCGCTTATTCGAATAAATACGGTATGTCAAAAGAAAAGTAGCGAATTAAATAAAACCTGAACACGTGTGGACGGGGCCTAATTACGCGGGATGACGTAGTCAGCCAGCGTAATAAATTCGGTTGCGCATTCCTTTCGTATTTTTGGTTATTAATTAGTATCAATTCAAACTCCATTTTTCAGGATATGATAGCGTTGGATGCTACAAAGATACCCTCGATCGAGCAATTCCACCCTTGGAGGGAATGGATCCTATTTTGGACAGAGAGTACGAAGTTCGAAAAAATGCTATTGCCAAGTGTGCGGTAGCTGCTATAAGAGCAGGTTACAGTATGTTTGGTGTTCAGGATGGCGGATGGTGTGTATCCAGTGCTTCAGCTCCCCAGACATTTGACAAATATGGGCAATCTAACGACTGTGGAGCTGATGGCGAAGGTGGAGCTTGGGCCAATCATGTTTATACTGTAATATAGAGCACCTCTATGGGTACCTGTGTACGTCGTTTTCGTCGCGAAGCCCTAAGATCAAAATTTGAATTCTCATTTGTTACCCTATTCATTTCCTACAGAAGTAGTGGCGAGAAGTTGATAAAATATCAAATAAATTAATCTTGTGTGATCATGTCCGTAATCCTCATAACCACTTTGTTTTACAAAGCATTGAATTTTACAAGGAGAAATTTCATGCTGATCACTCTTACGGCTTAAAGGGTTGTCCTTTAAGATCGTCCTCCAACCAATAGCGATCGTCGCGACTTTGATTTCGTCGGAATAGAGGGCCTCAATATAACAGACGCAGAATCGAATGTCTCCCGGGTCCTGGTCGGTCCGGTTGATACGTATTGGGGAAACCAATTGTGTTATCCACTGGACAGAGTTTAAGACCAGTAGAGAATGATTTGTTAATTAACACATGTAATAAAGAGAGCTTGTAAAAACTCTTGATGATCAAATTAATAAAACAGTTACTACTTAGTTGATTCCAAATCCGTAAAACAAATTATCACTCATCACAAAGTTGAGTAAAAATTGTATTACTTCTTTAAATTTCATTTTACCGATACAAACACCAGCCAAAAAAGAATGATTAAAGAGTAAGGAATTTCAGAGTATTCGAATATTATATTTTGACACTTTTTCCTCTCCTCCCTTATTTCATAAGCTTTTTTAGATCTACTCAATACCAAAGTGGTTTCGTAATTCGTGCTTTTTAAATACCCCGCTCCCACCCCCCCCCCCCTTTTTTCTATTGACACAACAGAGTGTGTAAACGGAAGCGACCACTGGACCCTCTTTTAATCAGGCTACTGACATATACACAAGACAAGGGAAAAAAAGGATATTTTTTGTATGATCTTTGAGAGAGGTTTTATTAGTACTTACTATAAAATATCTTCCTGGCTTGGTTCAGTTGACTTTCGATACGGCGGTAAATTTATAATCAATGAGTACATTAAAGCGAGAAAATTCATGTTCTCTTATATCTAGGATCATCGGTCTGCTATTCAATGACCACTGCTTTGCATATAGGATCGTCTGAATTTTGAGCGTACTTCTTTGACCAGTAAATGTAATGCACCCAGATATTCATCGTAGTGAACTTTGTTCGCTAAAAGTGAAAAAAAAATGTGAGGGTCACATGCACCTTAGAGAAAGGAACAAACAAACAAATAATAATAATAATTTAATAGTAATAATTATTCATTGTTATTTTCATAAACACATAATGGGACAAATCTTAAGAAAATGCCTAAACGTCATCAAATAACGTTTCTATTAGCATTTCCTTGTTTTAACAGAAAGTAAAATTATTTGATATATAATGAGGCACTGAAGAATGGGCGGTCAATTGCTGTTACAATGAGTAGTAATAATAATAATAATAATAATAATAATAATAATAATAATAATAATAATAATAATAATGTAATATTAGCGATAAAAAATCACGACGTTTCGACCTCTCCGAGGTCATTTTCAAGTGTATAAAAGTTCTCTAAATTAGCATAAATAAGTTAAAAACAAGTTATAATAGATAAAAATGTGGTGAACGCTAAAATGTGATAAAATATGTAAAAATGTAAAAAGTGCTAAAAATATTTATAAAGTCAAAAAACAATGGAAATAAAACAATGTTAACAAGAACTACTCTAAACAAATAATTTGGCGCGAAAGGAATCGCACTGTTTGTTAAGCGTCGGTTTCAGTTCTTGGATAAAAAACATTTCAAAAATAAGGTAGTCATAGTACGTAAACAGCTGGCTGACCTGAGTAGGAAGATCAACGCAGACATCAGCCCAGTTTACACAAGTAGGAAGATCAAAGATGAAATTAAGGTCAAGGAAGACAAGGCGCCTCTTGTGAGTCAACAATGTGTGGTGTATTCTTTCCAGTGTAGCCTGTGTGATGCAGGCTATGTCGGCTACACGTGCCGACACCTACACAAACGAATTGAAGAACACAAAGGATCGGCAATCGGAAACCACCTCAGAGAGCAGCATGATATGGAGCCTGAAGACATCGCACAAAGTTTTAGAATCTTAAGAAAGTGTCAGAACAAATTTGAATTTGACAGATATTTAAATGATGAATTTAAAATTCAAACAATGAATTTTGGCGGGGATCGTACGCCATAGATTTTTTTAAAATTATTATTATTATTATTATTATTATTTTATTTCGGACACACAAACAATTACAATACATTACATTTACAATTCATTACAATAAATTCTAATAGCTTCAAATTCATTTTATAATAAAGAAAACATGAAAGCATATATGAAAATTTCCTTTTTCTTTTTTTTCTTTATGTACTTTTGGTTTCTCAGAATCCAGGGGTAGCTATGCGCTACTTCCGAAGGGTTTATTTTTTCGCTCGACAGTAAGAAAGGACTGGCACCGTTTGTGAGCAAAGTAAAGCCAGGAAACACAGGAAGGGCAGATTACAGGAGTTCACAATATGCTCCACATTTTGGCGATGATGTCATTATTGAAAATAATGCCGACAGTAACCGCTACTCAAAAGCACGCTTGGGCTATTACTACTCTGTTCCACCTGCAGTGCTGCGCAAGCACTTAATCCTGGCCGGGAATGGGCGCTTCTTACCTTATGAGGTGGAGGTATTTTATCTTGACCCGTTCCGCTAAATGCAAGATAACACAAACTATCATATTTATTACTATTAAATCTGAGAGCGAAGCATCGCGTTTGATATAACTTTAAACTTCCTATTATGAACAGAAAAAAATGGTTGATTTATTGTCTTGTAACACGTAACTATACGCGCGCGTTATCCTCGCGTGTACCGGTATAAAATGATTACAACACTCGCTGGGATTGATTGCCCAAAGGCAAATCAACCATAAAAGTTCTGAAGCGAATGATAAATGTCCAACGTTCTACGCAACTGACAAAAGTGACGCACGAAACTCCTTAAAATTCAAGCTCAGTGTTCGTAAGTGTCCTCAAACAGGATGCATACACTGCAAGTCAACTCTTAACACAAAATAAGACTTAAAACTGATACACTAAATGTACTTGAATAACAACAATCTCAAATAGTCAACGTTTAAAGAATTTCTAAGAATGGTTCACTTCCAGTGGTATGAGATGTTGAACTGCACTTCTGTTTCCCCTCAGTAACAGAATGAATTTCAACACGTAAGCAGTAACTCGCAGCAACTTCAACTTGGACCCATATCTTTCAACGTCCATTATTTCTTCCAGATTCTCATACAGTGTTCTATTGAGCGCTGCTGTTGCTAGTAATTGTGTTAAGGCAGGTGTGTGCTTGACTAATTCTTCAGAAGTGGTGTTAGGTGCTGATATAGAAGGCGTCTCCGGCCACAAATTTGAAGGCTCCCTTAAGAAGGTCGGTCCAGACCACCACAATTCCCTTTCAACAAGATCCTTCCCAGAGCAACCTCTTGAGGGTATGTCGGCTGGGTTCATGTTCCCAGGACAAAATCTCCACTTCTCTATGTCTGTCAGTTTACGGATCACGTCCACCCTATGCTGAACGTACTGCTTCCACGGCCCGTGGTTCTTGATCCAACAGAGTGTGGTGAATAAGTCTACCCAATCGTACACATCTACTTCAAATGACAGTGACTTGAACTCATTGCAAACTGTGTCTACTAGTTTTGATAAAATGTAAGTACCTATGAGTTCTAATCTTGGGATTGATTGTTTCTTCAGTGGTGCGAGCTTTGTTTTGGAGGCAATGAGCTGCACGTCAACATCTCCAGCTTCATACACTGTACGCAGATAGACAACCGCTGCAATGGCTTGTTCAGGTGCACCACTGAACCCATGGAGTTGGCGACAAACTGGCTTCTTCTCTCTCACGAAGTAACACCTGGGGATATTTAATTTTGCTAAGGATGAAAACTCATCGGAGAGATGGTTCCGTTTTGCTAATATTGTTCCTTCCAGACGGTCATCCCAGTTCACTTTATCAACACAGATTTTCTGAAACCATATTATCATGTTCACGACGAAGAGGCTTAACAAACCAAGTGGATCAAACAGTTTGGCTGAAAGCTTAAGCAGTGATCTTTTCGTTGGGGGCAGAGACTTTAGATACTCCATGACACTGACAAATTCAAATCGTAACTCATCACTCATAGTGTCCCAGTTCAATCCAAGGATCTTCACCTCTGACTTTTCATCGTCTTTCATTTCCTCGCTGATCCTTTGCCTTACAATGCTTGAATTCGCTTTTCATTTGCGAAGCTTGAAACTTCACTCTTTCATGATGGCCTTTGCCCTTTGATAAACATGAATAGCAGATTCATCATCACTGCCTCCACCCGGGAATTCATCAACATACGATGAATTAGCTAGCAATTCCGATACTTGTGGTTCTGGTTCCTTGTAATGTGATAAATGATGCTCAATTGTTCCATTCAGAATTGCCGGACTCGAAGGCAGTCCAAATACAAGCCTACGAAACCAGTACTGCACAATCTCTGGTCTCTCCTCCTTAACGTTCTTAAACCACAGAAATCCTCAATTGGTCACGGTCAGCCGGATTAACTGAAATTTGATGAAATGCTTTCTCAATGTCAGCTGTCAGTCCTACAGGATAACTTCTGAACTTACCCAGTACTTCAAATACATGTGGAGTTAAATTTGGGCCCTTTTCTAAACAGTCATTCAACGAGTAGTGATTCTTGTCCCCTCTTGCTGAGCCATCAAGTACGATACGCAGCTTTTGTAGTCTCCCTGTCTTCTCTCAAAACTCCATGATGTGGTAGAAAATGAGCACCCTCGAGATCTTCCTCCTCTTTAGGGACCAACTCTATAATCCCAGCTTCTAATTTTGCCTTGAAAATGAAATGCTGTCATACTTCTGAAGTAACTTCTCATCTTTCTTCAAACGTGCTTTCAAACAGTTAAGTCTGGCAACACGCAGATCAAAGTTTTCTGACTGCTTACATGTTTGTTCTCTCCTAGGAAAGTCAACATCATATCTTCCTTCATCCTTGTCAGACTTAATGAATCTTAAAAACTGCTCATCTTCATTTACCTTGCTTGATGTCTTAGTAATCCCAGCTGATTCAATGTCCCAAAACAGGTTTAAACTATTCGCTAGTTCTGTAGCCTGGTTTTGGCTCTCCATGAAGTCATATGGTTTCTGAACAATTAGATTTGATGTGGTGAAGTGGAAAGCTCCACTGTCCCCCTTTTTAGGCCCAGACACGAGCCATCCAAATTTGCTACTAACTGCCCCCAATTTGTCATCTCCACGAGCAACCTCCCCTGTAATTATATCCCAGTAGTAGTCTGAGCCTATCAACACGTCTATATTGTCCTGACTGTCCATGTTACCTGAAATGCAGTCTGCTAGGTCTAAATCTAGCAAATAGGGTACACTTTTTTATTTACATTTTTTTATTTTATTTTCATTGTGTTTTAAAGTAAGAGTACAATAACATGTCCGGGGGTAGTTAAGCTAATGTAGGCGGGTCATGTTTACAGAAAATAAGTACAACTAAATACAGCTAAAAGTAACAAGAGAACTAAAGAAACTAAAATTGACAACAATGACTAGAGACTACTGAAAAACAAATGGTATTACTAATAATAAATGACAACAGTTATGACAAGAGACTACTGATAAACTAAACGATGTTAATGATTACATATCACCTAACAGGAAAATGATTTCAGCTTAACTTTTTGAACGATTTCTGGGAGATCAATATAACAGTCCTCTGAAACTAGGATCTCAAAACGTGTTTGTTTTATTTTCCTCTTAAAGGCATTTTTTGAAAGTTTTCGTAAAGATACAGGCATTTCATTCCATATTTTTGATCCGATTCTAGAAAATGAATTCACTTGAATTGAGAGTCTGGAACTTTGTGTGTAAAAGTTATTAGAGGCGGAGGATCGAGTATTATAAGAATGAATATCAGAAATATCTTGAAAGAGATCTTGAATGTTTCCAGGAGCATTATTGTGTCTTAGTTCAAACATAAGGTTAGCTAAATGCTCATAATACAAAAATTTTAGCGGTAAAACACTGACGTCAATAAATAAAGGAATTGCATGCTGATTTCGCTCAGAAAAATAGATAAAGCGAAGAGCTAGCTTTTGAAGCTTGAGAAGCTTTTCAAGGTGCGGTTTATATGCTTTGCCCCAGGCCGTCAAACCATAAGTTAAATAAGGAGTAACAAGGGATCGATAAATAGTTAGAAGAGTATGTCTTGGCAGAAAATGCCGTAGTTTACAAATCAGTCCTACAGTTCGGCTCATTTTAATAGCTACGTGGTCAATATGATGTTTCCAAGAAAGATTATCTAGATATCTGACAAATTCTTTACATTCTAGAGCCACACTTATTTTGATCATTGTCGAATATCATTATGTTAGGCTGATAGGTAAGTTTTCTCTGAGCCGGTCTAAAAATGACAAAATTTGTTTTCTTAATATTCAAGGTTAGTTTATTTGCCGTTAACCAATCGAACAACTTGCAGAGTTCTTGATTTACAGTCGACTCAAGGGACTTGAGATTTTTGTCAGCATATACAGCATTCGTGTCATCAGCAAATATAAAAAAAAAATTAAGTTTGTCAGAGGATTCTTGAATGTCGTTGACGTAGATTAGGAAGAGTAATGGGCCTAGGACTGAGCCTTGCGGCACACCGCAAGTGGTATTTTTTCTTTTAGATATAAAGGAACCAATTTCCGTCGTTCGAGTTCGAGTTCAAAGTCCGAACGTTCGAGTTCTAAGTTCCGTCGTTCGAGTTCTAAGTAAGACGAGAACCACTTATTTATAACACCACGAAAACCATAGTGATCTAACTTGTGCAAAAGAATTTTATGATCGACTGTATCAAAAGCCTTTTTCAGGTCAATAAATACACCACATGAGAACAAGCGCTTGCCCATGTTTTCCTGAATGGTACTTGCAATGTCACGAATTGCATGCTGAGTTGAGTGCGCTTTGCGGAAGCAATATTGAGATGGAGAAAGTATGTCATTTTGCTCAATGAAAGTTTGCATTCTAGAGAAGACCAATTTTTCGAAGATCCTATTAAAGTTAGACAGCAAAGAAATAGGCCTATAGTCGTTTGCGTTAGTGTTATCGTCGGCTTTAAAGATAGGAATAATTTTTGCCATTTTTAGTTTAGTGGGATACATCCCATTCGAAATAGAAAGATTTATTATTTCCGCGAGTGTACTGCTGATAACATTTGACGAGTACTTCAACAGTTGAGTAGGACATGAATATAAACCATGAGATTTGTTAATTGGTATGCGCAAAATTTCCAATTCCACTTCAACTGGGGTAACTAGGTTGAAAGCAAACGAAGAGTCAGGAGAGTTAGATCTGTTCAAAAAATCAAAATATTTACGCTGAACGGTTGGTAACTTATTTGCCAGTTTAGGTCCAACAGAAGCGAAATGGTCATTAAGAACGTTGGCTATACTACTTGGGTCACTGGTGACAGAATCATTGTCATTAGGGTCCTTAATAAAAGTAATAGGTTTTGTGTTCTTTAATTTACGGGCAAGTACATTGTTTATTCCCTCCCATGCTTTTTTCATATTAGTTAAGTTATCATTAAAAAATTTAGAATAATATTGCTGTTTACTTAAACGCGTTAAGGTACAAATTTCGTTTCTATGGATTTTATAATTGGCGGTGTCACCAGATGCATATAACTTATTTTTAACTTTAATGGATTTTCTTATACCTTTGGCAATCCATGGTTTAGAGGGTTGTTTTGCTTTGCCGTTTGAAATTGTTTTCATAGGTGCATGTTTATTTATTAATTTGTGAAACTTGTTATAAAAAGAAGAAAATACATTGTCCGCATTACACGGTTTTTTATTTAAGAGTGCATTCCAGTCCACATTAGAGAGATCAGCATTAAAACTGTCCCTAGAGAATCTAGAAAAGTCCCGCTCTTTCGACTTTTTTATCTTAATTTTATCCGTTATAGATTTCAAAATACAGAATTGCGAAAATATTTCCACAAGCCACAACTTGATCAGGATTATTAATAAAGATGTTGTCAGTTAGGGTGGCGGAGGTAGAGCGAACACGTGTTGATTTGTCGATTGAGGGAAAGAGAAAACAACTTTGAAGGGATGACAAAAAGTCGTGACTATACGACGATGATGCGCATTTTAGAAGGTCAATGTTGAAGTCACCCATGATTACAATGTGTTTCCCAGAGGACGCAAGTTTTTCAATAGTCTCATCGAAATATGATTGAAAGATTTCAGGCGAGTTATGCTGCCTATAAAATATTCCACAAATAACATTTTTTCTTATTCACAAGGTGTTCATGGAGTGAAACCTTTGAAGGTACAGGTGAACAGATAGCCTCAAAACTCAATGCAGATATGTTTACATCCTCGCCATGTTTTCTTTGTAAACGTAACTTGATCAGATCACAATCCCTTTTTGAAAACTTCTCATTGCCAAATGTGTTCAAATTCAGTGTTTCGGTGTTTATGGGTATCATACCCAGTTTCCTCTTCAAATGATTTCTAACGTAAGATCTTTGGCTTCCGCTATCAAGTAATACACGAACAGGTAATAACTTGGTACCATTCTCAACATAAGCATATGTTCTAGCAGTAGCCTAGCTGTTTGCAAAAGTACCTGTACCTTGCTTGTTGCTGTGGATGTTGTTGTGATGTTCTGAGGAGGTTTCTTACTTGCACTAGGCTCTCTATCTTCCTTAGTTTTAGGAGTTTCTGAATTTCCTTGACTTCTTCACATGCAGATGAATAATGTTCACCATTACAAAACAAACAACGAATTCCTGATTCATTACCTGACCTTGCAAGCAGTGAGTTAGCAGTTCCTGGGGAAAATCCTCTTTTGGGTGTAGCAGTTGTTTCAGTCCCTTTCTTTTCTTGTATCTTCATCGTGTCACTCATTTCTCTAGCCTCAACCTCCGCCTGGATCACTTTCAACAGCTCATTTATCTCCCACACATCCTTGGTAGAAACTCTAGCAACATGTAACCTTACTTCAGCTGGCAATCTTGACATGACCACTGGTTTGAGGAAACTACCATATTGCTCTACTTTCACTCCTAGAGAGTCTAAACCACGCACATTAATCTTGACTTTGTCATAAATAATTCGCAGCTGACCAGGTTTATACCACGTACAAGTTGGCAGCTTGAAAAGCTCATCCATATGAGCTGAAATGATTTGTGGCGTTTTACCAAAACGCTCATGAAAAATTTCAACTGCAGCCTGATAGTTAGATTCTGACAATGTAAGACCTTGAATAGCTCGGGCAGCCTGACCCTCTAACAACGCATGGAGGTAATTAAACTTGTCAACGGAGGAAAGGTCAGCATTCTTATTTACAGCACTGTCAAAACTATCCCAAAATGACTTAAACTTTGTTATCTCACCTTTAAACTTTGGTAACACTAGCTTTGGTGGACGTGGCTTGGTTGTAGACTGACTATGACTTGATTGAGCAGGCGGAATTGGAGGAAGTTCATTTACGGAACTCGGTGATGAAGGTCCGCTATCTTGACTTGTTGTGAAATTAGTTTGAAATGCAGTACTCGGTGATGATCCGGATTGACCCTGATGAATTTGACCTGAATTTTCTGATGAGGCATGTTGGTTATCTTGTAATGGCATAGGAGCTTCATTTGGGTTATTGGTGACTGTATGTTCCTCCGTATGATGATTTTGTGCCGAACCACGTGAAGACGAAGTAGACGAAAGAAGCCCCGCCATTTTTTACCCGAGCACGTGCGATGGCGATTTCCCCCTTTGTCTGTAGAATCCTCGAAAGGATTTCATCTGCTACCTCAATTTCCTCTTCGATATGATCAACTGAACATATTTTTGTGATCTCCTCGTCGAATCCCGCAAGTAAAATTAGCTTTTCATCCAATATTTGTTCAACAACTTTAAAACGGCTCCACATGATATCTTCTAAATCGGTGTGTTCGAGAATAGTTCTCGCTTCGTTTACGTTTTTTGTTACGACGGTTCGATGTCCTCCACGTTTTGCCCGCAGGCGATCCAACTTTTCCTTTTCTTCTCCCATGATAACTACTGAAACGACTCAATGCAATGATGACAAATGAAAACGACTCAAACGAATGCAAAACTCTGCCCCCCGTTGGGCGCCATGTTATGAACAGAAAAAATGGATGATTTATTGTCTTGTAACACGTGACTATACGCGAGCGTTATCCTCGCGTGTACCGGTATGGAATGATTTTTAAAGGACGTTAAAATTAAAATTGCTGTTCTATTGTTGTTTTTGGTTTTTGCCTTTTTTTTAGAATACCTAATATTCAATTTTCTGAAATCTGCTGTTAAAATAGTTCGCCTCCAGTTGTTTATTTTAGGATTTCAATGTAGCTGGGCTATTTAGGGTAAGGGCTTGGGATTTAGCAATACGTGCTACTCGGTAAAACTCTGCAAGTAACTGTTGCCAGGTATTTTAAAAAGGCAGCATGCACTGCTCATAACACAAACATTTTAAAATTAGTTACATTTTATAATAACGTTGCAATCGTTCGGGTAACTGATTTAAAAATCACGAGTATGTTAATATAAAGTAGCTAAACTCAGATAAATCTCAAGTACAGTGAGACCCGCCTAATTTAACGACCCTTTATATAAAGAAGTCTTCGCTTCGCTATAACGAAGCACGTTTCCTCGCCCCCGGAGTAGTAGTAAAACATATGGAAAAGACTGAACCTCGACATAAAGAAATCTGGTTATGGCGAACATATGTTGCCTGTCCCAAGGCCCTTCGTTATATCAAGGTTCCATTGTAAGACACATTTTAGTTTTCCTCAGACCATAGTTAGTAGAGGAGACTGGTTATGAAAGCCGGCAAACATCAAAGCTGAAACTACGGTGCTGGAGTTTATGTTGGAAGCTCCCTGATGACCGTGCAGTGCACAATCCTTTGTTTTTTGTTCTCAAATTGTAACTGAATAAATTAATGTGATGTTTCTATTGGTCAGTAATTTCAAAATGATAGGAATGCGCGCTATTGAACGTTGTGCACGGTCAGGTCCAAAAAAGCTAACATAAACATATAACAACGGAGTCTAACGGGTTTCATAACCAATCCACTTTAATATTGATTTTAGAATTTGATTTGAATATTTGATTCAGGACCCGAAAAGTTAACGGTACTTTGGAGACTGCCGCGGCAGGATCCCTGCTCTACCGGTACTCAGACTTGTCCTCATTACTGGTGCGACCAGAACAATTCCTGGCGGGCCGGGGACTCGGCCCTAAGCTGACTTCTCGCTTATCTCGTACCCAGATCTCTTGTTGACGAAGCTGTCAATATGAGATCTGGGTACGAGATAGGCTTCTCACCTGATGCTATTGAGGTTTTCTACATATCTTGCATGATCCATCCCAGTAAAACCTAGTATGTGCACAGACTTTGTTTTTTTTAGCGTGCGAGCACGGAGTGCGAGAACCAGCACGAAGGACGAGAAAAAGCTCATTTCCCCGTCTCAATGGGTATTTATTAGATAAGAATACCAGGGACAAGTATGCGTAAAATGCTGTTTTCCTAATAAGCATAAACATAATCTCATGAAGGCGTTTATACGTTTCGATCATCTGAAGTCATTACTTGGTGCATTTGCCTTTTCATAAAATGCTTCTGTAGAGTTATTAAGAAGATGTAAAACATTTGACAAATTTCATTAGAAAACTTCTAAAACTTTTATAACTTTTAAAAATTTTTATCCATATGTCCATCCTTGCCATCATAGAAACAGACTACAGAGAAACAGTTTCATTGCCGATAGTACAGTCTTAATCACGAAACTGGACCATGACTTTTTGAAATTCAGTTGATGCGAAGACATTTTTTAGCTTTTTAAAAAGATTGCAAAGAGAAGGACATAGCCCCTTTAAATTAGCGAGAACATCGATCACGCCGTCCATCTAAAATTGAACATCTGCGCGGTTCGTCTTCTTACAGTTAATCATAATCAATTTCATCGAAAAAAAATGGTATGGGCTTTTGGGGTTGAAAATGGCGAATAATTCAGTAATTCAGGTAATTCAGGTCGTCAATCGACTTATAAGCTTATTGCAGGCCCCCATAACCCCGAGTCCTGCACACTGAAATAACGCTTCACTCCTCCTCTGCCCCCTCCACACACCCACTCATTTTCGGGGTTAATTAAGATAACCTAGACCTCTTATCCTCTACAAGTATTGACGATCAAGGGAGGAAAAATAGGTGTCGATGTATTGTAAGCTTAATGCGGGCCGGTATAAGTAATCAAGTTTATGGGTATTAATAGGAGTTAAAGCAAGGGCTAAATAGTTAGGGACGCTTTACCTGACCTTCTCCTTAAAGGATGAAGATCAAACTTAGACCCTATATCTTAACATTGTTTATACTCATAGTTAATAGCGTTCACTTTACAGGGACTTGGTATAGTGATCTTTAGATTAAAGTAACATTTCATGTAGTAATTTTTAAAAAGAAGCTTTCTGCGTAAGATCAGGCAACACGTTTTCTCTTCTTCTGTTCGCTTTTAAGCTGATCAAGATATTTCATAAAACCAGATGGCGAGAGATAAAAACAAGCGCTCGCTGATACCAGTCAGTCATTATTTATTTGATTTCTGGAAAGAAGAGTTACACGAGGAGTTACAGAAATGGAGGCAAGAAGCTTCCATAACACCCCGCGCGCCAGAACTCACTCTGTCTTTAGTTCTAGCTTCCCAAAGAGAGAAATCTGAGTGCTAAATTAATGACACACTCTACTCTCAGTCTCACCGAAAGCACATGAATAGTGACTGAATACGAGTCTAGGACAGAAGCATTTGCCCTAGCTTGGATTCCGGCAATTGAGAATATTGATTTTGCCGTTTAGGGGCGGGGTGGTACTGCTTGAAGTAGGGTGGTACCACTTGTCAGTAGACTCGCTTCATTCCGACCTCGCTGTTTAACTAGTTACCCTCAATAGTTCCTTGTCTTCTTTGTACTTAACCCTTTAAGCTCCAAAATACACATACAAATTTTCCACACTGATCTCCATACGTTTCTTTTAAGAATAGTTGAGAGAATTTGGTTTTAAGATCATAGCGTTTTCCCTTTGGTGATCATTTTATTCTTTCTCATAACCTTTACTATTGATGATCTGCTGATGTTGTTAGGAGAAAATTGATGTTGGTCAATCTTGGGACCAAAAGGGTGAAGAATAACAGAATCAAAGTGAAAACAGGAAGCTCATGTGTTTACAAACAATCTTTTATTTACTCAGTTTATTTATTTATTTATTGCATGCTTTACTTTATGAATCTTTATGACGAATTGTAAGTTGCATTCTTAGGATAGATTAAGTATAATGTAACTGGCCTTTGAAAACATAGCTATCGAAAATTGTAGCCTCTTGATTGAAGACAGCCAAAACGCAAGTTTCTTAATTCTTGCTTCTGATAAGCCATAAAATCATACTAAGAAAGGAAAAGGAGTGGGAATTACGAAAATACAGGGCGGTGGGAGAAATGAAGGCGGAGAAAAGCAAGGACAATGGTTGCACTCTTAGTTTTTATATTGGCTGGAGATACTGTAGTTTTTAAAATAAAAAACTGGCGGAACCACAATATTTGATCTTTCAAAAATCTAGCTAGAGAATAGACTGAAGTATTTTAAGAATTCCTCGGTAGAATAGCCAAAATATCAAAAGCAATGTTGTATAGATAGATCATGTAATAATCTTGTGCTTTTGACCTCGGTTGTGATAGTCATATGAGATAAGATTGACATTGATTATCCGCGTTGTTTTTGAAACATTAAGTCACATCACCATTTATTGCCAGCGGTTGACTCACCTTCTTTGATGACGTCACAATTCAAGCCTTTCAAAAACAACAAGGTCTGTTTTACCAGCACTTCTCTGTTGTCAGTGTAATGATTTTGTAGCCGTGCAGTTATTAAACGTTGAGGTGATCCAAGTTTGTGTGGCATGTAGTGTAGTAATTATTGAAAAAAACATGAGTAAAAAAGCGAGATATATGGCAATTTTTTTGTCATCTCCTTGCTCTCTGTTGATAGCTGTGTCTTCCTTCCTGCCCTAGGCTATTTGCGTTGTCACTAATGAACAAGAAAAGTTTCGTACGATGTTTTCCTGTTGCATGATTGATGTGGGAATGGACGATAGCCGTTCATTGCTTTTCGGATGGTCGTCAGGGGCGTAGCCGGGATTTTTCTAGAGGTACGCACAATTTTTCACACCCTCCTCCCCTCCCCCTTACAACAACGTTCTCATTTAATACTTTATACTGATGAACAGTTACAACTTATAGATATCTCTAGCAACCACAATTTGCCGTCTGTCCTCTTTGAATTTGTATATCCTGCATCTTGCTACCATCTGCGCCCTTCTCTCTGCCTTTTCTCTAAAATGTATCCACCACTCGTCCTTTCTCTGAAAACCGTTGGTGGTACTTGTAGACGTTGTAAAAATAAAACAACTCAAACAGCAGCTTGAAGTTGAGCCCCCTGTCCAAGTTGATTAACAAGCAGCTATAGTTTTCAGAAGTGATAAAATTTCTCAATTTGTCTTTTACTGTTTATCATATTGGTACAAAAAACAGTAACTGCGTGCGAGTGTCCGTATAAAAATAAAACTTTACCCTCAGGCAAAATTTACAAGTGCATTCATTGTTTTGACTGACGTTTGCATTTGGCCGTTTCTAAATATTCTTAATTACACAAACACTAAACAAATGCGAGGTGGCCATCACCAGGATTCATATTGTGTTTTATGAGGGTGACATCTCACTGCCAGTCGTTTCGAGGGGAGAGTCCCCAGTAGATTTTTCGGGATCGGGATTTCCATTTTTTGAAACTCGGGATTCGGGATTTGAAAGAAAAATCGGGGCGAGTTTCGAGATTGAAAGTATGCACGGGAGGTGGGATGCCAAAAATAACCCTCGGGATTACGGGATTGCACGAAATTAAAGTTGGGGTCGGGATTACAGGATTGAAGAACCCTATTGAGGAACCTCCTTTTCCATGGTAGGGCTATGAACGGACGGACATTCACATGAAACCAGGTTATGTAAGAAAAGGGCTCCTTTTAATTTTACATATAAAGAACTCCACCTACCGTCCCTAGCCTACATAACAGGCGTTTTATGAGCCAAGCGAGGTGAACGCGGCATTTTGCGCGAAGCGCTAGATGAAGGGAGGAGAAACGCTTTGTTTTTCTCCTCCCCTAGTCTCGCGCTTCGCACTCGTTGCGCGCAAAATTCCGCGCTCGTCTCGCTTGGCTCATAAAGAGCCTGTTATGCAGGCTAACCGTCCCAATCCTTGCACAGACAAGGTTTTAAAGACTTCAAAACTATTTTAATGCACTGTATTATAAGCGACAGGTCCAGGCCACATCACTGTTCAGTGTTCCCGGTCTAAATAACAGGTCAAATTCCACAGGTCAAGAGTACTGATAACTGCTCCATCGATAAATTACCAAACCACACAGATTCCCCTCAACAAGAACAAGAACAACAACAAATTTTTTATTGTACCCAAAGCAGAATATTATATTTATTCACAAGTTGTTAAATTAATCAACTAAATAAAACGGGGTACTGACTTCCTAAAATAACAAATAAGTTAACAATGCCAGGAAGCCAGATTCAGTAACCGATCTAATAGAGCAATTTGTTAAGAGGATAGGGCTAGGAGATACTTTTAAGGCTGTTGGACTGACTGTTTGATTGATTAACTGTCACTGGCTAACGGTTCGAATGGTTGATTGACTGATGGGTTACTGTTTCATAGATCAACTGACTGGCTAACTGTTTGAATGGTTGATTGACTGATGGGTTACTGTTTCATAGATCAACTGACTGGCTAACTGTTTGAATGGTTGATTGACTGATGGATTACTGTTTCATAGATCAACTGACTGGCTAACTGTTTGAATGGTTGATTGACTGATCGATTACTGTTTCATTGATCAACTGACTGGTTAACTGTTTGAATGGTTGATTGACTGATGGATTACTGTTTCATAGATCAACTGCTTGGCTAACTGTTTGAATGGTTGATTGACTGATCGATTACTGTTTCATTGATCAACTGACTGGTTAACTGTTTGAATGGTTGATTGACTGATGGATTACTGTTTCATTGTTTAACTGACTGGCTCACTGTTTGAATTGTCGATTGACTAATGGAATGAGTGTTTGGTTGAATAACTGACTGACTAACTGTCTGAATGGTTAATTGACTGTTTAACTGACTGGCCTTAACTCTTTAAATGGTTGACTGACTGTTTTATGTTTAAAGTTCAAATTCCTTTGTTTTGGTTGAGACAGAAATGATAAGAAAATGAGTTGAATGGTACTTGATACTTTTCTTACAATCCTTGAATAAGCACTGCTTTTTCTGACTGGGCGATGTGTTTATTTGAGGATGTAAATGTTATTGGTTATTTTCTTCTTTATCGGGCTTTTAATTATGGGTGGCATTAATTGAGTACAGTGAATTAATACGGTACACGTATGTCACACATGATATATGAACACAAGTACATATAACTGTAAGAAATTTAGGACAAATGTTTACCTTGTCTTCAGAGCTGCCTTTTCTTGCTGATCTTGTTTTTTGATTTTATTATATTGTTCTGCAGGTTGCCATCAAGACTCCCAAGTCCAGTTGCTTAAACAAAATATATGTATTATTCATGAAAATTTAAGTGACTTGTTTGACTTGTCTTTAATATGTACCAGTACATTATACTTCTCAATTGCATATACATGTATAAAGTGAGATGCACATGTGATGGACTGCACACATGAAACCCTACAGTAAAACCACTAAGTGCTGCACCCACCTCTTGTAAGTGGCTAACTCCTATAAGCGACCACCAATCAAAAACAAAAAAAAATTACAATCAAGTCTATTCATTACAGTTGGAACCTCTCATAAACAAACACCTCCGTTGAGCAACTGTGGCTACTTTTTTGGATGACAATTCTGGCGTTTTCCATTGTTTTTATCCTCCAGTAAGTAACCATTTTATTTTTATCCGTACATCCACTGTTTGTACTACACTACTTAAAATATGCGAAGAACTTGCACTGCCAACAACATGAACACTGTTAATTAATATATTGCATTTTTCAAAGGATTCTCTTTTACAGTGAAAGGGGCCAACAATTTTACTTCTGCAGGGGGTGGGGGGTGGGTGATTTCATCAAAAAAAAAAATTCTGGAAACTGTTCATATTAGTGAGAAAAAAAATCCTGCACAAGTCCACTGTCCAAACAAACAATCATGCACATACAGGCGCACAATGGCCCGGCTAGAAAAACTATGAACTTTATTTTCCTACTGTTCCCATAAACAGATTTTGTATGGTACTTGGGTAAGAGGGATTGCCTTTTATATGTACCAGTATTTTTTTACGAAAGAACTTCTAATCTTTATGTTACAAGCAAACACAATTTTTTTGTTAAAATGTACATAAACTCTTGCCTTCGGCACTTGTTGAGCTCATACTACTCGTGAGCTAGCCCCATCAAAAAAAAAATGTGCTCTGTGGTCAAATTCAAAATCATGTCTGGTTTTCTGAACAATGTATTATACGCAACCTACATGTAAATCAAGAATGCCTGAAAAAAAGCTATTGAACTAGAAGTAAACTTCATAAAAACTGTCTATTTCATAATTAAAATAAATGTGCAGGATTATCAAAGTCAGTCAAAAACCCTTAGAGAAAAATTAGTTTGCTTGTTCAAAGATTGTTTTATGGATTGTTTATAGCTGGGTATATAGTGGAAAGCTTACTTTTTCAACCCCATCCACACAAAAAAAAAATCATGCAAAGTGCTGGAGGGAGAAAAAAATATCGGGCAAATGCATACTTCAAGAAAAAAGTCATGGTGAATGAGTTGAAAAAAAAAATCATGCCTACAACAAATCACCCAACCTTCCCCTCCCCTCCCCTGCTTCCCCTGGGACCCTCAGAAGTAAAGTGGTTGGCTGCTAAATGTATTCCGACCTCTTTTATGAAGAGAACCCTTGTGGTTCGATTGTCACAAGGGCCACCTCCAGTAAGCAAACTCTTAATCTTATCATTTGGTGGTTTTCTTATGTGAAGTTTGATTGTAGTAAAAGCCACCTTATTAGCCACATTAAGAATGGCTCAGCTTGTTTTGAGCATTTTTCTTCCTATATTTCATGCAAAACGAACCTGTATTCAGGGATACCAACAAAAGGTCCATAGGATTCCCACTAATTTAAAGTACATGTACATGTTTCATTGTAATCCAAGTTATTACTGCGCTTTTCAAAAATATGCGAACTCTGAAGTTCAAAAGCCAAGTGACGTTAGTGTTGTACTCTGCCATCAATCATCTTAGAGGACCTCTTAGGAAACATAACTTTCTTAAATGGTTCAAAAGGTCATGGTTTGTGATCTTTTGTGATTCAAGGTTCGTTGCTTGTGATCGTAACAATTATTATAACTGACGGCAGCCAAAAACGCAATTGTGAAGGCAGCTTTTTATTTCTAGAGTTTGCGTGTTTGTCAAAGCACAGTAAAGTGGAATGGTTATAAAGCCTACTACACCTCTCTGTTACATGTTTTTATTTGCTTTTTTGGACTTGACAGTGCACAATGTTTAATGATAGCATTCTTATCACTTTGATATTGCAAACAAATAAAAACATCACACCACTTTTTTCATTCACAATAATCTTTGTGAACAAAATAGGGGCTGTGCACACCATCAGGGAGTTACTAACATAACCTGCAGCACCCTTGTCTTTATCCTTGATGAATCTGGCCTTTCATGACCAGTCTCATCAGACAGGGTTGGTTATAAGGCCAGGAAGGGCACACATAGAATCATCTCATGATTCAAAGCATAAGCTTTGTCCTTTAAGCACCATTGCCTAAATATAACGTGCTTATAAGACCAACATTTTGTGCAAAATAGCCTTAAATTAAATAGGGTCGGGTCTTACCGTCTAAAGTACAGGGGTCAATTTAATAAAACTTTTACACATGTAATTTACAAGTTTAACCATTGTTTTGGAGTCTGAGAACAATAGCTACACTTGTAAAATGCACGTGTAAAAGTTTTATTACATGTAAATTGACCCCAAGTCACATTTCACAGGTCAAGAGTACAGGTCACTGCTCCATCGATAAATTACCAACGCACACAGATTCCCCTCGATCTAATCTAGCTTTTTGTTAAGAGATTAGGGCTAGGAGATACTTTTAATGCTGTTCATTGTTTGTATCATGGTCACCAGTACTCTGACCTGTAGAAAAGTGACCTGTGAATGGTTATTAGGTTGAGCTAATTAAACATAAGCTTACCTCATAAATTCATTTTGACGATGTCTGCCATGCCACATCCATGAATATTTAAGCCATAAATGAAGTCAAGTGTTGAAGAATGAGTTAAAGAGCCGATGGAGATCAAATCGAGTTCCTGAAGTCTAAATAATGTCACTCTGGGTCCAATTTAACTGCAGACGCGTCACACATTTTCAGTCTGATCTGTCGCCATATTGGTTTGTCTTAGGACCCAGTCCTCTGGCGCGTGAGTTTCGCGCGGGAGCTTCCACAGTACTCGTCTCGCGTTTCTCGAGCAGTCGTAAAACGCGAGACGAGTGCGTCAAACAAGAAAACCAGGCTAGGTGAGCCATAAGGGAATTTAAGATCGAGCAATACGGTTGAATGACTACGGTTGGACGGGCAGGAGAGGTCTGGTTCTTGTCGATGGTGGATTGGATCGAGTACGAACCGTTTGGCGCGAAAAAAAAGAGATTAAGATTGTAAACAAGCAAGCTGCTACGGTTGAATCACTTATCGACGGTCATCGTGTGAAAAATGTCATTTCATGAATATTTTCTATTCCCTCAAGGAACAGGTAAAGCTGTCCGCGGCGGCCGAGGTACCCTGTCAAAAAAGTGAACATAATTTTTAACAATAAGCAAATAAACAATTAAAAACATTCGAAAATTTCAACCTATTTCATGTTGAAGCATATGCAGCAATCTACTACAAACCAGTATGAGCGATACTACTACAAAACAATCGGTTTACATACGAACTTCCACCGTGGATATCCATGCTTTCACTCCCGCACCGCTTCGTAAACTCTGAAAATAAAACGAAAAAAAAAAAAGAAATCAGGGTCACTTCTTTAAGAAACAAACGAAGCTCACTGGTAAACTCAGAAAATAAATCGACAAGAAAAAGAAATGTGTTATTTCTTTGAGTAACATACGAAATTCTCACCTTTGAAGTCACACGTTGTAGATCTTTGCAGATCTCTGACTACGACGAGAAAAGCTGTCAAAACTTACCGTAGTGAAACACCACGGTAAGCAAAACACTGCAAAACGCTTAAGGTGGCTCCCTAGAGTAAATTGGCCATGTGCAGCCTGAGTACTAGTATGGCGCGAGCTTTAAAATCTTCGCGATGTCCACGCAAAAATTAAAACAAACATGGCCTCTCAGTTTCGAAATATTCCCCCAAAAGACTTTATCAACTTTCTGTTGAAGCTCATTGTGCAAAAAGTTTGATTAGCGTAGGTCAAACATTTATGAGAGGAGACAATGTTACACCAGTTACAAGTCACTATCGATCTTCAAAAGAGTAAATTGTATGTAACAACAAAGCAGAAATTTTCCAAATTTCCAAAGAAATTTTTTCTTTCGCTTTAAAAGTAGACAAACGTTAAATAGTCGAAGTAAATGGACAATGTTTTTGCACAACGAGAAATAATTTTTACTCACAGCAGATTGACCCTTGACGAAAGCAATAGTTGTCCGTCAAGACCTACGGTCTTGTACATGTAGCTGAGGGCATGATGTACGATTTATAGATCGGTTCCATCTTTTACAGCAGACTTTTAAAGAAAAACTTAGCCGTCGAAATTATCCCTAAAGAAGAACAACGTTGAAAAACTATCCGGAAGTGGGCTGACATTTGAAGATCTGCAAACAGTGTACAGCAGATTAGGAAATGAAGGGCTTATTGCGATCGTTGCACAACCACCGTCTTCATCGCCGACGATCTCCATCCTCACGAGTGACCACCACGGTTCAAATTTTAGCTACAATAGTCAAGTACTTCGAAGAAAACATCCTGTGTTAGGTATAAAATTGAATCCACTATCTCTCCTTTTTCAACTGGCGAGATATCACCGTAATAATACTAATAAACGGCTTCAAAACAATGGCTTTCGCAGTCTTCAAAGAAACCACATGTTTTCAGTAGCTTTGTGCATTATGCGCATGCGGGCGTGATGGCTCGCGCGCGTATTTTGCAAATACGACCCCGAACCACGCGTGTACATGTTTTTTGGATTTTTGTGACGTCAACGTAGTTAATAAACCGTGAATTTCTTGCGTTTCCTTCGGTAATTTTTTTTAAAAATCGCCTCATTTCTTAACAGTTGCAGTACCTTTGTACTGTCCTATTTTCGTTAAAATCTGTAAGAGCTAAATTCCTCCATTAAGAAAAATTACAAATTTCAAAATATTGGCAAAACCGTCTTAACGACCCCATGTTTTTTCCACTTTAAAATGTTAAGCAATATTGTTAATATAAAGTGGCAAAGTTTAAAGACATTTCACCGAGGGAAATAAGAAATATTAAGAAAAAATGATCAAAAATGACAAAATTACTGCCTGTCTAAGGATGCGATGTTACCATGGCAACGGCCTTAATCCAGAAAATGAAACGTGATAAAGGAGCCTTTTTATATGGGTAACCTTAGCGGCGAATCTCGTGAACAAAATCGCAAAGACAAAGTGACTAGATTTCGTTCTGTAACATATGCTAGATAGCTAGGGTTATTAGTAAATACTCTAGGGAGCCACCTTAAGCAGAACGCCATCCCATAACTTTTACGCATGCGCAAAAAAGCTCAAGCCAGATCCCGCGTACTCGTCCAACCGTAGCCGTTAACCGTAGTCTTAAATCTTAAATTCCCTATAATTGGGGTGGGAGACCGTCAACTGGATATCTTTTCAGTAATAAGAAATAGAGCATCAAGAACTCCAACTTTCCAGTTGAAACAACGCGTAGTCAACTTTTCAAACAATATTTTGACTGGCCAGACCAGCCTTCTTCAGGTTTATAGATGTAACCAGTGACGTTTATTTTTTTGAAAAGAAAAAAGGCAATTACTCTATAGACTAGCTATTGTAATTCCTTTGAAATGACCTCCTAATTTCGTTTTACAGCAAAAGGGATGTTCAAAACAACAGAAATGTGGATAATGTTGTTGTTTGACGACAAGGAATTTATTATCGAAAGTAAATTTTTAATTCCGCTCTGCATTGCTGGAGAAAAAAAAGAAAACGAAAATATAGGACTGGACTTTCCTATAAGCATTGAAAACTGGATGACCCTAAGCACAATTGCACACGTGATACACATTATTTTTTGCATTCTGAGTGAGCGGTTGTATTCTGTTGTTGTTGTTGTTGCTGTTGTCTGTTTATTTTCCTTTTTTCAGTGTAGTTCCTGGAGTTTTCCGTTTTATCCTTAGTTTTTCTTTTTCCGATGCTACATCTTCTTTTTTTTGCCTTTTATACTCGTGATTTTGTTACTTATATTTTTGAAACCCCATTTTTTTGTGTGTGCACAAATCGTCCTTCCAGCCATACGAAACGGTACGTACGTCATGTATGGGACATATATTGTACCAACTTTACTTCACTTCTTCTTGTTAGCTTGTTACTGTTACCTTTCCAAGAAGGGTTACCCTGGCACTCGCAAATTTCTTCTTTTTTACACGACTTGTTTTAAAGGCAGGTAGCGGTTACCCTTGCGCCTTCAGTCACGCGCCTGGTCATTTGCGTGTCTCGCGCGTTTTGCTAGACGGACCAAGAACAAAGAGAGACTGGTCATAGACATCGTAGACTAGTTAACCACAGCTAAGTTTAACCCCGGAGGGGCACTTTAGGTATTTTAGGGTGGGGATGTACGGCTGGGACCCTGGAATCCTTAGCCTATACCAGAGCTAGTTCAGCTGAATTTTGCTATACCCTATACTAGACTTAACTCCCCAAATCCTCCCCAATCAGAGAGCAGCTTTTAGGCTGAGTTGCGTAAATTTAAACTTGCCGATTTGATATTTTTTTATATTTTTGAGTGGCAATTTGCGGTTTTCAGACTAAAATCTCCAACCAATTGATCAGTTTCCTGGAAATTGATACCCTATTCTAGACCTAAACTCTCTGATTTATATACCCTACTCCCAGAGTAAATTGGTTGAATATCATTACCTTCACAGCGACACATACCTATATAGCCCATATGAGCAGTACCCCCGGGCCTTAACCCGCCTGCTAGAATAACCCTAGCACCTACGTTGCGAAAAGGACAAGTAGCGTCTATAACTGCGATGATCTTCTTTCATATAATTCTTCACCCCGCAGTTCTCATATATGATTTTCATACATTCATAACTTCATCATCATCCTTTCACGGGTTTAATACAAACCAATTCAACGACCTGCTCCCAGTTGTTTCGTTAGCTCAATTGGTAGATAACCTTTCAGTGATCCGCAGTTTGCCCCATCGCTTCATGCTCAGTAGGGTAGTTCATTAACTTTTATTTCATGATACTCAGATCCCCGCGGCTGTAAAATCATAAAAATGAACGTACAGTAAAAAAGGAAAACTGTCGAAGAACGGGCTTCTGAGTTCGACTTCATCCAACTTTATTTTTCACAGTGACATACGAGACTCACGGAAATATGACACTTTTCGTGGGAAACAAGCCGTTCTATTTATAAATGTAAGAGTTGACTGAAGAATCGAAAGTAATCAAGATGGAGGCTCAAAGTAATGGGCTCCTGATGTATCGTTGTTTTCTATTGGCTGTTACGAGGCTTTCTCTATAAATAAAAATGGGATGAATATTACTCAAATCCATTTTAAAAATTGAATTAATTCATAAAACGTTAAAAAACACGACGCCCTTTCTACGTTCTCGGACATCCGTCATCAAGTTAAAAAAAATAATAAATATAAACGTCAGGAGCGTAGCGTCCATATACGCACATACGCTTGTGCGAAAACATGAAATCTAGAAAAAAAAATGTTTTTTTAATTTCCTGAAAGCATTTTCCTGAAAACATTGTTAAATTGGGATGACTGATGAATTTTTCTCACTATATATATTGATATCGTTGTAACAGAGTTTGGCCGTTTGAAGGGTTCTAGACGACATTTGCTTGTAACTTTCTTAATGGCGTCAGTTTTATCGATGACAGTAGAGATGGGTACAATAGAGAACTAATACAACTACTGCATTTTCGTCGTATTCATGATTTTCTTAAAATGTTCTGCAGAAAACGCAGGAAATGGCATTTCCGAGACAATGAATTAAGAAGTTTTCTGGGCGAAAATTTACTTCCCATGCGTACACCTTTAAAATCTCAAGCTACACCCTTGAATTTAAGGATCTATCACCTACATTATCACGTCGATTGTATTGAACGCATGCCTAAGACATGTTTAAAATCGGGGGGGGGGGGGTACCTTTTGACCCATCTAGGGCCAAGGTCAGTTTAGGCAAACGCTATTTGGCCCAAAAATAAGCCGTTTTCCCCGGCCCCACCTCTAAGCTGCATAGCAGGCATTAACTAAAAGGGGAAGGGGATGGAGGAGAGCACGAAGAGTGGAAGTGGTTTTTTTTACGCTCAGATTCTGAGCGTTAAAACAGTGATTGGTCAAGATAAATACTTTGTTCCGATTGGCTGAAATCTATATCATACCATTTGAGTATCCATTTGAGTATCCACATCATACCTTTTGAGTATATTAAATTTGATCGACCTATATCGCGTTTTCGCGCACATATGTCAAGTCAATCATGGCGCGGGTGGAAGTGGGAAGAGATTCGAGTTTGTTTTTCAAGAGTTGTTGCCAGAATTAGAACTGAAAAAAAGGCCTAAAGTTTACCTTGAAAGAAGAGCCGAAGAACTCAGTGAAACATCTTTTTGAAGAAAGAAACCTTGTGGCGGTTTTATGTAATGTACGTATGCCACAAATATTGCCTATGGTTAAAAGATCCCCTGGTTTGAAACCCGGTAGAGCTGGCCCTTATGTTCAAGGTGATCTGATTGAATTGCATTGTGTATCCTTATTGGGCAATTAACTTCTGGTTTAGCGCCCGCTATGTTAAAAATTGTGCTTTTAACGTTTTCATTTTAATTTCCGTCCCAACCAGTATTGAGGGTCCCAATAGGATTCTTCAATAATCCCGTAATCCCGACCCAAAATAAAAATCCAAAAAATAATCCCGAGGGTTATTTTTGGCATCCCACCTCCCACGCATTTCAATCCCGAAACTCGTCCCGATTTTGCTTTCAAATCCCGAATCCCAAGCTTCAAATAAGGGAATCCTGGGTCACGGGAAACCTGTTGAGGGCCCTCAGTTGGATATGTGCGCACGTAGCGAATTGTTTAATTAATTTTTCCTCCACTTTGACATCTGAGTAAAGCAAAAAAAAATCGTTTCCGGTTGTACTGCGTTCGGTAATATTTTGATTCAAAAAAGGTATGTCAAGATTTTGACTTAAAGAAACTTATAGGGGTCAAACAATTGCTGAATACTTAGCGACTCGTAGTTTAGTATAATATGGCAGTGTTAAAAAGTTTACAGAGTATTCAGTATATGGTGAGTAATACCTGGGGTAATTACAAGTATATTTATTGCAAAGCTTAACACTGAAGAAAAGTTTTGCAGTCGTGGGTCGGTTCGCGTAGAAGTAAAAAAAAGGCCTTCTATTTTGAGTGAGTCCAAAAGCCATAATGGCTCTTGGTGAGTCAGCAAGTAATAGAGAGAAAAACTTGATTTTTTTGGAGAAATTTGTAAATGAAAGATGAAACTGACCAATGAAACTGTCAGCACCTGCTTGAATTAAGTACCTTTTTTTACTGTTTAGCGGTCGAAACCGACGATTCCGGGTGACCTTATTATTTTCAAACAAATTAAGCAATAAATTGTTTGTATGTGGCCTGATAAACGACAATTACCCACCGTTGTGATTAGCCGATAGTAGGGCGAGTGCGCGTGGGGGTCACGAATGGGATCGGATATAGTAAAATAAAACAAACAGTTTAAATCGCAAACATCACAAGAAACAAACATGCTGAGGTATAATCTATTTAAATAAGGTTCTATCAGTGATAGTTTTTCATATCATTTTATTTCTCATTTTGATCGTTTTTTCGTTTCCTACGTGCATTACATGACTGCCCTGTGCCCTTTTCTTTAATTACATCTCTCTCTCTTTTTTAGAATCGTTTGCTTGCTCTGCTTTAATTTAATGAGAAAATCACCTTGGATGCCCAAGCTATTTTTTAACTCCGAGTTTCGAAGGAAAAGTTATCGGCTGAAATTTATTGCAGGAAACTCAGGAGCAGGTGGCCGGAAACCGGCCAAATAACCCTGCACATCCGCACAGTACGAAAACTCGCATAATTTTAAAGATACTTTAAAGAAGGCGGCAAAGTCTTGAGGCAGTTTCAAGGTTAGTAATTTCACTAGCTATAACGGCAGATTAGGAGCCCATAACCCGGGAGTGAGTAACTCTTATACTAGGCCTATGTCACGGCGTTTTCACTGACCTATTTATTTTTAGATACATTTTAGAGTCCTTTTTCTACGGAAATTTGAAGCTCCGCGCCATTCATCAGCGCATTGTAAATATATGATACTACAAAGGAAAACTTGACGTTATTAAAAGGTTAAAGATGAAATTGTCAGGGGTTTTGGTTTTGGTTTATGTGGGACATGAAAGATATTCTAAAATTTGCCCCAAAATCGTTCAGATATTTGATTTGCTCAGGTAAGAAGGTAAGGTATTTACAAGCGAAAGTAGCGGGAAAAGGGGCAACAAACTGAGTACACAATCTGTGATCGCTGTTTCTCGTTTTCGTGAACCGTAAGAGCACGTAAAGTGCAAATACTTGATTTTTCTACCGTGTCATGCCGGAGGTTTGAAGACATAAATGGTTTACTGCACTTTCCAATAATATGAGACCTCCTCAAACTAAAAGTTTTAATCAACGGTCACGTTATTAACTTTTAAGGACATCTTTGGTAGCGAAGGGGTGCTTACCAGCCCAGGGAGGGGGGGGGGGGGAGGGCACTCCCTATAATGACATATACGGGGGGAACTGCCCGAAAGAGGTACATTTTTCAGGGGTCAGGTATGTCAAAGGGTATAGGGAATTTCTCTAACTGAAGTATACGAAAGGGTAGGAATATCTATCATTTCAGCATTGAAAAGACGCACCTTATGGCCGGGTACCATTTTTCAACCGGAAAGTATGCGAAACAGTAAATTTCCGATTACAAGCCCCGCGGGGCTTATACAACTTCGTGCGGGGTTTAGGAGGGCATATAAACAAGGGGCTTACTATTTACTTACTATTTTGATCAGCTTAGCCTGCGGAGACCAATCGCCGCTATGGGGAAAAATGGCAAAAATGGGAATGAAAATCGGCGAGTACTTTCAGTCGGGTTGATCCTCAACATTTACTTTGGACAACCGTTATCTGCCCATCCCCTAGTTTGAGGAACTGTTTGAGGAGTGCCTAGTCCCCGTACGGCGTTTTCCCAGGCCGTCTAGGCCAATGCATTTTGGTGACGTCTTCGAGGCGAACACGCGTGCTAGGATCACGTGACCCGAAACGTATTGACCGCGCGGAATAATGAGGCCTAGGGACTAGGCAACTTCGGTCTGACATTTGCCGCTTACCTTTAGCGTGATTTAAAATCTCACTGATAACCGAGGTTGATAACGGTTACATAAGGGGAAACTGCTGTACTGCCTTACGCGCCTTTTTGGTCCGCATACAGTCCTCTATGAATGGTGTGGTTATAATCAAATATCGACCCTGCTCGCCATAAAGCCTCCAGTAGCTCAGTGGCTAGAACTCAGAGGGTCGTGAGTTGGATTCTCACCTGGAGCTCCGAATTTTTTCTGAGCTATTCTTCTACCAGAACTCTCGATCCGTGGCGCTGATCGCAAGGATCACAGGCCTGCAACATCTCGTTTCGCGGGGACGGAAAATGGTTTGGACAAAGCAAAACTTTCGGTCAAAAAAACAAAATTTCGTTGAACGAAGCGAATTTTGGTCCATTCAAAACGAACTTTTGCATAAATACGTCGTCTGATCTTATGCTGCCTAGTTTGGTTTCGGTTTACTACCTCGCTCGCGAAAATTTGGCCGACAATAGAACAATCGGATGCACCAAAATTTCATGATATTTCGTCTCACGCGAAAGTTTACCTTTGTAATTTGTTAGCTCGAATTTCCCCAAAATTCGGCCGCTCTCATTACTCTCATGGGTCCAGAAGAGTTTTGTTTTTTAACGTATTATATGAACTGCTCTTTTAGCGTCGTACCTTGTAAAATATACATCCCCGTCGCTAAAAGTATGAAAAACAAAATAAGTAAGCCTGGTGGGATCTTTATGGGTCCATTTGGAATTAATTTCCGGAACGATATCTCATGATCGACGCCGAATTAAATCACCATTTTGAAAAATAGTCAACCGCTAGCCATTTGATCGTGGGCGCAAACCCCTTGCCCGAAAGGCAACGACGAAACGCGAAGTGCCAAGCTGAACCATTAAAGGGCAAGGCAATTCCGTATTATTTACTGTTAGCCAATATTAGCGTATTGCGAACCCTCGGGCCCAGTTTTGTGGTATATAGGTTGCTTTTCTGTGCATCAATGCAGCATGCACTTACAACTGATTTTGCCATTTCTATTTTTAGGCGTTGTGTCCAATAATAACATGAAGCTGATCCAATTTGTTACGATCGTTTTTTGCTTCTGTCATCAATCTCCAAATGCCTCTACGTGTACCCAAAATGACGATCCCTGCGGTTACTTCCAGCCGTTTTATGAAATGGCGCTAAAAGGACATGTCTTCCAGACGCTAAAAGTTCCAAGTTCACTTTATTGTTTAGAAGCTTGCAAGCACAAGGCAAGATGCCAGAGTTTCAACCACGTCATGGGAAAGGACATCTGTGAGCTCAACAATCGCACAAAAGAAGCAAGACCAGAGGACTTCATCTCAGACGTTACCAAGTTGTACTTGAAAAAGCCTAAGAATAGAGGTAGATCGTAGAAGAGTCAATTTACTGAATGACACATATAAAGATCCCGGGCGATTCTCCACCCATCCCTCCCTTTACTCAATATTTTTCCTTGAGTGTTAGGCGAGGATGTTAAAGTTGGGTACTGTTATGGGAGGAATACTGAGGTGACAGTTTCTAGAGTCTCTAAAAGACGCCACTATGAGACGGACACCTCTCCCAAACGTACACCTGGAGTTGGTCCTCACTTCGTACCTCTGTCATCTTCTTTTCCGAGGCTCTATAACACGGACAGAGTACAACTAACTAGCTGAGATGGACACTAAATGGCATTGAGTTCCTCTCTCCGCCGCAGAGCTGAGGCTCGCGATGTGTAGGAACAATTGAAGATTTGTCCTTTTTACGTTTGACGTTATTTACAAATATTCTTTATTTTCTTTTCTCATTGCTTTTTACTTGTTATCAGGTGATATCTGGTTGTAATAGAGTTAATTTAAGACTTGTCTTGTCTAAAAATAGTAAGTGCACAATGGACGATGAGAGGATAAAAAAGCGGCATCCCGGCCTGTTGTTCTGTCTTTCGCATTCTTATCGTCCACTGCGCGCTTTCTTATTTTCCTCTCCCCAGCCTCCTCTCGACGCTAGGAGGCTTCTGCAGATGAAAGAGCGGCAGTAGGGACATGAAGCAGCGACATTTTTGAGCGATGAACGTCAACCGGAAGTTAACCTTTTTCTCTTTTTATATGCCTTGACGCTACCACATTTTATTGAAAGGTGTCTTCACTCTTATAGAGACGTTTTGCCCAAACGTTTGTTCAAAATCACGGCTCAACCGTGCAAAAAGTTCACTTCCGATTGACGTGCGTCGCTCAAAAACGTTGCTGCTTTTAAAAACTATCTAGTCACAATGGTGGCTGACCTAGTATGAGTTGACTAAAGGTACGGAAAAACGGGTAACAAAAAACGTGCAACTTGTTTTGCATCATTGCTGTAAAACGAGTTAGATAGCGATATTGCGCGTTTTACCACCCATGTTCAAAGCTGTTAACAACCTGATTTGTTGCAAGACAGGTTTTATGTGGGTGGTAAAACGCGCAACTTTGCTATTCAACTCGTTTTGCAGCAATGTTGCAAAACATGTTGCACGTTTTTTGTCGCCCATTTTTCCGTATCTTAAAGCTAAAGTGTAAGGTTACGTTATGTCGTGTTCTCTTGTGATTTATCATTTTTCGCCACTAAGGTAATGAATGAAACTGGACACCTTAATTTTCTTCCTTGGATGCTGAGAGAATTCTATGTACTCGGTTTTCCTTCACAAAATAACACGCAACGCAAAATCAAAGGGAGGGAAAAAATCATTTTAAATATGTGGAATAAACCTCAACACTCCTTTACAAACTTGCCCTTCATTCTTGGTTCGTTTCCAGCTGATACTAACTCGGATTAAATCAGGAAAAGGTCTTTCTCACTTAAATTTGACGCGTAAATTGTAAGCTAATTAAGATGTGCTAAACTTTACTTCTTTTGACAGTGGCCCTTGGATCCATTCCTGAACTTCCAGCTGCAAGCTGCGAGGAAATAAAGATGAGTGAGGGACAGGTTGTGGCCAGTAAAAAATACTGGATGATCTGTATAAACCAGGATATGGCTGTGCTTGCTTACTGCAATATGACGACGGGAGGTGAGCTTAATTACCTGCGAGCCTTTCCGAGCCAGCACACCATTCTCTACAATAGCGGGAAAATGCCAAAATTTGTCGGACGTAAGATTAGAAGCATGCACAATCGATTGTTTTTTTATTATTATTATCCGGGATATTCACTCCTGTGTGATGACGTCAGGTAAAACGTGCTCGTGGACGAGATCGAGAGATTTCGAGTAAATGTCCAGGGTGCAAGCAGATTATAAACGAGGAGAGTGTTTTGTAATTGCTCATTATAACGTTATTTTATTTTAAAACAGGCTTGCCAACCCTAATTACCAGAGGTCACTTTCATCTACTTCCCTTTATTTATTTTCAAACTGTATTCCTCGTATTTTCTTCCATCTCTGACGCAAGCGCTAACTTTCAAATTGAAACTCCTAGTTGTGTACTCGTTTTTCTTATCGGAGATGTTTGATCACAAATTGCCTAAAATGATTAATGATTAATTCTCGAATTAGTACCTCTTTAATTAAGTGTACCCGCGTTCGAATAAGTGCGCTTACCTTTCACACCCCTTCTTATCCTCCCTCCTGATTTAACGGTTTCACGACAAAGTTGACTGACGAAAGCAAAGATTATTAGTAGGAAAAAACGCCATATATTACATATTTGTTTTTCACTGATGAAGTGCTGGCACCCTAGTGTTAAATTTACTTTGAGGAAAGAGGGAACGTTTGCAATGTACAATAGGAACTTTGTTACCAACAATACTATTTAGTCATATTACTGATAACGTGAAATCAGTGGGATCTGAATGTTCGTTGTCTTCCTGATATACCCTGAAGTGTTCATTCAACAGTTTAAGGTCCCCTTTTCCTGATAAATTAACGTAATTGAAAACCTTAAATGTAGTTAACATCTTTTGGTGGCTTTGCTGCTAACGAGGAGGTCTTATGTAAAGTGGAACTTGGATTTAGGGGGGAGCGTATTTTTTCTGAGACGCGAAACTTGCGAAACTTGCACGAGTTCTTGTTGTAAGGCGTTTACCAAACAGGCTTTTTCAGTATGTATTGGTTTGTTTTAATTTTCAGTGCCTCTTATCAATTTTACAACAAAAGGATTCACGGGACGATATGGTATTATTCAAAGATTCATAGTTCCAAAGACCGGTGTTTATCTGATAAAAGCCCGGGGTGCTCGAGGAGGAACACACTCGACTAACTATGGAGATTATCCCGGAACTTACTATGGTGGAAGAGGAGCGATGAAGCAAGGAACGTTTTCCTTGAATGTAGAAACTGTTCTGAATATTGTGGTGGGTCAGAGAGGAGGAGACTCAGTGGAAGTGAAAGGAGGACAGTCTACTAACTTGACGGCAGCGCAACTGGAACTGTCTGTAGAGGACAATGCTGGTACTGGGGGAGGGGGAGGGAGCTTCGTTTATACAACAAATAACGAACTTTTGTTAGCTGCCGGAGGGGGAGGGGGTGCGTCTAATGGATATAACGGGGTGGATGGTCAGGCGGGTCCTAATGGCACCAGTAGTGTAGGGAACGATTCAAGTGCGATTTATGGCGGAGGGACTGGGGGACAATCTGGTCAATGTAATAATAATCCCGAGACGGCTGACTACCATGGGGGAGTGGGTGCAGGTTGGTTGAGGGAAGGGTGCGCCAGAGTCGGCCCAGAACATGGGGAAAGGGGTGGATCACGTGCCCAGAATTGGGTGGGGGGACGTGCTGGAGGAATGAATAGTGGCTATAACGGTGGGCCACCCCCTGGGGCAGTAGGAGGGTTTGGCGGTGGGGGAGGAGGTTCCGAGGATAATGGTGCATCAGGAGGGGGTGGTGGATATTCCGGGGGAGGAAGTGGTTTATGGGATTCTCAAGCCGGTGGGGGAGGGGGATCGTACTGTAGTGGCTCAAGCTGTTTAGGTATCACTGGAGGTAATATGAATGATCACGGATTTGTCGAAATATTTGAGTTGTGAAATATCGATAACATAAAGTTCTTGGCTTTGCTGATCTTTCACATGATACATCTAGCTAGATTTTTAAAAATTTCACTGACCTTAGATAGCAATTGTAACAACTAACATAAAATTTGCCTGAATTGTCAATAGCCTGAGAAAACAGCCGACACTTCGCGACTCCAACTCTGGTTCCCCCGCGAAATGACGTCTGAGAGAAAACGAGTGCAGAAATTCCATACCGACGATTCGTCCCTACCCAGATCTGGGTCGTGTTTCTGATTGGTTGAAGCACATTTTCAACCAATCAAAAGCCCTACCCAGATCTGGCTAGTGATACGTCATCAGTATGGAATTTCTGCCCTCCTTTTTCAGACGTCATTTCTCGGGAAGTCGCTAAAAGTCGACTGTCTTCTCAGACTAGATTTTAAAACATGCATAAAATTAAGTCTTTCTTTCTCGCCTGTAGACAATACTAGCTACGTTTTGAATTAAATATGCAGCAGCCATTGCGTCCTCCCCCCTTCCCCCACTCTTTCATGATCCTTGTTTCTTTCTCTCCTCTTTTATCCTTTTATTTTTCGCCTTTGAGGTGTGTTTATGCTTTTTGGACCGATAAGAACTGTAGTTTTGGCTTTCATCAGGCCATGGTTAAATAAATCACAGTTTTTTTGTTTTCAAAACCAGCTAGATATATACCGTATAAGACCAGTAACCCGGTGACATTCTTTTTAAAATAGTACTTCACTATTCTAGTCGCACCTGAGATGGTATTAAGTGCAAATTTTGTTGCGTTAGGGAAACAACTTAATTTTCAAGGTTGCATGAAGAATCGACCTAAAAAGTGCAAATTCATTAGTCGTGTAAGAAACTCTTCCCGTCAATTACACCCCCTAACAACGATCTATTGATTGGTTTCACTGTTCAGTTGTTAGCCTTACGCAGCTGGCAAATCTCTCTAGAGAATCCATGATTCGTTTCAAAATCATGTTAAATAAGTGTCAACTAAGCAAAATCAGACTAAATAACTAACGTGCTGGTAATCCCATACAATTTACCGATAAATATACAAGATAGGTGTCCATTTAACACTCTTCAAACTAGTTTAGTTTTATCTGTAATATTGAGGGATGTAAAACATGCAACACGATGGTGCGCAATGAATATGTGGCGAATATGTATAAATCTACTGTAGTGTTTAGAATTCTCAATAAAGTGTGTATATTTATTGATAATTTATATTGCATGGTATTGTCTGTAAATCAGCACTCATTAGGACGTCATAATTTTAACATCAAGGCTCGATATATTAAGAAATTGAATATATGGGTAACCTGTTGCGGAGTGTGAAGCAAAATACAGTTTTATGGATTTGGAACTTGCTATCTTATGACAAGTTTTTGGTTTATGCCATGATTTTTTTTAGAGTAACCCATGTCCAGGATTCTCGTTTTCATATCAAAAATGTTAATAAATCATTTACCAGTCGACTCTCTCTTAACGGACACCATGCTTTATGGACAGGGGAGAGGGGTACTACTTGATTATATAAGGCAGCCTTGCAAAGGGCAGGGTTTTTTTTGTGCCATTTTGGTCAGTAAACGGGTGTAAATTTCTCCCATTGTGATCTGAAACAGAGAATGGTTCGCAAGAGAATCATAAGAGTGTGTTTAAACACTTTTGCCTAAAACTTACAATGTTCAGAAATTCCATACTGGTGAGGTGTACCAACTAGATCTGGGTAATATTTATGATGAGTTGAGGCAAATTTCCTCGCGGGGCATGACCAATCAGAAGTACTACCCAGATCTGGATAGTGATACATCTTCTGCATGGCGGGAATTTCTGCGCTCGTTCATACCTAGTCCCCCTTCTCGTCCCCAGAGCCTCCTGGGGGCCTGAACATAAGGACAAGGAGGCTCTGAGGACACAGAATTTGAAGTCCTAGATTTTAGTACTTCCAATCTTTTCTGATTATCTACAAAATTTCTAATAGCGTTCACTTGCTCTTGCCGAAGTGTCAATGATTGTTAGTTTAGGTGATTCAAAGCTTTTAAAAGAGAATCCTCCAACATACTTTTGAATTGGAAATGACCGCAAGTCCTAAAATCTAGGACTTCAAATCCTGTGTCTCCAGAGCCTACTGGTCCTCATGCTCAGGCCCCCAGGAGGGTCTCGGGACGACAATGCCTAGTCCCGAGTCCCGTTTCGGCATCTTCCCAGGTCTTCTCGGTCAATGCATTTCGGTGACATATCGGAGACGAACGTGACCTGAAACGCATAAGTCGAGGGGATTAATGATGTCTAGGGACTAGGCAACGCTCGTTCCGCTTCAGACGTCATTTCGCGGGGAAACCGCACGGGTGATGATGTCGCAAAATGTCGGCCATTTTCTCAGAAGTTCATTTGCGTGAGCATGAGAATCTCAGGCTACACGCAAATGAGTTATAGCTAGCCAGTAAGTGGAGCGAACGATATTTTCACTCGTGAGGCAAAAAACAAAATGCTCGGCTTCCAAATCAAAAATGAATTTTTTTCCATGTGAGAAAAACTATACGTTCAGTCAAACCTCAAAAGCCGCAGCGGTGTGTGCCGAGTTTCGCTGCAAGTTGCCCGCTTTTTATAATGCGGGTCAGCAGTGCGAAAACCTGAATAGAATTAATAACTTCGTAACTTATATTTCATTGCCACTGAAGAAAACACAAAAATAGAAAGGGAAAAAGCAAGTAAGCTTGAGTTGCACTTTTATTTAGAGCTGTTAAGTCTCCTGTTGAGATTCTTCACACTGGCCATTTCACTCACAGTTTTGTCGTTTTCGTGGAAATGCTTCAGGGATCATGAAAACACTGTTGAGTGCTCGTTCCTACCCCCCCGGTTTTAGAGCTATTTTTTTAGAAACAAGGTAAAAGATGATTTCTTTAATGATTGACCAGAACTAAAATACCCCATTCTCTGGTGCTCTCTGTAAGCACACGTGCCCCACAATGGGTTGTCTGGTCATTTTGTTGCTGTGTTGTTCCTGTGTCCTGTTTTGTTACCGCTTTGTTCCTTTGTGCAGTCATGCAGAGGAAAGTCATACAATTCAATTTATTTCGTTGTTTCATACCATATTTGCAGGAACCCGGTTGTGTTGAGATCCAGAAACTTTGCTATCATGGCAACGTGACACAACGGCTTAATCCTCTCTGCCGACGTTCAGTTGATTTTAATAATCATTGCTCGGCGATTTTAAATACAGATGCACTCGCAGCTGGTTAATTTGTCAAATATTCTTACTAACATAAAATGTTTACCATTGTCTTGGGTAATAGCTAAAGTGCTTGCCCAGAACGTTAATCTAACTTCAAAGAAACACTCAGTAGTCTTTGGAAATCTTAACAAAAGGTCTACTTGGGGGTTAGGGGTGGGAGGAGGGGACATGAAATTTCCTGAACTCTCCTCATGAAAATACGAAACACAATTCAGTAAACATGAAAAATTGATCGACGGGCCATATGTATCTTCCACTCAATTGGCCTCACGATGTTTTTTCTTTGTTTTTGTTTGAATGAATTGTCTGAATTTTCGTAAGCTTTTTAAATTAGTAGGAAACAGTGTTTTTAAGGATCTGACCGATCGATAGCAAAATATCCGACAGATAGAACAATTTGAGTTACAGAAAGAGAAACCTCTAAAGATTCTGATCTATTATTTCATACATAATTTTTCTTTATAGCAAAAGTTAATATCTGTCTTTTACTATAATAGCGTGCCAGTAACCCGGTTTTTAATTAGCTATATCTTATAAAATAAGACCTCCCTTCTTTTCAGCTGTCTGTTAGTTTTGCCAAAATGTTTAATTGAACTGAAGTCTATTGACTTTCAGTTTAATACTCGTTTGCTGTGTAAGTTTACATGGCATTATACTCGCTGTTGGTAAAAATTTAATTTTCTCACAAACAGAAACGGTTACCACGATCTCCTTGGGAAATAGCTATCGGGAACATTGGATTAATGAGTTTTTAATAATATCTTGTCAAAACGAGTTCTCAGGGTAGGGGCTAAAAATGTAGAAAGCTCGCCTCTATTACTTCTTTCCCAAATTTACCCGTATGACAATAGGGAACAAAATTCAACAAACATGAAAAATTGAATGAGATTTAAAAAATAGATATATTTGCTCTAGTGAATTCTAGTTAACAAATTTCAAACTAACCAAAATAAAATTCGTTGGAGTTCGCCAGTCGATGGAGAAAATAAAATTGAACGCTTGTGCTGAGATCTATAACAATCAAAACTATTTGCCTTCTTATTTTTTATTGAATTTGGTATTAGAAATAACATGAGCGAGGAATAATTCCTTACAAAAAATAGTGAACAAATTTAAGGATAAAAGTGAAAGGACTTATTCGGATTATTTGTTTCATTTATTATAACTTTTCTCCAGCTGGAGCGATTCCGCTCACTTTAGCCTGTTCCAAGCGTTCAGATAGTGGAGAGCGGTGCCAAGTAAAGAAAGCGATGAAAAGTAGAGGGGGACTGGGGAGAGAGGTGCGGGAACTCGCTTTTATTTTTTCGCACTCCTTTTTACTTCTCACCGCTACGCTCACTTTAACAAAAGACACCCACGCATCGTCTTTCTAAAAAGTGTTTTCGGATAGTCATATTTAAGAAAAGGAAATTAAGAAGTCCATTCGATTACAAAAAACTACCCCACAGTCAACTATGATGGAAAACTTAAGCGGGTTCAGTTCTTTTCCGAAAAATAAAACGATATTTAATAGGGCCGGAATAACATGCAGGTACGTTTTCGAAGTATATAAATCAGCGGTCGAATTGGAGGCAAAATCTTGTTTCTCTTAATAAGATATTTTCAAACTAGCAAAGAATGACCAGTTACTTGTTTTTCTTAATTGACGCGTTACAGCCAGTCTAAGCGGCCTCATATTCGTTAATAAAAGAAAAACGCACGAAAATAGAATTATATGCTAGTTACTACTGGTATCACATTCAAAGTTGCATTTTTGCATGACATTGTTTACTAGGGAGTGAATTCTTTATTTAGAACCCCGAGGCCTTGATGTATTGACCTTGCTAGCACTATCGCTCGGTTAATACGATTAATACATCTTGAAGTTCTTTAGTTCTTTAGACTAAAAAAAATATTTAAGACTTTTGTGGATAAAATTTGTATCATGAGCCACCAGAATTTTCCTATCTACGTGGTGTGTACTGCTCGTTACACCTGCGGGAATACTCAGAAATGGATCCGATATCGAAAACGATTCAATTACGAAGGAATTAATTTATTCATGATGGAATGGGCGTGCGCGTTGTTTTACGTTAACTGATACGAAAAACAGGCAAAATTGACATTTCAAGCAATTGCGTTTTCTGTCCTCCTTTATAAAATAAATAACACTATGGATGTCCATGTCAATTTTAAAAAGTGTTTCATTGTTGTTGCAGTTGTTTTTATCCATTGCCCTTCTTTTTTTATTAACTCGCTATTCGATATTTTTTGAAAATGTACTAATTTGTATAGAGCCTTCAGTTGTATTCTCGCACCTTGCCAGAGATGGCTGTATTCGCAGGATAATCATAAGTGAAATTAAGTTGACCTTAAACGATCCAGCGGTATTTGCAGTAAAGGCGAACTGACCGCTAAATTAAAAGAATTTTAAAACATGTCTGTTTCTCCTCCTTGCACTACTTGCTGTCACAATAACGCCGTCAGTTTCTGCATAAGACTACCGGTGTGTGTCTAATTAATATGTGGGACGTTCAGGTGCTGCTTGTTAATTGATGTTGAGAACTATATTTTTTTGGACTGAAAGTTATTAAACAATATACCTTCATTCTTGCTGTTAAAGATAAAACTATTTACCGATGTTCATAGTTGCCCTTAGCAACTTATCAATTGAAACATATTTTAGAATTTTGAAACTCTCCGTACTTTCGACCTCGTTTCCATTTCCTTTGCTCGGACAGACACCTCAGTTACGAACTTTCATTAAATTTTAACTATATAGTAAATGAGGGCTAAACATTACGCCAACATAAATTTGCATGACAGCATCCTCTTTCCTATGCTAATCAGTCTACGCTGGCTGGTAACTTAATTCAAAATTTTTCAGCAGTCCTGAAACTTGAATAGAATAGTTTTTTTTTTTTTTTATATACTTCATTGCCACTCAAGATGAGTGGGAAAAAAAATAGACTGGGGAAAAAGCAAGCAAGCTTCAGTTGCACCTTTAGTTAGAGCTATTATGTCTCCTGTTGAGATTCTTCACACTGGCTATTTCGCTTACATTTTTTTCTTTTAATGGGGATGCTTTAGGGATCATGAAAACACTGTCGAGAGCTTGTTCCTGCTGCACCGTTGTTTTTTTTAGAAAAAATTGTAGATGATGATTTCTTTACTGCATGATCAGAGCTGAAATACCCTATTTTCTGGTGCTCTCTGTAAGTACGTGTGCCCCACAATCGCTTGTCTGGTCATTTTGTTGCTGTGTTGTTCCTGTGTCCTGTTTTGTTACCGCTTTGTTCCTTTGTGCAGTCATGCAGAGGAAAGTCATACAAGTCAATTTTTTTCGTTTTTTCCTGCCATGTTTGCAGGAACACGGTTGAGTTGAGATCCAGAAATTTTGCTACCATGGCAACGTGACACAACGGCTTATCATCTCTGTCGACGTTCAGTTGATTTTAATAATCATAGCTTGGCGATTTTAGACACAAATGCACTTGCGGCTGGTTAATTTGTCAAATATTCTTACAAAACAGAAAATGTTTACTATGATCTTGGGTAATAGCTAAAGTGCTTGCCCAGAACGTTAATCGAACTTCAAAGAAGCGCTCAGTACTCTTTGGAAATGTTAACAAAAGGTCTACTTGGAGGTTAGGGGTGGGAGGAGGGGACATGAAATGTCCTGAACTTGCCTCATGAAAATACGAAACACAATTCAGTAAACATGAAAAATTGATCGACGGGCCACCTGTATCTTCCATGCACTCAACTAGCCTCACGACGTTTTTTGTTTGTTTTTGTTTGAATGAATTGTCTGAATTTTCGTAAGCTTTTTAAATTAGCAGGAAACAGTGTTTTTAAGGATTCGATCGATCGATAGCAAAATATCCGATAGATAGGACAATTTGAGTTTCAGAAAGAGAAACCTCTAAAGATTCTGATCTATTAATTCATACATAATTTTTCTTTATAGCAAAAGTTAATATCTGTCTTTTACTATAATAGCGTGTAACCCGGTTTTTAATTATCTATATCTGATGAAAGAAGAGCTCCCTTCTTTTCAGCCGTCTGTAGTTTTGCTAAAATGTTTAATTTTAACTGAAGTCTATTGACTTTCAGTTTAATACTCGTTTGCTGCGTGATTTTACATGGCATTATACTCGCTGTTGGTAAAAATTTTCTCACAAACAGAAAGCGGTTACCACGATCTCGTTGGGTAATAGCTATAGGGAACATTGGATTAATGAGTTTTTAATAATATCTTGTCAAAACAAGTACTCAGGGTGGGGGGAGGGGGGGGGGGGTAAAAATGTCCAAAGCTCACCTCTATTACTTCTTTCTCAAATTTTACTCGTATGAAAATAGGCAACAAAATTCAACAAATATGAAAAATTGAATTAGATTAAAAAAAAAAAAAATCTTTTAGATATATTTGCTCTAGTTAATTCTAGTTAATACATTTCAAAGAAACACAAATAAAATTCGTTGGTGTTCGCTTGAAGCACAGAGGGTAAGATTGATGTCTCTTCGTCTCTCGTTTAACTAGAAAAAAGTCGACAGGAGTAAAAGCGACACAGTGCACTTGTTTTATAGACATAAACACTATCATCTTCTAAATATGTGCATACAGTTTTTCTTTCTGTTCTTTCCTACTTTTTCCTTCAAATCAGCAAAGCCAGTCGATGGATGAAATAAAATTGAAGGCTTGTGCTGAGATCAATAACAAACAAAACTATTTGCCTTCTAATTTTTTATTGAATTTGGAGCGATCCCGCTCACTTAAACATACGACACCCACGCATCGTCTTTCTAAAACGTGTTTTCGGATGGTCAAATTTTTAAATTTGACTTAAAAGAAAAGGAAAGAAGTCCATTCGATTACAAAAAACGAGCGCACAGTAAATTTACGTATGATGAAAAAAAAAATTAAGCGGGTTCTTTTCCGAAAAATAGAACGATTTTTAATAGGGCCGGAATTAATATCATACAGGTACGTTTTGGAAGTATATAAATCAGCTGTCGAATTGGAGGCAAAATCTTGTTTCTCTTAATAAGATATTTTCAAACTAGCGAAGAATGACCAGTCACTTGTTTTTCTTTCTGAGGCGTTACAGTTTAAGCGGCCTCGTATTCGTTGTTAAAAGAAAAATAACAGGTAACTGAAAATTATATGCTAGTTACTACTTGTATCATATTCAAAGTTGCATTTTCTGCATGTGTAATACGGAGTGAATTTTTTATTTAGAACCCCGAGGCCCTAATGTATTGATCCACGCTATCGCTCGGTTAATACATCTTCTTTAGTCCTTCAGAGTGAAAAAAATCTTTTAGACTTTTGTGGATAAAATTTCTATCACGAGCCACCAGAATTTTCTTAACTATGTCGTGTGTAAACTCACTGTTCGTTACACCTGCGGGAATACTGAAATGGATCTGACATTGAACACGATTCAGCTTCAATGGGCGTGCGCTTGACTCGTTTTACGTTAACTGATACGAAAAACAGGCAAAATTGACATTTCAAGCAATTGCGTTTTCTGTCCTCCTTTATAAAATAAATAGCACTAGAAGATGTCCATGTCAATTTCAAAGTCCATTTCATTGTTGTTGTAGTTGTTTTTATCCATTGCGCTTCTTTTTATTTATCGTCTTTGGAAACTCCCTATTCGTGATTTTTTGAAATTGTAGTACGAATTTCTATTAAAAGAGTCCTATATTCTCGCACCTCGCCAGAGATGGCTGTATTCGCAGGATAATCATACACGAAATTAAGTTGACCTTAAACTATCCAGCGGTATTTGCAGTAAAGGCGAGCTGACTGCTAAATTAAAACTGTCAGTGATGAATTTTAAACATCTCCGTTTTTTTTCCTTGCGCTATTTGCTGTCACAATAACGCCGTCAGTTTCTGCATTTCTTTTAGTACCAGTTTGTTTAATATGTGGGACGTTCAGGTGCCTCTTGTTAATTGATGTTAAGAACTATATTTTTTAGACTGAAAGTTATTAAACAATATATCGTTATTCTTGCTGTTAAAGGTAAAACTATATACCGATGTTCATAGTTGACCTCAGCAACTTATCAATCGAAACATATTTTAGAATTTTGAAGCTGTCCATACTTTCGACCTGTGTTTGAATTTCCTTTGCTTGGACGGACACCTCAGTTACGAACTTTAATTAAATCATTAAATTTTAACTATATAGTAAATTAGGGCTAAACATTAAGCGAACTTAAATTTACATAGCAGCATCCTCTTTGCTATGCTTCTACTGCGCTGGCTGGTAACTTGATTTAAAATGCGTGTTTGTAAGAACCGTTGTGTAATTAACATTTCGCAATTTTTAAACTTTTTGATGTGTGACGATTATGAAAGCCTTTTATCAGAAATGCCCTGTTCAGCGTCGCAGTGCTGCGGTAGAGAAAAGCTGCACTTCTTTTCAACAGCGAAGTATTTATATTCACTATTCAACAAGAGGCAAATTTTGTGAATTCCGATGTCCTCAACCGGCCTAGGCGTTTTCAGCATTGTTCGCCAAAACGGCAACGAGCATTTTAATATTTTCCTATCCTCTACATTGGCAGGACAAGTCAATCACTGAAAGGACACGCGTCAATCGAGCTCAAAGTATTAATTAACTTGCTATATACAAAATTATATAATATATATTTATGAAACCTACAAATTTTAACCGAGAACTTCCTTTATGCAGATACACCCTGTTCAAGAAAACAATGCTGTAATATTGCAGAGATAAGTAGCATGATTTCCTCACTCATTATTTTCTGCTTCGTCGTTGGCGCAGTTTTAGCAGCCGAAGGAGACTCTAGGTCTGCCTACATCAAAACGCAAGAGAACAAGCGTTTACATGGCTATGTTGTCAAGAAAATCAATTCTACGGATGAAATGTCGTGCAGTAAAGCATGTTTAAGACATTCTTGGTGTACCTCTTCTAACTTCAAAGAGTCCTCGGGCAACTGTGAACTGAACAAGCATGAGTTCTCAACTACTGACGATGACACCAAGCTCACTGATAATCCAGGCACAACGTTTTCTATGTTTCTTAAGGTAAGAAAAATTTCTGCTTGCAAGAAGAAATAGACTCCAGCACCCAGACTAAGGCAACAACTGTTCAAGCGGAGCTAAGTAATAAATAAAAAAAATTGGTAAAACAGTTAAGTTGTTGTAAAAGAGCATTAACTAGCACTCGCATTTCAGTCATATGTTTCGTATGGGAGCGAGCCATGTTTTACTTTCCCAAATTTTTTCAGTTCCTCAAAATCGTTATCGAAGGCAATGTTTTCTTCCCTAACAAGAGACTTACATGTTTTGAAAATAAAGTTAAGAGAAGTATAGAGTGCAAACAACCATAAATGTTAAAAAAAAGAGTAACGCAGAGACGGCAATTTATAAGTGGAATTTTTATGTTCAACATTAGATTTGCTTTGGGATCATCCGCTAGATTAGGCTTTGCTATTTGGATGATCCCAACTCGCTCTCCATTTTGTTGCTACCATTTTTCTTGTATTCCTTAGTTGTGCTGTGTTTAGATGCCTATGTAAATTTAACCTCTATGTCATGTAAAACTGAGCTGAGTTTAACAAATCTTGCATCTTGTCATCTTGTCTTGTCATCTCGTGCCGTTAAAAGTGTTGAGGGATCAGTCTCGCTACGTGCTAGAATCTATTGCTAGTACGTTTCCCTCCCCTGCCCGATGAGTGGCTAAAACATCGCCTTTTTTGGTACATAAAGCTGTTAGTAGGAAGTCTATGGAAAACGATGTATATCATTTTAGCTTACCGAAGTAACATATGAACATTTTTCTCAGGGCTGCCTAATGGCTGGATGCCTTAACGGAGGTTCTTGTTTGTTCGACGAAGGGAAAGATGCATTTGCTTGTTCATGCAGTCCGCAATGGAGAGGAGATAAATGCAAAATGGGTAGGTCGAAACTGTTCTTGTTCCTTAAATACGATAGACAGTCTGGGAGAAGAGTGAAAGACGTACCCGGCTGAAAACGAAATCACACAACTTTCTATACTTTATACGTGGCAAATTTCTTTTAGAAGAAAGGAAAGAGTTATAATCTGCTGGCTGGTTTTCTCTGGCAATGTAGTTGATATAGTTCTCAGGAATTAATTTACATCCCGTCTAATATAAGAAAAGAATGTAACGTATGAGACTTTGGCGTTTACCGTTAGCCTCGAATGTGGAAAAGACATTTCATTGGCATGATCTGGCCAAATTTTTATGTGACGCTCAAATTAAGGCGGGGGGTAAGTGATACCTAACACCTGGATCAACCCAACAACTACACATAACGGACGTTTTTATACAGAGAATTTGCATTCATGAATTAGATAATTTAAATTATTCTTCAATAGTATTTTCAGAATTTATGAACTCGTCGATCTTGAACAGCAGTGATTACTATTTTCGTCATTTGGACAATTTTCTGGAGAATGCGGTTGGGAACAATTCTCACTGGTTGCTGTGCTGGCGTGCTACATTGCATGGCTGGAATGTCAATCAGTTTCACAGTCGCTGCGATGGAAAGTACCACACTGTTACCATCATAATGAAAGGCAAATTCATCTTTGGCGGATACACGGATATTCCTTGGGGTAAGAAAAAACTAATTCCCTTATTTTATCGTCCTTTTTTACTGCAATGTAACAGCTTTACAACTCTGATCTACTTGCACTGCTTATTAGAATTTAACTCTTTTATTATAAGGTTGAAACGTCACTCTTGGTTTGTTACCTTGTAATGATGGTCAAGTGTTTTTGTGTAATGAACCTAGTTACCTTTGCCGGCGTGGGTCTTACCCTCAATAGGTCTGGTCGCCCTTATTTTTAATCCAAACCGAAGACAAGAAAACGAATTTTTTTCTTGAGCGAGTCATGCTCAACTCAAGGTGGCTCGGTGAATTCCACCCATTCCTAGCAACTTTCGTTAAGGCTTCGATCCATCTGTGATGACAATAAGGTTTCCTTCAAGGGAAGTGAAGTTTCTTCCTTCCTTAGCGCATGAGTTGTGACAGTTCTGTGAATGGAATCTGACAAACATTGGACTGCGCAGACTTGCGGATCGTGCCATTTCAAACGGAAGGAAGCTAAATGTAGTGATGCCGATGAATGCATCAAATTTTTATTACGGCGGCTACCGACCCGTTACAGTGTGTGTCAAGGATGTGTCCCGCCTAAGAGAATATGCACAGCGAAACCATATATTTTTTATACGGAAAGTCAGTAAAGCCTGGCCAAGTGTCCTTGTCGTGGTGGGCCAACAAGATTGTCCGTAATAAAACGGAGTCCGCATGTCCGTATGTCTAGTATCGATCCAATGGTTCTCATTTACACGTAGAGCAGAATCAGTTTATTACTATTCTGAGAAATCTCCAGTTATTAAGTTTGGTAACCTCATAAGTTATCTCACCACTAAGAAATAATTGCGTTAAAAGTGGAACGCTTGCTAAAAAAACCTGAATCCTTCGGTTGACTCCCCGATCATTCAATAGGGCTATTGCCAGTTACCTTTACCTCAATTGTATTAATAGATATTAGTTTAAATAAGAAGGCAAAAGCAAAGTGAACTCTGGTGGCTGTAGAAAAATGACGTCATTTTTAATCGTGAAAATGGGCTATTATGGTCAGTAATAAAATGAATTCAAACTTGAAATTCATTTTTTTATTGAAGCAAACGCGAAAGCATATATGACAATTTTCTTGTCTTCTTGTTCTTCTTCTTGTTTTTATTATTATTATTATTATTATTATTATTATTATTATTTTATTTATTTTACGTACTTTTGGTTTCTCAGAATCCAGTGGTGGCTATAGCGCTACTTCCGAAGCGTTTATTTTTTCGCTCAACAATAATGAAGGCTTGGCACCGTTTGTGAGCAAGGTGAAGAAAGAATCCTCAGGAAGGGCAATTTACAGGAGGTCAGATTATGGTCCAAGTTTTGACCGTGATGTCATCATTAGAAATAATGCCGACAGTAACGACATGTCAGTAGCACGTTTGGGCTATCGCTACTCTACTCCACCTGCAGTGCAGGGCCGGTACACAGTCCTGGCCGGGATTGAGTACTTCTCACCTAATGAGGTGGAGGTATTCTATCTTGACCCATCCCGCTAAATACAAGATAACACAAACTGTCATATTTATTGCTGTTAAATCTGAGAGAAAAGCAATGGGGAGTTTAATATAACTCAGTTTAAACTTCTTATTAATTGCTGTTTAAATTATTGATGTTTTTGTTTTTGTTTGCTTTTTAGTTTTTTTAGAATCCCTCAGTATATATTCAATTGTCTGAAATCTGCTGTTAGAATAGTTTGCCTATAGTTTGTTTTAGGATTTCAATATAACTGAACTATTTAGAGCCGGTAAAGGCTTGGGATTTAGCAATACGTACTACAAGGTAAAAGGCAGCATGTACTGCTCATCACACAAACATTTTTAAAATTAGTCACCCGAACGATTGCAGCGTTATTTTTACTTAATTCATGATTCACACCTTTTTGTTATTCAACAACCTTTCTTTAACGTACAACCCTCTTGAATATTCAACAAACTGAAAGTCCTGGAAGGGCTTGAACGTAGCAGGGAAGAGCGGGCACAAATGGGCGCCGCGTGACAAAAGTCGATAAGAGCGTTAGGGAAACCAATTGCGCTATCCAGTAAATAGTGATTTAACTGGTGGATAGCGTTGTCCACCTTTTGAACAACTGGGGCCTGAAGAAGATATGAAACAAATCATTTAAAAAAAATTTAAAACTTTTTACACTTGAAAAAGTCGGCCCAATTTCTTCAAGTTTTTATCCATATGTCAATCCTTGCCATTCTTAGCAACAGAGAACAGGGAAACAGTTTCATTGCCGATAGTAAAGTCTTAAACCACGAAACTGAACCATGACTATTTGAAATTACATGTTTTAACTCTTTAAAAAGATTGCAAAGAGCATGACATTGGCAGTTTAAATTGAACTGGGCTATGGAAACATCTAAGCGCGTAGTTGTTGTAAAAAATAAGCAGTGCTTCTTATTGTAATCGATTATTGGTTCGTCTTCTTACAGTTAATAATGATCAATTTCATCGAAAAAAAATGGTATAGGCTTTTGAGGTTAAAAAATGTAGATAAATCATTCATGTTGTCAGTCGACTTATAAACTTACTAAAGGACCCCATAAGCCCGAGTCCTGCTTACTGAAATAAGGCTTCACTCCTCCCCTCCCCACCCCCTCCCCCTTCCCACACCCACTCTTTTTCAGGGTTAAGACAACCTAGACCTCTTATCCTATACAAGTATTGTACATCGAGGGACGATAAAAAGATGTCGATGTATTTTAAGCTTAATGTGTGTATAGGTAATTAAGTTTGTGTGTATTAATAGGAGTTTAAAAAAAAGGGTTAAATAGTTACTAGTAGGGACGCTATACCTGACCTTCTCCTTAAAGGATGAAGATCAAACTCAGAGCCTATATCTTAAGGTTATTTATACGGAACGTTAATAGCCTTCACTTTACGGGGAGGAGGTATAGTGTTCTTTACATAACATTTCATGTAATTTTTAAACGGAAGTTTTGTACGTAAGATCAGACAACACGTTTTCTCTTCTTCTGTTCGCCGGTTAAGCTGATCAAGACATTTCATAATACCAGATGGCGAGAGATAAAAACCAGTCAGTCATTATTAATTTGATTTCTGGAAAGAAGAGTTACGCGAGGAGTTGAGAAAAAGGAGGCAGGAAGGCTTTCTTACTGACCCCGTGCGCCAGAACCTACTTTCTCTTAATTGATATCGCTTCCCCTAGAGAGAGATCTTAGTACTAAACTAATCACACACTCTACTCTCAGTCTCACCGAAAACACATGAATAGTGACTGAATACGAGTCTAGGACAGAAGAATTTGCCCTACATTGTAGCTTGGATTCTAGCAAGTGAGGATATTGATTTTGCCGTTTAGGAGTAGGGTGGTGTTGCTTGAAGAGGGGCGGTACAGCTTGAAATAAATCGCTACATTCCGACCCCGCTATTTAACTTTACCCTCAATTTCCTTGTACTTTTAAGTAACCCTTCAAGCCCCACGATCCACATACAAATTCTTCAGACTGATCTCCATACATTTCTTTTAGGAATAGTTGAGAGAGTTTGGTCTAAGATCAAAGGGTTCTCCCTTTGGTAATTAATTTAGTAATTCTCATAACCTTTACTCTTGATGATCTGCTGATGATGTTAGGAGAAAATTGATGTTGGTCACTCTTGTGACCTAAAGGGTTAATAAGAACAGAAAGAGAAAACAGGAGGGTCATTGTGTTGGTAATGAATCTCTTATTTACTCAGGTTATCGCATGTCGTACTTTACAGCTAATAAATTGCATTCCTTAGGATTAGGTATAATCTAGCTGGATTTTTGAAAACATAGCCAGCGAACTGAATTGCAGCCTCTTGATTGTAGAAAGCCAAAACGCAAGTTTCTTCATTCTTGCGTCTGATTAACTAGAAGATCACACTAAAAGAGGAAAAGGAGCGGGAATTGAGAAAATAGAGGGAAGTGGGAGAAAGGAAAGCGGAGAAGGGACTGAAAAGACAATGGTTGCAGCCTTAGTTTTTATATTGGCTACTTATTTGGAGATACTGTAATTTTTGGGAAAAAATAAACAAAACAAAACTGGCGGAACGACCATGGGGACTTTTTGGTCTTTCAGAAATCTAGCTGGAGAATAGACTGAAGTTTTTTAAGAATTCCTCGGTAGAATAACCAAAAATATCAAGATTAGTGTTGTATAGATAGATCATGTAATGGGCTTGTGCTTTTGACCTCGGTTGTCATAGTCATATGAGATAAGATTTACATTGATTCTCCGCGTTGTTTTTAAAACATTAAGTCACATCACCATTTATTGCCAGCGGTTGACACACCTTCTTTGATGACGTCACAATTGAAGGCTTTTAAAAGCAGCAAGGTCTGTTTTACAAGCACTTCTCTCTTGTCAGTGTAATGATTTTGTATCCGTGCAGTTAATAAACGTTGAGGTGATCCACGTTGTGTGGCATGTGTAGTAATTATTGAAAACACCGTGAATAAAATCATCTCCTTGTACTCTGTTAATAGCCTTGTCTTTCTTGCTGCCCTAAGCTAGTTCCGTTATCACTAATAAACAATAAAAGTTCCGTACGATGTTAGCTCTGTTGCATGATTGATGTGGAGTTGGACGATAGCCGTTCATTATTTTTCGGATTGCCATCAGGGGCATAACCGGGATTTTTCTAGAGGTACGCACAATTTCGCAAACCCTCCTCCCCCCCCCCCCCCCCCCTTACAACAACGTTTTCATCTGATGCTTTATAACTGATGAACAATTACTACTTACAGATATTTCTAGCAACCACAATTTGCCGTCTGTCATCTTTGAATTTCTATATCCTGCAGCTTGCTACCGTCTGCGCCCTTCTTCCTACCTTTTCTCTAAATACATCGGTCCACCACTCATCGTTTCTCTGGAAACCGTTGGTGGGGCCTACTTGCGAAAAACATCAAAAAATATCTAAGACATTCTGCTAACATGCTTGTTTCTTTTTTTGATTTTTATTTTAAGTACCAAGGAACCTAAAAAATAGAAGTATTCAGTCCCTGCCTGCAACGTACGCAAAACAGTCTGATTCTGGATTCAACGCCACGGATTCCGGATTCTCTTTCAAGGGAACTTTTTTAATGGATTCTGCATTCTATTGTTAACGGGATTCCAGATTTCTTGAGCTGTATTCCTGATTCCGGATTCCAAAAGCAAATGTCCTACGATTTTCTTAAGTTTATTTTTCATATTTCACTCCCCAGGTTAGGCTATTTTCGTAGCAAAAGGAAACCTAAAATTTCCGGATTAAAAAATGTGTGGAGAGACGAATCAGAAAAATTCTCACTTTCAGTAATACGTTAATTGCATCTAACTAGCCTAGGCATAATAAAACTGAAGCCCTTGCAATTTCGAAAAGACTTACTGAGTTCCCCTAGGACGACCGAACAGATACAAATTTTATAGCGCCACATAGCGAGCATTTCTAGTGATCTAATAGTTCTCTGGACAGCCTAAAGAGTGTTTTCAATGTATTTAGGAGGAAATCGTCGTTGGGTGCCCCTGACGGAATGACATACTCCGGTAACAATATCAAAATGCCCAGGTGTCTAAATCAAACGGAAATAGACTTGAGCGTCGACTTTAAACTCAGCACCAGTAGAGAGTTTACAGTTGATTTTTAAGTTTCATTTGCAGTCATGAACGAGTGCTAAACAGGAAGGCATAATTATCACGCAGATCATGCACACTGCAACACCAAAGGAGACATTTTTGAAGCTACTAGGGTATGCAGGAAACGGTCTCTGATCTCAATCTTACTTTGCATCCTCCTGTCGATCGACTCTCTGCTATGGCAGATTAGCACAAATTTACGCACATTTTTTAAATGGTCAGTGTTGTTGAGGTTGTAACTAGAAATATACGATTTTCGTTATCATTTTCGGATGTTTATATTGAGTGCATCCAAGAATCACAGACTGCCTTCAAAGCCTTGCGTCTTGCTAAAATATTGATAGCTCGTTCAATTGTCATTGTCAAGATTAATTAATATATAGGTGACGGGAAGACACTCTGCAACCCTAAAGGGATTATTGGACAAATGGAGGGGTGATGGATTATAGTTAGTTGATAGCGCGTCCTGCTTTACGGTTGCTATCAAAGTGCCGTGTTGTCATGACCAGCAAACCAACTCTATCTCTCTAGCTTCAACAAATTGCTGTGTTCATTATTCTAGCGAAACCTTTAATGGAGTGGCATTATATGTTTATCCAGTCGCTTCGTTTGATTCATTTGCCAATCACTAAAATTGTAAAATAATCAGAATACCATGACTTATAATCACTTGGATCATGGAATATGGGATTTATCAGTTCCTCAGATGCACCATGATCCAAGTGATCTTGGATCATAAAAGGAACGAACCCTGAATAAAGAAAAAGGAGAGATTAACCTCAGGAAAGGATGAGGCTCAATATAACATACGCCTGCCGGTTCATCAGCTTAAAGTAAGAAGCGAAAGAAATGTAAGAAAGTATAGTTTTTCACCATGTCAATAAAAGTTAATTGAAAGACTTTTCGAATTTTGAAATGCTGGACTGAGCTTTTGTACTCATGCAGGACCCTTGTGGAATTAAAAAACAAATTTTAAGTCTCCCTGTTAAAAACTGCATCAGAAAAACACTCAGCGGATTTGTCCTTCCCTTAGGAATTCACTATAACAGTTACTCGTGACAATGCCGGAAGGAAATTTTTGCTGACTGTGAAAGCCTCGGAAAGGACAGTGATTGGACAAAACCCATCACCTACCTTGTACCAGGAGGAAACACTCGAGTTCTGTCGATGGCCGAGGAAGACACAAAGGGATGGTTTGGAATAATTGGCTCCACTATAGTAACGGACTGGCAACTGATGAAACCTATGGAAATACATCAGCAATTTTTATCGTGGATTGAATTCCCCGGATTTTAATGACCAGATCTGGCCTTTCGCAAAAGTGTAGGTTGGAAACCATAGTGTCAGCCCCTGGAACACAATAGATGGCATAGCAGAGACGGCTAAGTGGATATGGGCCAATAATACTGAAACTACAGTACAAGTAAGCAAAAAATGATTTAAACTAAAACGAGTGCGCAACTGTAGTCAGTTTTAAGAGGACGAAGCGGGTAGCTGGAAGTATTATAATGTTAATATTAAATTTCTTTTTAAAGATCCACTTTATTTGAGTGTAAATATATTTACTGTAATGGTATAGTAATTAAGTACTAGTTAAGGACATTACGTCTCCTACAGGAGACGGGACTGCCATTTTACATGGTCATCCTAGCTACGGGAAGCCTGATCTATCCATTGGCATGCAGGGCAGAGGAAGTACCTTGACTTCATTTCTCAGTACTGTTGTAAGACCCTGAGTACTAGTCCGGCCTCAAGAGAATCGATCCCACGACCTTCCGCTCTGCAGTCAAGTGCTTTACCGAGTTAGCTAATGGCCTACCAAGGTACTGAAAAAGGTACTGCGTGAGATCTGCCGGACTGCGATGTGTATTAAGAGGAAGGCATGCGTTATTGGAGAAAAAAAACGAATTCCACGCTGCCAAAAATGATAAATAAGGCTGCATAGGTGTCCTTTACATGTGGTAAAGTATAGAGCGGCACAGAATGTGATATAGTGCATCAAAATAACGCCAAAATGTTTTACCTTAATTTTCGACATGATATTTCCACAAGAGATTTTCATGAATTAGCACCATTAGATTACCCTGCGTACCACAGGTTTTTTCTCGCGTACCGAAGGCCGACGACACGTGCGGCGAAGTCGCTTTTCGCGCGGGTCACTTTTTACACTTGACCGAAACGGGAAACCGCGAATGAAAAGCCTCTGGCACGCAGGGTACCCTTAGATATATTTGACATTTTTTGTGTGTTCTAAGGAGATGCAGCCGGTCCGGGTATATGGTAAAATATACTTTCAAATCAATTTGGTAATCTAACAAATTCACTGTTAAGGTCTCGCGATAAATGACAAAGCTTAAGATTTCTTTACATAGCAATCTTTATTTTTGAATACATATATTGAGTCACTGAAACTGCATTCTGCTGTATTTTCTTTCTAAAAAATCGTTCGATAGAAAGTACGTCAGTGCTTCGCCAACACGCAGACGTAAAACAAAAGGGTTGTAGGGTATCCGTTATAGGAAAGAAAATCATTTTTCACTATTTCCATTTAGACGTCTTGTTGATTATTTCGTAGGTCCGCTTTTAACTTCACCTGCTAGTTACATATTTGTGGCTTTAGGTGGGTTTGGCAAATTTTCCATATGAAAGAATAAGAAGGTCTAAAGTTAAATCGAGATGAGTGTGCTGGACGTAAAAGTTCACATTGCCGACTTGCAATTCCAAATCTTCTGAAAAAGAAGTACTGACTCTGAGATCATTTAAAATTGTTCCTCTGAGATAACATTTCATTAATAAATTATGAAGACTTAGTCGTTAGGTGATAAATTAGCCTTAGTTTTTAAGTCAACTTCTATTTCTCTTTCATGTTCTCGATGATTACAAAAAAAAAAGCAAAAAAGTCAAGAATTTGGCAGACGGAAGAAGATAATTATGCTAATGACCTCGTTAAGACTCAGCTCTGGGCAAGTTTTCATATGCGAGCTGATACTCGGAGAACAGCTGGGCACCAATGAATACTTCCGGGCCGGGATGATCCATGACTCCATTATGGCATCGAACAAAAGGAACAAGAGGAGGGGTTCGATATCAATTACTGTCAGTATAATGTTGCCCCGTGAAGTTTCTATTTGCAATTTCTTCCACCTGAATGTCCAAAAATCGGATCCGCGATCGCTGATTTAGGACTATTGACGTTGATTTAAACAAAGTACTACAAGCGGATTGAAAACGTTTTACCGCGGTTTCCATTCCTTTTCAGTGAATAGGTATTTTAATAGGAAACCTGTCATTAGCTTAAAACTGTTTTCGATTTGTCTGCTCTGGATGATGAAACTTTTTTATAGGAACCATACCGCAACAGTTCAAAATATTTTCGGTCTTTTATCATAGGCGAGCGTACACATTGCCCCTGAGACTTCGCAACTTGAAATCTTTTAATGATCTTCTTGCATGTATTCATACTTTATTGAATAGTCTCCGTGAGTAAAATGTAAGAAAACCGAAGATTTGTCGATTAATAATGAATAGTCGTATAATGTTAACAAATATCTAGCTCCGCCTTTTTTTTCTGCTAATTGACTCCAAAATAAATTGACTTAAGAGGTGTTAATTACCGCACAAGTTTTAATTTTCTGTAATTGAAGCAATTCCTTTTAATCCTTTGTACTCTTTCGCAACGCTTTCTCGAGTAAGTTCCCGCCTAATTGGGACAGAAGTCTAGGTAAGTAACAACTCTGGGTTTTAGTCTTCTAAGTTGATTACAAAGTGGAAATGTAATATCATATTTTCAAGAAGTTTAGCAAACTCCCCAATACGCATTTCCATTCGAGACCAAACATCACTCTATGTTTCTCCCTGCCTTTCTTCTAGATACATCGGTCCACCACTCGTAGTTTCTCTGGAAACCGTTGGTGGGGCCTACTTGCAAACGTTGGAATAACAATACAAAACAAAGCAAACAACAACTCGAAATTAAGCCTCCTGTCCAAAACATGGATAGTTCTATTCGCCGCCGGATAAGTCACTATCTAGAGCGGATACATGTAAGTATTAGGAAAACCAACTTCGTTATCCACTATGTATAGAGATTATCCGGTGGATAGTGTTCTCCACCTTTTGAACAACTTGGGACTGGTGGAGCTGCGAAACATCCCGTTAAGCAGGTACATGAGTTAAAGACAAGCTGAAAAGAGCGATTTAAGCCATGTCACTTGGAGCGTGTAGAACCTTGGGAGCTGATGATGAAAATCTGTAAAATTCCTAACGCAAGCCCTGACGTAAATCTGGATATTTCGAGGGCGCAGTAGTAACGCGCAAGCAGAGCTAAAAACATCAAAAAATATCTAACACATTCTGCTAACATGCTTGTTTTATTGATTTTTTTTTTTTAAGTACCGAGGAATCTAAAAAATAGAAGTATTCCCTCCCTGCCTGCAACGCACGCAAAACAGTCTGATTCTGGATTCAACGCCACGGATTCCGGATTCTCTTTCAAGGGAACTTTTTTTAATGGATTCTGCACTCTATTGTTAACGGGATTCCCGATTTCTTGAGCTGTATTCCTGATTCCGGATTCCAAAAGCAAATGTCCTACGATTTTCTTAAGATTATTTTTTCATGTTTCACTCCCCAGGTTAGGCTATTTTCGTAACAAAAGGAAACCTAAAATTTCCGGATTAAAAAATGTGTGGAGAGAGGAATCAGAAAAATTCTCACTTTCAGTAATACGTTAAATTGCATCTAACTAGCCTAGGCATAATAAAACTGAAGCCCTTGACGACCAAACAGATACAAGTTTTATAGCACCACATAGCATGCATTTCTACTGATCTAATAGTTCTCCTGGACAGCCGAAAAAGTGTTTTCGATGTATTTAGGAGGAAATCGTCGTTGGGTGCCCCCGACGGAATGACATGCTCCGGTAACAATATCAAAATGCCCAGGTATCTAAATCAAACGAAAATAGACTTTAGCCATGTTAGCGTCGACTTTAAACTCAGTACCAGTAGAGAGTTTACAGTTGATTTTTAAGTTTCATTTGCAGTCATGAACGAGTGTTTAACAGGAAAGCATAATTGTGACGCAGATCATGCACACTGCAACACCAAAGGAGACAGTTTTTTATTTTTGGAAGCTACTAGGGTATGCAGGAAAAGGTCTCTGATCTCAATCTTGCTTTGCATCCTCCCGTCGATCGACTCTCCGCTATGGCAGTTTTTTATTTTTGGAAGCTACTAGGGTATGCAGGAAAAGGTCTCTGATCTCAATCTTGCTTTGCATCCTCCCGTCGATCGACTCTCCGCTATGGCAGATTACCGTGGAATCCGTGTATAATACGCATCGTAAATTTGAAGGTCGATTTCAGGGAAAAAAAGTGCGCATTATACACGGGTAAATACGGTAGCACAAATTTACTCGTTTGATTCATTTGCCACTCACTAAAATTGCAAAATAATCAGAATACCATGACTTATGATCACTTGGATCATTGTGGATAGAATTTAGCGATAAATCCTTTCGTCAATATGGCATTTATCAGTTCCTCAGATGCACCATGATCCAAGTGACCTTGGATCATAAGAGAAACGAACCCTAAATAAAGAAAAAGGAGAGATTAACCTCAGGAAAGGATGAGGCTCAATATAACATACGCCTGCCGGTTCATCAGCCTAAAGTAAGAAGCGAAAGAAAAAAGATTTATGTAAGAAAGTATAGTTTTTCACCATGTCAATAAAAGTTAATTGAAAGACTTTTCGAATTTTGAAATGCTGGACTGAGCTTTTGTACTCATAGGATCCTTGTGGAATTAAAAATAAATTTTAAGTCTCCCTGTTAACTAATGCATCAGAAAAACACTCAGCGGATTTGTCCTTCCCTTAAGAATTCACTGTAACAGTTACTTGTGACAATGACGGAAGGAAATTTTTGCTCACTGTGAAAGCCTTGGAAAGGACAGTGATTGGACAAAACCCATCACCTACCTTGTACCAGGAGGAAACACTCGAGTTCTGTCAATGGCCAAGGAAGACACAAAGGGATGGTTTGGAATAATTGGCTCCACTATAGTCACGGACTGGCAACTGATGAAACCTATGGAAAAGCAACAGCAATTTTTATCGTGGATTGAATTCCCCGGATTTTAATGACCAGGTCTGGCCTTTCGCAAAAGTGCAGGTTGCAAACCATAGTGTCAGCCCCTGGAACACAATAGATGGCATAGCAGAGACGGCTAAGTGGATATGGGCCAATAATACTGAAACTACAGTAAACAAAAAATAATTTAAACTAAAACGAGTGTGCAACTGTGGTCAGTTTTAAGAGCACGAAGCGGGTAGCCGGAAGTATTATAATGTTAATATTAAATTTCATGGCTGCCTCCAGTCACCTCTTTTTAAAGATCCACTTTATTTGAGTGTAAATGTATTTACTGTAATAGTATAGTAATTAAGTACTAGTTAAGCAAATTATTTTTACGTCTCCTAAAGTAGACGGGACTGCAATTTAGATGGTCATCCTAGCTACGCGAAGCCTGATCTATCCGTTTGCATGCAGGGCAAAGGAAGTACCTTCACCTCATTTCCAGTACTGATATCAGACCCTGAGTACTATAGTCCGGCCTCAAGAGAATCGAACCCACGACCTTCCGCTCTGCAGTCAAGTGCTTTACCGAGTTAGCTAATGGCCTACCAAGGTACTGAAAAAGGTACTGCGTGAGATCTGCTGGACTGCGATGTGCATTATGCACCTATATAGCTATCAATGTAAACCCCGTGGGGAGGGGGGGGGAAGTGCGGGCAAGGGGTGGGGATTTGACAAATTTTAAAATTTTTTGATCAAATTCCCCAGGGTGGGAAACGAAAGGTCAATTAAAAGTGTCAAAAAAGCCCCCACCCCAGGGGAAAAATCTAAACAAACAATACTGTAATACTATATAAAACGAATGAAAGAACATTTCAAAAGTAAGGTCTTACTACTTTTATTTAAGGTTAATGAAGCTCCGTTAAATTACTCGCTGTAATTAAGTATTTTCTCTCTCCACTAGCATCTCTTATTTTGAACAACATAATCACTCCAGGAAGATTGACCGTGCTATTATATTAATGAAACGTAAAATGCTTTATAACATCGGCTCAACATGTCGGAAAAGGGCGGATCAGTGACCTGCAAAAAATCCTCTGACTTTCATGGTAGAATTCGATTTCAATCGAGGTTTACAATCAGATGGGAACTTGAAGATAAAAACTTTCTCAAAATAGACATTATCTGTTTAGATGACAGTGTAAAGTATCGGATTATGGCGATTAAAAGAAATGAAAACTTCATAACTTTCTCCAACAGCATGACTTTCAGAAAGCCTCGAGGGACGGACTTGGTTATCGATTCTGAATTGATACCAGGCTTCTATCGGTCAAAGTCAAATGTCCCGACCCCGGGGTCGCTGCGCACGATCAAAAGCCCGACAGGGGGATAGTCTCAGGCATCAAATCCCCTCCCCTTGCCCGCACTCCCCCCCCCCCCCCCCCCCCCCACTACGGGATTTACATTGATAGATGCATTAAGAGGAAGGCTTGCGTTATTGGAGAAAAAAAAAATTCAATGCTGCCAAACATGATAAATAAGGCTGGATACGTGTCTTTTATATGTGGTAAAGTATAGAGAGGTACAGAATGTGATATAGTATAACAAAATAACGCCAAAATGTTTTACCTATTTGCAATATGATATTTCCACAAGAGATTTTCATGAATTACCACCCTTAGATTACCCTGGGTACCAGAGGTTTTTTCTCGCGTGCAATGGGAAGCTTTGTTTTGTCGGCCGACACGGCCGAAGGCCGAAGACATGAGCGGCGAAGCCGCGAGAAAAAACTTTTCGCTTTTCGCGCGGGTCACTTTTTAGACTTGACCGAAACCGGAAACAGCGAATGAAAAGCCTCTGGCACCCAGGGTACCCTTAGATATATTTGACATTTTTTTGTGTTCTAAGGAGATGCAGCCGGTCCGGGTATATGGTGAAATATACTTTCAAATCAATTTGGTAATCTAAAAAAATCACTGTTAAGGTCGCGCGATAAATGACAAAGCTTAGGATTTCTTTACATGGCAATCTTTATTTTTGAATACATATGAGTCTCTGAAAGTGCATTCTGCTGTATTTTCTTTCTAAAAATATTGTTCGATAGAAAGTACGTCAGTACTTCGATCGCCAACACGCAGACGTAAACCAAAAGGGTTGTACGGTATCCGTTATAGAAAAGAAAATCTTTTTTCACTATTCCCAGTTAGACGTCTGCTTGATTATTTCGTAGATCCGTCATTAAACTTCACCTCCTCTGATTACATATTTATGGTTTTAGGTGGGTTTGGCTAATTTTCCATATGCAAGAATAAGAATAAAAATTTTGCAGGTCTTGAACCTGCTGAGGTGGATATCCGCTTTCATGTAATTCTTTATACCTTACTCAGCTGATTCAATAATTGTCTAGTAGAACTCCAGAATATATTATTCTATATAGAGCTCATTAGTTAAAGTTAAATCGAGATGAGTGCCTGGAAGTAAAGTTCACATCGCCGACTGCAATTCAAAATCTTCAGAAAAAAAAAGTACTGACTCTGAGATCATTCAAAGTTGCTCCTCTGAGATAACATTAGTTCATGAATAAATTATGAAGACTTAGTCGTTTGGTGATAAATTAGCCTTTTTAAGTCAACTTGTATTTCTCTTTCATGTTCTCGATGATTACAAAAAAAAAGAAAAAAAAGATCTCTCCAAATAATTCGTAGAACTGGAAATCTTCGTGAGGGCATTTGCCTTCCGACTTGAAGTTAATCATAAATTGTAAATATATATTTTATAGGAACCCCAAGTGCGAATGAATGACCCGCCATGAAGATAAAGCAAATGGCGGATGAAGAGAAAAGGTCCATAATTTGGCAGACGAAAGAAGACAATTATGCTAATGGCCTCGTAAAGACTCAGCTCTGGGCAAATTTTCATATGCGAGCTGATACTCGGAGAACGGACACCAATACTTCCGGGCCGAGATGATCCATGAATCCATTATGGCATCGAACAAAAGGAACAAGAGGAGGGGTTCCATATCAATTACTGTCAGTATAATGTTGCCCCGTGAAGTTTCTATTTGCAATTTCTTCCAGCTGAATGTTCAATCTTAAACTACTACAAGCGGCTTAAAAACGTTTTACAGCGGTTTCCATTGCTTTTCAGTGAATAGGTATTTTAATAGGAAACCTGTCATTAGCTTAAAATTGTTTTCAATTTGTCTGCTCTGAATGATGAAACTTTTATAGGAACCATATCACAACAGCTCAAAATATTTTCGGTCTTTTATAATAGGATAGCGTACACATTGCCCCTGAGACTTCGCAACTTGAAATCTTTTGATGATCTTCTTGCATGTATTCATACTTTTATTGAATAGTCTTAAAATACAATTTCAGTGAGTAAAATGTAAGAAAACCGAAGATTTGTCGATTAATGTCACTATTCCGCTTGAGATACGCATGAAAAGCTAACACAACTAAATAGCGCCCGCAGGCAAATAAGACAAGAACTACAAGATGTCATAATAAGGGGGGACACAGCCCTGGGGCAGGTTCTAGCTACTTCAGGTTATGCGCACAGCAAAAACACAAGCCTCCTTATCGCCCCACTACCGTGGGGAGGACAAGATTGGCAGAGCCTTTCTTATCTCCCCAGCGCCGCACGGGCTGGATCGGACAAGATTAAGGCAAATGAATAAGATGGCAAGACACAAGCAATGGCAAAAGCTTGGGCGAAGTCGCAACGCAGACTTAACCGCACCACAAGGAGTGACCACCCAAACTTTATTGATACCTAACACAACAAAACTCCTCCATAGGGAGGGAGGGTGGGTAACAAAATTACTGTAACTGTTTACTTTCGTGCAAGGTAGACGAATAATGACCAGGTCTGAAATAGCAGAACTTTATAGCTAGACAGTGTCTCAAATCTCGACCAATGAATACTGTTGTACCATAAGCTACCTAGTCTTATCATAATTAAAGTGAAGCCATGAATAGGGCCTTGAAAACAGGGACCAATCTGCGCAATACTAAGAAATATATGGTGCCAAACATACAACAAATTAGTCAGGTTCCAACCACGAACAGCTTTGTTTGTATCTTAAAATTAGCGTGCTTTCACTCATAAATAAGGCTTTAAAGATCGAACAGAGCATACATCCTTAGCCTACCCCCCCCCCCCCCCGGGGCTTCGTGTTTCGTTAATTGCATTTACCATCTGTTAAATGTCTTATTAATAATAAATAGTCGTATAACTCGATATAACGTTAACAAATATCTAGCTCCGCCTTTTTTTTCTGCTAATTGACTCCAAAAAAATTGACTTAAGAGGTGTTAATTACCGCACCAGTTTTAATTTTCTGTAATTGAAGCAATTCCATTTAATCCTTCTTGTTCTTTCGCAAAACTTTCTCGAATAAGCTCCTGCCTTGGGACAGAAGTCTAGGTAAGTAACATGTCTGGGCTTTAGTCTTCTAAGTTGATTACAAAGTGGAAATGTAATATCATATTTTCAAGAAGTTCAGCAAACTCCCCAATACGAGCTCATACGCGTTTCCATTTGAGAGAAAACCCCACTCTATGTTTGGACGACGCAACGAGAACGCCGGAAAAGCAACTTTGCACTTGCATTGCGCTTTTTTGTACATTTCTTTGCCGCCAATGCCCGACTTCGAAGTAGAATTGCCTAATTTCAAGGTTTATGGAGGGTGTAAAGACAGACGACGACGAACTTTAATTCCGCTTTCTGAACTTGGATCTGGCTATTAGGAGTTTAAAAACAAGACAGTTCGCCTATGTTTGACAAAGAGAGGAAGCTGATGTTTAGAATTACGCTACCGTCGGAAGGTGATAAAACAGTACAGCCATGAAGGGGGGAAAAATTAGAAGAAACCGACTAAGAAAAGAAGAACATTCTTCATTAGATTGTAAATTTTTAGCACGAAAGTACTAAAGGACACCTAATAAATTTCACATCTCCTACACTGGAGACGGAAGGAGAGGCACTTTACGTGTTCATCCGAGCCACGAAAAGATCTGGCCGTTTGCAGGGCAAAGGTAAATATTGGCCCGGCCTCGAGGATCGACCTCGCGGCCTTCCGCTCTGCAGTCAAGTGCGTGAGATCTGCCGGACTGCGATGTGCATTAATAAGAGGAAAGCATGCGCTATTGGACGAAAAAAAAAAAGGAATTTCATGCTGCCAAATATAATAAATAAGGCTGGATATGTGTCCTTTATATGTGGTGAAGTATAGAGCGGTACAGAATGTGATATAGCATAGCAAAATAACCCCAAAATGTTTTACCTATTTCAATATGACATTTCCACGAGAGATTTTCATGACGTGAGCACCCTTAGATATATTTGACATTTTTTTGTGTGTTCTAAGGAGATGCAGCTGGTCCGGGTGTATGGTGAATTTACTTTCAAATCAATTTCGTAATGTAACGTTTTTTTTGACTTAAGGTCGCGCGATAAATGACAATGCTTAAGATTGCTTTACATGGCAATCTTTATTTTTGAATACATGAGTCTGAAAATGCATTCTCCCGTATTTTCTTTCTTTGGTTCATTCCATTAAGACTGAGAAAAAAAATGGTTGGATAGAAAGTACGTACTACTTCGCCAAGTAGACGTAAAACAGAGGTGTTGAAGAGCATCCATTATGAAAAAAAAAAAAAAAATTCATGTTTCACTATTTTCAAGACGTCTGCCGTTGCTGGTTGATTACATTTTCGTAGATCCGCTGTTAAACATCATCTACTAATTACAAATTTGTGGCTTTAGGTGGGGTTGGCAAATTTTCCATATGAAAGAATAAAAATAAGAATTTTGCAGGTCTTGAACCTGCTGAAGTGGATATCCGCTTTCACCCGCATATTCTTCATAGCCTTCTAATAGCCTTAATAATAAGAATAATGATAATACTTATGCCACTGATATTAATATTATAAAGGAAAGAAAGGGAGATGTAAAGAATCAACCGTAAGAGGACACAGAAAAAATCTGAGCCCCAGATGGGATTCAAACCCACAAGCCTCTAGAACACGGAGGGTCGTGGGTTCGAATGCCATCTGGGGCTCAGATTTTTTCTGTGTCCTCTTATGGTTCATTCTTTACATCTCCCTTTATTTCCTTGATAAAAATACTACTAATAATAATTTTAATAATAATTAAAGTTCTTAAAAACGCATTATGTATATAAATGTCTCCTCGCGTTTTTCACCTGCTGAACCGATTGCTTCGATTAAGGTCGGTGATCATTACGTTCAGCCTAGTAGTGTTCTCAGTCTTTGACGGATTACGTTTAAGCATATTGCATGAATTCCAGCTCATGATATCATCCAGTCACAAACTCAGATTTTCAAGCTAAAGCAACGGCGTGGTTCCCGTTACGCATAAAAATGTGGAGCTGGGTGTCGTCAGCATACATCATTGCGTCGAAACCGTCTGCGGAGATGATATCTTCAAGAGGGGCGATATACAGCGAGAATACCAGCGGTCCAAGGACCGACCCTTGCGGAACACCACAAAACAAACATCTTGGTGGAGAAAGAATCTTATCGAGAGCAATGCATTGAGGACGATCTTGAAGGTGTGATTCAATCCAACGAAGAACCATTTCGGAAAAGCCATAGTAATAACCAAGCCTATCGAGAAGAATAGCGTGGTCTATTGTGTCAAAAGCCACGGATAGATCTACCATGACTAAAACAAGCTTCGAATTTATTGTCAGTGGCCTGATGTATATCATTAACAACTTTTAGAAGGGCAGTTTGAGTACTGTGATGCTTTCTGTATGCTGGTTGCATTGAAGCAAATAACCCATTGGTGGTAAGTATTCCTCAATCTGGAAAGCCATTATTCTCTCTTGAAGATTGGAGATGGGCCGGTAGTTGGCAAATCCATCAGCCTCAAGGTTGACCTTTTTTTATGAGAGGACGAATTAGTGACTTCTTGAAGAAAAGGGGGAAATGCCCTGATCCAAAGACAACAATCAAGTAGGTAACAACCAAGTAGGTATTGGATTGAAAGCACAACTTTTACCTTTGGATGACTGAATGATAGTCTTGAGACCATTCGGAGAGACATGATCAAACTGACTGAAAGAGGTAAAGTACAATACAAAAGTCACACATTTAGACCGAGAGCAAAAGAGGGAGCACGTCTGATATCGATGATTTCAGATTCGAAGACTCTAAGTCGCCAAAACTCGCCACCAAGTGTTCAACAGAGTCATGTCTCGGTATAGTTGGAGAAGACTTTAAGCTGAACATACCGTCTTCTTAATTTCTCCTTCAAGTAATTGGTTTTCGAAACCTCCAACAAGCGATTTAGTAATCGCAGCAGGCTAGATAGTAAATTTGCTTGTCGAGTGATAACTTAGTGGATTGAAATGTTCTTTCACAGCGCCTTTTTCGGTGGCTCGACCCAGTATTTTTGTAGGTACACCTTCCATCTTTGAATCAACCAGGCGCGGTAAATTCTCGCGTGCTGCACGGGTATTTGATGTTTTGCTAAACTCGAGAGACAACAGGAAATCTCAGAGAAAAACTTAGCCAGATCTATGAGTTTTGGTGTGCCAGCAGAATTAGCAGTTTTTTGGGAGAGTAAAAGTGGGGCGTAAAATTCAATAAATGCGTCATGAATAAAATGCGCGGGAGACTAGAAAAAAAAAAAACAATAAAAAAACAATAAAAATGTGGTGGTGGTGGTGGAGGGAGAACAATAGAAATGTGGTGATGTGGTGATGGTGGCCATGGTGGTGGTGGAGGAGGAAAACAATAGAATTTATGACTTGAAAACCTATATAAAAGGGCAACATTTTACCCGGCTTTGTCAGTCTTCACTCTGCTCCTGAGGAGTTGGCATAACATAAGTTGGTTCTGGTCTGTCTGCGAAAATCTTTTAGTCGAAAGGATAGTATGCAAAGGCACGTGATGTCTAAACACCTCAATGCTGGTATCACCCAATTTCAAACAGTAACAACTGTGTTTTCACAGAAATGTCAGCGGTTTCGCTTCGAGCATCCTTTTACCTCCATGATTGCCGTAATGACCGGGTCTGGAAAAGCGGCATGAGTTTGGTCTCTATTATAGCAAGCTTCAGAGGTGTGGCCATGCCACACATTGAAGTCGTCAAGGAATTCCTACGGCTTTGGAGCGGGATTCTGATGTGAACAAACGGAATTTGATCGTGTTTGATGATCAAATGATTGACGCCAGTAAAGACAAGCGAATTGTGAACCTCTTTACTCGTGGTTCTCATCATCGCAATCTAAGCGTGATTTACATCGTGGAGAATCTATTCCACCAGGGGAAAGGTAGTCGCAGCATAAACCTGAACAGCCATTATTTGGTGTTATTCAAGACTCCACGAGACAAATTGCAAATCTTGACTCTGGCCAAGCAAATGTATCCCAGGCAAACTGATTTCTTTTTAAATTTTTTGGTTATCTGCTGATTGATCTGAAGACTACTGCCCAAGATAATTCAGGGGAACCCAACGACAGTTTTTGGAAAATATCTGTTCGGAAGCCGATTTGAGATCTAGAATTTTCGGAGCATTTATTGTAAAATTTCTTGCTTGCCTGCCTCTGCTAGGATTTTCGAAGATCTAAAAAATGGTATAATTGCCCATTTTTAACAGATTTTTATCCTAAAAAGGTCACCTAGAATTTTCGGGATCCTAAGTTTTGATCCCTATAATTTTCTGATCACTAGACTTTCAGCTAGAAAATCCGACGAGATGAAAAATTTTTAGGGTATAAATATGCCTGTATCTACCGTTTAAATACTAAAAATATGTTCGACAATGCTATGTTTAAGGGGTTTTGAACCATATTCTCGTTGGGTGCCCCTGATAATTGTCGACTGCGAACAAACGTCCTGCCCAGTAAGGAAGGCTTTAACCAAGCAGGGTTTCAAGAAAATATTCCTCAAGAGCTACTAAAATAACTAAAGCAGCAAAATCTTTCGCCTGTCCCGCTTCTTCCAGCTATGCAAGAAATAAAGGGCAACATGGATAACGTGCTTCCCCGAAACGATCTTCGGGACGAAGTTACAAAACAGATACCCGGCTTTTAAAGAAAATTAAATACAAGAACACGACCGGAAGAAATAATAAGCGGTGTTTCAGACTTAGCATCAAGTACACAAGATTCTTCAACAGCAACAACAGCTGCATTGCTCACTCCCCTCAACCCCTTCAACGTAACACCTGAATTAACACAAGCAGCTATCTCTCAAAAACCTGAAAAAGAAAGCCTCGCCCCACCACTACCCTGAAATCCTGCTTTCCTGACCTCTCCTCCCACACTAGAAACCCCATCACAACAAGGCCCGAAGCGCAAAAGGCGTCGGATTCAAATCTTAAGTTACTTGGATGATCACAATGCTCATGCCAAACAGCTGAGGAAACGAAGTCGGCATAAGAAATTTCGAATCAAATCTTACAAATACTCCATGGGCGAAGAAGATGAGGATTAATTAATTTCCATTCCTTTCAAATCGCTGTGTATTTGACTCTTTTTGTCACTGTTTTTTAATAAAGTTTTTTAAAACGGTATCTCGTGTTTTTTTTTTGTTTTTTTTTGGGGGGGGGGGGCGTTTATTAGTCACGTGTTTTTCAATTGTTTTGTGTTTTTATAATAATAAGTCAAAGCTGTAGAGCCAATTTGTATGCAAATGACGGCTTGTTAACTCGCATAATTAACTGACTAACGGCGCTCTGCTTTGACATCGGAATCGTTGGTGAAAGCAATCGTAACAAAAAAAATATACGACCTCTATAAAATCTTTTAGCTCGATTTTTTTCCTCCAAAATTAAGCTACGAAAAGGTTTGATGAAAGGTGGTGGGTTTTTATGTTCAAAGAACAACGGGCTTACTAAACTGTCAAATGGGCCTCATGGTGTCGTGACGTCATTACTAGTACTTGCCTGAACATAGTTAGCATAAATAAAACAAGTTTCCCGCGCATTTTATTCATGAGGCATTTATTAAATTTTACTGCCAACTTTTACTTCCCCCCAAAACTGCTAATTCTGCTGGCACACCAATACTTCTATGAAATCGCTTCAAAATTTACTCAATTTTGGGCCTACGTTAGACAAGTTAAAAAGTTTTCAATGGACACCAAATTCGGGGATTTTATATTACCCTGAACAATTGCAGCATTGAAATTTTTTAAAGAAAATCTATTGACGAATTTTGGTTTAATCGCTGCTATCGTGAAAGTAGTCTTAGAAAGTACAAAAAAAGCAGTGAGCCTTGCGTTTGACTGATTCACATGTTTTCATGTTTTTTCGAAATCTCGCGTTTAGCCCGTTGTAGAGTGTCTAAAGGTTATTTGCAAAACGAATGAGTGATAAAACTTTTCGGAAGCATCCCAAATATAGCAAATGTGTCTGCATTAAGTCCAGCCGTCAGTTCACGCATAAGTTATATTCTTGTAGAAATTCAAAGATATCTCGAATTTCTTTTTATAGATTTTTGTGAAACTTCGCACAACGGAAGACAAGCACCCAAAGTATACGTAGCGTTAAGCATTTCCAAAGAAAATGCTTTTAAGGGCAGAAATTTTATTTAGAGCTAAAACTATTGTGACGTCACGTGATATTTATTCCGATCGGGCAAAAAAAATATCATAATAAAGTTAAGTCTATTTGTAATACATGTTTTACAATGTTTTCACAGTAAAGATAAGTTTGTTTAAGTGTAAGAGATTCAAAGATGGAAGGTGTACCTACAAAAATACTGGGTCGAGCCACCTTAACACTTTTTAATTCCCGAAGATCGTCTGAGAACCAAGGCGCTTGCGTGGCCTAAGGGTTATATTCCTTGTTTGTTCTGGAGCGTACTTGTCATAATACGCAATGTGTTATCGTGCCCGTACGCAGTTATCACATCGTCCAAGTCATCAACTGATTCTTTAGAGAAGACACAGCAGATGTCCTTCCGAAAAGCATCAAGTCCGATGTCACGAGTCTTCCGACGCGTAATTATTCTATAACTGTTTAGTAGAACTCTAGAATATACTTTTTCTTTATATAGGGGTCTCAGTGTGCTGGAAGTTCACATTGCTGACTGCAATTCAAAATCTTTTGGATAAAAAAGTAGTGAATCTGAGATCATTTTAAGTTCCTCTGAGATAACATTTCATGAATAGATCAGTGAAGACTTTGTCGTTTGGTGATAAATTAGCCTTTTTAAGTCAACATGTATTTCACTTTCATGTTCTCAATGATTACAAAAAAAAACTTCTCGAAATAATCCGTAGAATTAGGAAATGTTGATGAGGAGCATTGGGCTTCTTCTCTTGAAGTTAATCGATAAATATATATTTTATATACGATATTGTTTTCTAATTTGTTTGAAAAACACTTAGCCGTCTGAAAGAACCGCAAGTGTGAAAGTATCGACAACTTTACAGCCATGTAAAAGACATTAAATGAGTCTGTTGGCCTTTTTGAGCCTTTTTAAAGACCAAAAATATAGTTCAACTAGTAAAATCCCTACCCTTTCATATACCGAGGGAATCCTAGAAAAGGTACCCCTTTCAGGTGGAACCTGGCCGCTATACACCATTATAGCATTATAGGGTGTACCCCGCCCCCCCCCCCCCCCCCCACGGGAGTCGGGTGCCTCTCTGAAGGGCACCAATGTGAAATATCTGTCATTGAGCTTCCTGCGAAAGTGAGAATTCATAACTCGAGGAACTCCTAAAATTAAAGACGGAAACAGATCTTAATACTTAGTCTAAAATTTTTTAAAGTTTCAGAGCCCGGCCGCAGTTCAAGCTCTGTATAATGTACCTGGCACTTTTCACGATTTGTCTTATATCCCAGATGCATGGAGGTGAGGCTGTTAGTGGGACATGTAAAACTTCAGAGAGATCATTACCTGGTAAAGCTCTCAAGGGTCACACCTTTAAAGAGTTTTCAGTGAGGGCCATTGTTGATTGCCAAAACACCTGTGAAAGAGACCCCAGGTGTGCGAGTTACAATTTTTACATTCCGGGCAAAGTGTGCGAGCTTAACAGCCATACCAAGGAGGAGAAACCTAATCATTTTGTGACGGATGAACTGAGATTCTACATGAAACGTGAAGGTATGAAATGTGTAAAGCTTTGTATACCAAACACACTCTTAATTGATTCCCTCGATTCTCCTTATTAGTTTGTCCAGCTGGCAGGGATAAACCTGAGTGCAACACCGCGGACCGAGTTTCACGAGGGTTTGCGAGATACGTATTTCTAGTATATGTTGTGCATCAGTCAGTTGTGGGGCGTTTGCCCACCTTATCAGTCCCGGGGGTGGGGAATTTGCAAATTTCGCTCTGCCCTGGGGCCCGGCATTTGCCAACCCCGGGGCTATTCCCAAGATTTTGGCACGCCCGCGGTTTCTTATCAGAATATAACGACACAGGGGATTTTACTGGAAAAACAAACATATTGGCTCATCTGTCAAGGAAAGGAAGAAATTGAAGAGGGTTGTAAAGACATGTTCACGATTTTATGCAAGCATTTTTTCAATGCTTATCAAGCCAGAATCGCATGGCGAAATCGGGAGCTATCACGACGTGAATTAACCTTTTTTAGCCGTGAAGTCTAAATTGAATCGAATTTCTGTTGATATTATTTGAAGAACATCCTTTCATATTTATAAAACTATTCGACATAACATATAACTTTATAGCGCTCTATTAATTTTAATGTCAATAATTTTATAACAATACAAAAACCATAAACTGTTGTCGTCACGGAGTAAAGTGAGAATCCTAGAATCCTAGCGCTATTACAAAGGAAGACGTTAATTGAAACAAAAATCGCACAATAAATCCTTAAATGACACTATTCGACTGTGCTGACAAAGGACGGGGCATTTGCCCTCTTTTTTTGTCCCCACCCCGGGGGATTTGCCATCTAAGGCAAAAAAAGCTAATACCCGGGGGGGGGGGGGGGCTGGGCGCAGCTGAAATTGACTGATGCATTAGTTCAAAACGAAACGAGTTAGATTACTCATGAGCTCACGTTGGGGGTGGCTCCTCCTAAAATGTTCTGATTCAATGGAGCCGAAACCAATTGTGGAATTGCACACATTTTAGGTATCCTACTGATGAACAGTTACGACACGCAGATATGTAACTACTACTATAATTTGCAGTCTGTCCGCTTTGAATATACATGCTGTCAGTAGCATATCGAAAGAAATTCGTCCTTATATTTTGCACATGGCGTACTTGATTAAGAAATAACTCACATTATCCTTATGCTGTCTGATTTATATCATTAGATGAAGATGAGTGCTTGAAGACGCCTCCAGTTTGTGACGTCAACGCCGACTGCAAAAACACGCTTGGCTCCTACCTTTGTTCTTGTAAAGAGGGTTTTACGGGTGACGGTAATACCTGTCAAGGTAAATGATTGATCATAAAAACATCGATTGAACGAAAACGTAAGTGACAAGTATAACCTGTTTATTGCCTTTATTTGAAATGGCTTGCTGAGTTCGCAGGAACGCAGTGCGTGGTATCACCTTGGTGTTCTTTGTTGTTTTATCTTCAACAAATTGGCCCCTGCATATTAAGTGAAGCTAGTGGGACTTCGTTTGTCGCGGGCTGCACACTTTATAAAACAGGCGGACATTTGTCAAAAGAAGTAACCATTAACAATTGCGCTTTTCTCTGTCGCTGTCGCAGTTTCAACCCACCTGTGTCATTTGTCGCCATTATTGCCACTGCCCTATGTCGCTGTTTCAAGGCCATTTTGCTTCAGTGTCGAAATTTAGCCTAACAAGCACTCAAGAAAGTAGCCATAACAAGTGTAATTAACGGAGAAACACTTAGAGGGGAAGCTGTACAAAACACCACTGTTGTATGGGCCTGATGGGTTTAAAGTTTGAAAATGAAGAAAAGGGACTGTAAAAATAAGACGATATCATTTATGTTTTGTATAACAAGCCTGCGAATAGCCAGAAAAACTGCGTGTGGACAAGCGGTGAAAGCCTATTTCTTGCCACTTTCATTTAGTCCCTAGCTGGCCTAAATTATGTGTGTTTTCTTGGCCTGAGTAAGAGTAAGTTACAAGTGCGAATCTACCGTAAACCACGCTATTACTGAGCAGTCAGGCTGAGCTCTGTCGAAATAATTTTGCTGCGTTTGTTTTCATGATAAGTTTAACGGTAGATGTCGATAGAACTAAGGGTGCGAATTTGAAATCGAGAGTCGAATTCGAACTCCAATGCCTCGAAAAGGATAGGTAATTATTTGAACGTTTTCATATTAAGGATCACTGACTCGATAGAACTTAGAGGGCAAACTCGAAATCGGGGTCGGACTCGAACGGGAAACCGCCTAATTTTTTTACGTTCATCCAGGGATTAATAAAGGAAGTATACCGAGGAAACACATTTTCCTTTTGTGGGTATTTAAGGAAGGACATAACGAACAAACCATCAGTTTTCCCAAGAAGTGGTGTGTATTCTTTATTGTCGCACACAATCAAAGAAAACGGTAATCATCAACATGATTTTTTACGAACGAAAAATTTCAAAAGACGCAGGACTGAAAGAATCATTCAATAAAAAAATATATTCTTCTAAATTAATCAATGCATTCTATTTACTATATTGCAGACATAAACGAGTGTGAGACAGGAAGGCATCACTGCAGCTCCAATGCTTTCTGTAATAACACTAAAGGCTCTTACATCTGTATGTGCAAACCAGGATATACCGGAAACGGCGTTAACTGCACAGGTAAAATAAGGGAGCGAAAATCCTGATACCAATAACCTACATTTTGGTAATCACGTGACCGTACGCCCGTCCGTCCACACCACGGGATGTAAATTGATTCCTGAGGACTAAATCAATTATATTTAAGGGTAAAAATGTCATTTCATTGAGGACTTTTTTACAATTAGAGTCGATTATTACAGTTTAGCCTTCTACGCAGGGGTCATGTTGTCCAATTTTGTCTTAGCCACTTCCTTTGCCCATGCAATCAAAGAAAACGATAATCATCGAAGAAAATGATTTCCGTGAACGAATTTTCGACAAAATGAAAGAATCATTTCTGGGTTGAATTAAATTCATTTAAATAAATCAATACATTCTGTTTACTGTTTGCAGACATAAACGAGTGTGAGACAGGAAAGCATCGCGGTGACTCGCGTGCTTTCTGTAACAACACTAAAGGCTTATACAATTGTACATGTAAACCAGGATATTTTGGAAATGGCTTTAACTGCACAGGTAACTATTTATCGTAGCAATAACCCTGATAGCAAAAAACCTTATTCTCACATGAAAAAACTTGGAATGAACTGCCAGACAATGTGGTTGGAGTAATCAATGATGAAGGATTCCACAGAGTCATTTAAATGTCGTGTTAATCACCATCCTTTAGCGTCCTGATTTATTTCTGTGTATTCATCAGGTTTTATTATACTGTGAGGGGGAAGGGGTTGCGATCCAAGGAGGAGACGGACAAAACGTGGCTGGAGGCACAAGTCTCTCGGGCGAAAAATGATGGTCGGAAACTGCATTACGAGCGTTTTCAAAAACCATGGATATTTCTCAAATTTGTTAACTTCAAAAATTGATTTTTTGGCTAAGAGACTAATTACTATATTTTACTGTTTTTGAGAAGGACTATGTCAATGTCACTATTGAAAAATGCAAATTAGAAAGAAAGTCGTTAGTCAGTATTGTTGACTAGGTTTGATATTTCAATAGTGCAACAAGTTCAAGCCTTCTTGAATGCTTCTTATTAACAAACAGATCAACGACTCCTTTAAGATCAATGTCTGTTAGTTAGCCGGTGTGCATACAACCAGCCAGAAAACAGCTGATTTTTTAATCTAACTCGTAGACAAAGGACTACAAATTCTTTCTTATACTTTACGGAAGGCTAACACACGTTTTTTAGAAAACGAGAGTTAGGCTTGTTGTCAACTGTTTCACAGTATTTCAAATTTTATTACCCAATCAGTGAATTAGCGAGGAAAGAACAATACTATAGATTTCACTTTGTTTTATATCGTTGATGAGCAAAGAAAAATGACCTCTATAAAGCCTGCAAGGAGATAAGAATAGGGTGATAAGAATGGGGTGATTCTTCAGGTCCATACTTAATGTTTAAAGAATATTTTCTATATTCGACAACCAATCATCCAATCAGCTGGGTACGCAGTTTTTGTCATAGCTTTTTGGGGTTTTTCTTGGTGTTGCGAAACTATATCGTAGGTTGGCTCTAGCCTGAGTATCAGGCCTTTGTCCTTAGTGGTGAGGGGAAAGGAGATTTGATATTTCACACGAATGAATAGGAATTATATCTGGGGAGGGGGGAGGCAAAAGGCAATAAAGAATCATAAAAACAATTAACATAAAAATGTCGGTTCCGCCACACTTGTCGAAATTCATTATGTCATAGCTATTGCCACGTTAATTTTTACGTAAATTAAATTATTCTTTATTATTTTCAGAATTTATGAACTCGTCGATTTTGAACAGCAGTGATTGCTATTTTCGTCATTTGGGTAATTTTCTGGAGAATGCTGTTGGGGACAATTCTCACTGGCTGCTGTGCTGGCGTGCTACATTGCATGGCTGGAATGTCAGTCAGTTTCACAGTCGCTGCGATGGAGAGAACGACACTGTTACCATCATAAGGAAAGGGAAATTCATCTTTGGCGGATACACGGATATTCCTTGGGGTAAAAAAATAAAAAAAATCCCTTATTTTATCATCCTCTTTTACCGCAACGTTACAGCTTTACAATTCTGATCTACTTACACTGTTTATTGAGAATTTAACTCTTTGTTTATAAGGTTGAAACGTCACTCTGGGTCAGCTTTCATCTTGTAATGATGGTCAGGTGTTTTATTTGTCTTGATGACTCTCTTCTGGGTCTTTACCCCCTTGAAACATCAGGTCATTGCTAATAGCCCACGTTCGATAAATTCTAATATTACTCCGAGGCTTTAGGGACAAAATTGCAAATTTTTCACGACTCCAGCCAGAGGAGACTTGAGCACAAAGAATACTAAACAAAATATAGAGAAATATGATCAGAAAGCCTCGGAGTCTTGTTAGAATTTTGATGTATCGAACGTGGGCTATTATATCAACAGTGGCGCTTCTAATGGAGTACTGTACAGTACCGCAAATGATCCCCAACCGCAAATGATCCCGAGACCGCAAATGATCCCCAAAATGGACCGCAAATGATCCTCGACCGCAAGTGATCCCCAAAGTCGACCGCAAATGATCCCGAAAGAAAAATAGGAATGGCTTGGACTCAAGTTTGCGGATCATTGTGTAAATTTTATTATTATTATTACTAAAAGTAACATTAAAAGCGAAATTTTGCTTCCCAAATAATTACATAAATAAAAACTAAATGAAAATATTTCTTTCAAATAAAAGCAAACAAAAAATAAACTTTCACCATACCGTTATTAAAAGTTCATTAAATCAAAGAAACAGAGCTGAAACGCATCGCAGTGTCTTGTTTAGTAACTATTTCAAAATTAAGCTTAAAACAGTAGACTTTAACGTACTGTAGTTAACTTCCAAATGGATAAGAACTTTCTCATAATCAGTTAATCGGCTAAACTTACTATCAACTTTTGAAAATAATAATTTTTGTCACAGTGAATGTGATCGTTCATTTCTTGGCATTCCTTGTCATAGTTTCGAACTGCGAACCGTCTGTATAGTATTAGAAAAAAACTCTTTCGGGCTTTAAACACTAACAAAACGAAATTATATATCAAAAGGTTCGTTGAGGTAATACAATGTTTGTTATGGACTGCAGTTATGAATTAGCGTGTCCTTCTTCATTGCATATAATCAAAGTCCTCTAACATCTGGCAATTATCGCAAAAGAAGCTGTCGTCGGAGTATACTTGCAACATGCCATTTAATCCTTCAAATACTCCTTGGGAATAGCACGCAAACTTTTTCTCACACTTTGGGCAGATCTCCTCGGTGACTTTTCCCTCTCCGTATTTAACTTTCATCTCCGTAACAGGGTCCTGAAGGGCTTCCAGGCTATGGTAATGAACTTCTGCTTCATGTCCAAGCAAGGCCATAACTGTAATGTCCCCTCCTTCATCTCCATTTGTGGCTGGATTGATAATTTGTAACCCTCCCTCCCCTAAGCTGGAAACCAAAGCTACAGGAAGGTTAAGCATGTTCACCAGCCCCCACAAAGCAATCCATTCGCCCCACTCGCCATCCCTTGACATCCTTCGCAGGTAGGTGTCCCAGCCACCATGGTTGATGAATTCCCGAAAGTGAACACCATCCGGGGTTGTAGAATTACTTTTAAGATAGCTCACTAGATCTGAGCGAAGCTTTGATGGTGTTTGAGGGAGCCTTCCCACTCTAGTAAGCTGGTCACTCATTGCGTGAAACAAGCAGTTGCCGTCCTTAGGTGTGGGAGGCTGGCGATAAGTTAATCCGGCACTAGCAACTTCTTGATCTAGTGCAACCTTCTGATCCTCGGTGGGGATTGAGGTATGGAGATCATTGCTGATGAATGATTGCAGATTTTTAGGGAGAGGGAGATAAACAACTTTGTTTCCAGGTGTTGCCAAGGCCAGCAAATCATTAGTCATTTCGCCTCGCGGATCCGTATCGTCAAGCTCTATTTCATCCAAGTTGTTTGAAAGAATCAGATGTTTAGCGAAAAGGCAAGTAAACACACCACAGTCCTCTTGGTTTTTTTGTTTTGGACAATTAGGTATTTCTTCATCCCAGTTTTCTTCCTGGAAGAGTGCCCTATCTTCTGACTTTAAGTGTTGAAGCTCCTGCCAAATAAACTTGGTTTTTATGGTCCCAAAAACAGTTTTGTAGGTGTCTTGAGAAAAGTAAGCGGAGTCGTATATGTAAATGCACAAATTAACGACACTGATTAAAACAAGAATCCAGTGCCTTTCATCGGCTAAATGAACTGGTAATATCAAGTTTTCGTACTCCCAAAGTGACTTTTTTCCGATATATTTGCTATACGTTCCTCTGTTATCTTGTCGCTGCAAAGAAGGATAAAAATAAGGAGCTTCCCAGGCAAATATTTTCGTTCTCGCAGAACAGCTTCTCTCCTAAGAAGTCAAAGTATAAGTTTACCGTATCCCCATTCAATTTTTCGGAGGAAATTATTTGATCTATACTAGCATCCAACAGACTTGGACAGGTTACATTAGAACCATTACACTTCGTCGCTTTGGAAGATTTTCTTTCTTTATCAGACCCTCCGACAAGACATTTTCGCTTTTTGCCAAAGCTCTTTTCTCTAGCTTTTTCTTGTCTCTTATTTTCTTCCTCCTTTGTAAGGGACGTAATGTCGTTAACTTTGAACCAATTTTTTTTTCCTTTTAAGGTGACTGGATCTGTGTACTGAATTTTGTACCTGTGCAGTGCATGGTCCATGTCCACGACACGCCCCTCGCAGGTAGACTTCAAAGATTTCTTTTTCCCTTTGACGGTTTTTTTGGAAGTGGGAATTCTAACTAAAACAGTCTCTCGTATGACATACAGTGAAGGAGAATGTCGCCTTAACTCCCTCTTGACCATTTTTTGCGCCGCATTGTTAGAAGCGTTTAAAGCCTTCTGTCTCAACAAAAATCTATTGTTTTCTAATTCACACAGGTCTTCCTCTCTGAGAATTTCGTCTGCCCGTGGAAATGCTTCCTCATTTTCGTCTTGAACTTCAAAATCTTGAACTTCAAAATCCATTCCTTCATCAAGAAAAAGTTTGTTTTTAAGTCTGTTTGGGGGCCGGCCAAAGTACACTTCAAATGGTGTAAGAAATCCCAGCGAGCTGTGTGGAGATTCATTATACAACTTCTGATATTCAGATAGATATTCTACCCAGTTTAAGTCATCGCCACTTACTATGTCAAACTTAACTTTCTCTTTCCACGTTCTATGGGAACGTTCATCTTTCCCTGGGTTTGCGGACTGTAAGCTGAGCTTTTGATAATACGAACATTGAGGGATTCACAAACCAACTTAACTAAACCCTTGAACTCTGTTCCTTGGTCACTCTGGAGAATTTCAGGGGGACCGTGCTCATTGTAAATTTCTAAAAGATGTTCAGCCACTTCAGCAGACTCCTTAGTTTGAAGAGGACGTAAAAACACAAACCGACTAAAAATATCTGTCACTGACATAATGTACTTGAATGTTTCACCATCTATCGTTACTGGCATGCTGGCCATGCTCACTAGATCTACTTGATGCCTCTCCTGCACTTTGGAGGCCTTAATTGGTCTCAGAGGAGCTTTATTCTGGAAAAGAGGGCGGACCTTCTGATTCTGTTTCATGGAATTCAGGTTTGCTTGAATTATTCGTCGAGATATTCCGGTATATTAGTAAGATGTATGGATCTTAAGCTTTACAGCACCATCACCTTTCGTTTCTTGATAAGCACAATCTACGATTTTTGACACCCCCGATTTTTTGACCACAATACAATTTGAGGCCTTGTGTACAATTCGTTGGCAAATTTTCCCTGCCATGGGATCATGTACGTCTCTAATTTCGTAAAAACCACTTTTCCATTTTCTGTAAACCCGTTGTCTCAAACTTGGATCATCAGTTTTAGGCCAATCCTGGAACCTTCTAGCTCCACTTAAGACCGACAGCAAAGCATCGTATACGTCATCGTCTATTGGGACATTTTTTCGTTGAGGCTGATAACAAACGAAAAATATGATATTCGTCAACTCTTTTGAAAACTGAATAAAGGAGGGATTTTTTCTTTCCAAATTTACACTGGCGTTTTTTTTTTAGTTTTTAGAAGTAACTTGTTTACATGAGACGCCAACTGCATGTGCAATTTATATTTAAGCATCCTACTAAGCTAGGTGCGTCTTCAAAGCTTAGTAATGAGGTGACATAGTAAAGATCTGCGATCGCCGAGGGCGAACGATAGCCCGAGTAGAGAGTCTGGGAGCAGAAAATCTAGAGATTCTGGAACACTATTCCCGTTATAACAATAGCCCTTTTTTGTGTATTACTATGGTCTCGTCAGTCTCCAAATACTTGTTAAATGGAATACCTAGCCACGTGCTTACCGTAATCCGAATGTTGACACTCTTTCTGGCTGGGATAAGTAAAAATAAACACAACTACCGCTTACCTTGCTTTTGTGTTTTTCATTACCAGGTTTAGATTCCTGGTAACTGTCTCCAGCAAAGGCACAACAAATGAATATACATATAAGCGTCAATATAACTATCCGCAACATGTTTATGAGCTGTTCAGTGAGCAAGTTGCTATTTCGAAATAAACCGAAACCTGTGGACATCAGATAAGTTCGGGGGCATTTTGACGTTTGTTTATTTTAAACCATGTCTTGTTTCGTAACAAGCACTTGGGTTACTAACAAATGTCTTGCTGTTTATCACGTAGAATTAACACTTCAGAGAATAATCATAATTAAATATCTGAAAATTAATGCGACACTTCCAAAAAGATCAGTAAAGTCAATTAAGCGCTTCTTATGTTAAAAAATAATTTAATACAAAATTAAGGATTTTTTTTTTACACCGATGAAACATTCTTGAAATCATATCATTTTCAGATTTATTCCATTTTTTTTTTTTCGCCTTGTACAAATTGACCTGAGATCGGGCGTCCTCCATGTCTTTTTCTGTAGAAAACAAGAAAAGGTTCCTTTTTATAATCAGTCCTTTTTTGTAATCAGTCCCGTAAGATCCAATCCATTCCCTCAATTTTTCACGGGATCATTTGCGGTCGACTTTGGGATCACTTGCGGTCGAGGATCATTTGCGGTCCATTTTGGGGATCATTTGCGGTCTCGGGATCATTTGCGGTTGGGGATCACTTGCGGTACTGTACAGTACCCTCTTATTTTTAATCCAAACCGAAGCGAAAAAAAAAAACGATTTTTTTTTCCTGAGCTAGCCACGATTAACTCAAGGTCTTGATGAACCCCACGTACCCATCCCCAGCAACGTTCGTTGAGGCTTCGATCGGTCTGTGCTCACAATAAGGTCTCCTTCAAGGAGATTGAAGTCTAGCTCCCTTTCCTTGGCGCGTGAGTTGAGACAGGTCTGTGAATGCGATCTGACAGGCATTGGATTGCAAAAAAAAAAGCGGATCGTGCCAATTCAAAGGCAAAGAAGCTAAGTGTAGTGATGCCGGTAAATGCATCAAGCAGCTACTGAATTCCGTTACAGTGTGTATTATGTGTCCTAAGAGAATATGCACAGCAAACCATTTTTCAAACGGACAGTCAGTAAAGCCTGGCCACGTGTCCTTGCTGTATACATTTCTGTATTAGAATGGTGAGTCAACAAAACTGTCGGTAACAAAACGGGGTCCGCATGTCCGTATCAGTCCATATGTCCGGTGCCGATCCAATGGGAAGGTTCTAATTTACACGTAAAGCAGAATCAGTTTATTGCTATTCTGAGAAATCTCTATAGAGAGTAGAAGTCGTTATGTCACGTCCACATGGCAGCAAAATTTCTGGATGACAACAATACTGAAAATTCACTTAAAAAGTGAATTCACACTGCTTCACAGTTAATCGATCGTATTCATTTTCATTTAATTTGTCAATTTTTCTGGGGTTGAATCTGAAGGGACCGTATTTAAGTTTAGAAAAAGAAAAAGAAAATTTTTGTGTTGTGTTTACCTACTCCGTAAAGCAGGAGTGTGAAATTAGGAAGTTTCATGTCGCAGTCGTTCAACGGCGGCTGAGAAATGTACAAAAAGCGTGATGCGCGTGCAAAGTTGTTGTTTTGCTAAATATAAACTTATTGGTCTTTAACTGTTCTCGTTGCTGTCGCCGTCGTCGATGCTTAAACTCCCTATTGTTGAGATCCAGAAATTTTGCTACCATGGTAACGTGACGTCACATTTCTCCTCTCTATTTAACAATTATTCCTCGAGCCCATTCGGCCTTCGGCCTTATGGGCTATTGACTCAGAGCCCATTCGGACTCGAGGACTATAATTGTTTTAGTAAAATCCAACTAGTTGGTCAAAAATATCGAGACAAAACAACTTTAGCTAGTTAAAGCTAGACTTTAATCCTTTTTTGCCGCCAAAAAGCCCGCGGTTTTCGCTACTAGTGGGCTATAACATATAGCCTAGTAGTAGCTCAACCAATCAGAACGCAGCATTGATAACAGAGCACCAGTTGGATTTTACTAATAGGTAATAGTTTGTTAACCTCAGAAGTTATCGCACCACTAAGTAATTTAATGGCCTTAAAAGTGCAATGCTTGCTAAAACAACTTGAAGCTTTCAGTTTGTTGTTTTCCTGTTCAATTGTTAGGGCTATCGTCAATTACCTTTACCTCAACTGGATTTATTCAATATATTTTATTCGTTTAAATAAGAAGGCAAAAGCAAAGTGAATTCTAGTGGCTATAGAAAAATGACGTCATTTTTGATCGTGGAAATGGGCTGTTATTGTCTGACGAAAGAAAGAGATACATATTAGTAATAAAATAAATTCAAAATTTTAAATCCATTTTTTTTATTGAAGCAAACGTGAAAGCATGGAATTTTTTTTTCATTTATTTACCTTTGGTTTCTCAGAATCCAGTGGCAACTGGAGCGCTTCTTCTGAAGCGTTTATTTTTTCGCTCAACAATAATGAAGGCTTGGCACCGTTTGTGAGCCAGGTGGAGAAAGGAATCACAGATCACAGGGCAATTTACAGGAATTCACAATTTGGTCCATATTTTGGAATTGATGTCATAATTACAGATAACGCCGACGGTAACAGTTTGTCAGAAGCAGTCTTAGGCTATTACTACCCTGCTCCACCTGCAGTGCAGAAGAGGCACACAGTCCTGGCCGGGACTTGGTACTTCTCACCTGATGAGGTGGAGGTATTTTATCTTGACCCATCCCGCTAAATGCAAGATAACACAAACTATCATATTTATTACCATTAAATCTGAGAGCGAAGCAATGCATTTAATATAACTTTAAACTTCCTATTAATTGCTTTTTTATTGTTGTTGTTGTTGTTGTTTTTGCTTTTTGCCTTTTTTATAATCCCTTAATATTCAGTTGTCTGAAATCTGTTATTAGAATAGTTTGCCTGGTTTGTTTTACTATTTCAACATAGCTGGACTAGTTAGGGTAGAGGCTTGGGATTTAGCAATACGTGCTACTAGTTAAAACTCTTGCTAAAGCAACTGTCGCCAGCCATTTTAAAAAGGGAGCATTCACTGCTCATCACACAAACATTTTTAAATTAGTTACATTTAATAACAAGGCTACAATTGTTCGGGTAACTGATTTAAAAATCACAAGTAAAAAAAAAATCACAAGTATGTTAACATAAACTGGTAGCTAGACTCAGATAACTCACAAGTACAGTGAGACCCGCTCAATTTAACAAACCTCTATATAAAGAAGCCTTCGGTATAACGAAGCACATTCCTGGCTCTAGTAATAATACAATATATGAAAAAGACTGAACCTCGACATAAAGAAATCTCGTTATAGCGAACAGTATTGCCAGTCCCAACGCCCTTCGTTAAATCAAGGTTCCATTGTAAGACACATTTTAGTTTTCCTCAGATCATAGTTAGTAGAGGAGACTGGTTATGAAAGCCGCGCAAACATCAAAGTTGAAACAACAGTTTATTTTGAAAGTTCCCTGATGACCGTGCAGTGCACAATCCTTTGTTTTTTGTTCTCAAATTATAACTGAATAAAGTAACGCGATGTTTCTATTCTTCAGTAATTTCAAAATGATAGGAATGCTAATGAACTTTGTGCACGGTCAGGTACAATAAAAAAAGCTAACAAAAACACATAACAAAGGAGTCTGACGGGTTTCATAACCATTCCACTTTGATATTAATTCGAGAATGTGAGTTGAATATTTGATTTAGGGCTTTAGGACCTTAAAAGTTAACGGCACTTTGAAGTTTGGAGACTGTTGCGGCAGGATCCCTGCCCTGCCCTGCCCTGCTGGTACTCAGACTTCACCTCATTACTGGTTCGACCAGAACACATTCCTGACGGGGTCTCGGCCCTAAGCTGACTTCTCACTTATCTCGTACCCAGATCGCTTGTTGACGAAGCCGTCAATAAGAAATCTGGTTACGAGATAAACTTCTCACCTGATGCGTTACAGGTATTTTACATATCTTGCATGATCTATCCCATTAAAACCTAGCCTGTCCACAGACTTCGTTTTTTTTAGCGTGCGAGCAGGGACTGCGAGAACCAGCACGAAGGGCGAGAAAAAGCTCATTTCCCCGTCTCATTAGGCTGTTTATTAGATAAGAATACCAGGGATAAGTCTACGTAAATTGCTGTTTTCCTAACAAGCATAAACATAATCCAGATGAAGGCGTTTATACGTTTCACAAACTTTTTTGTGAATTCGATTATCTGAAGTCATTACTTGGTGCATTTACCCATTCATGAAATGCTTCTGTGGAGTTATGAAGAAGACATGAAACATTTGTCAAATTTCATTAGAAAACTTCTAAAACTTGAAAAAGTCGGCCCAATTTCTTCAAGTTTTTATTCATATGTCCATCCTTGCCATTCTTAGAAACAGACAACAGGGCAACAGTTTCATTGCCGATAGTATAGCCTTAATTGGACCATGACGTTTTGAAATCAATTGATGCGAAGACATGTTTTAGCTTTTAAAAACTGGGGATAGCAAAGAGCAGAAGGACATAGCCCCTTTAAATTGTACTGGGCTATGAAAACATGTACGGGCGTAGTTGTTTTAAAAAATCCGCAGCGCTTTTTGTTGTAACCGACTATTGGTGCGACTCTTCTTACAGTTAATCATGATCAATTTGATCGAAAAAAAATGGTATGGGCTTTTGGGGTTGAAAAAGGCGGATAAGTGATTCAACTAGTCAATCGACTGATAAGCTTACTGCAGGACCCCATAACCCTGAGTCCTGCACACTGAAATAACGCTTCACTTCTTAAACTACCCCTCCCCCCCCCCCCCCCCCACCCACACGCCCACACAGATGTCGATGTATTTTAAGCTTCATGTGTGTATAGGTAATTAAGTTTGTGTGTATTAATAGGAGTTAAAGCAAGGGTTAAACAGTCAGGGACGCTGTACCTGACCTTCTCCAAAGGATGAATATCAAAATTAGGTCTTATATCTTAACATTGTCTGATACTCATAGTTAATAGCGTTCACTTTACAGCGAGTTGGTATAGTGTTCTTGAGATTTAAGTAACAATTCACGTAGTAATTTTTAAAGACACGTTTTCTGCGTAAGATCAGATAACACGTTTTCTCTTCTGTTAGCTTTAAAGCTGATCAAGACATTTCATAACACCAGATGGCGAGAGATAAAAACAAGCGCTCGCTGATACCAGTCAGTCATTATTTTTTTGATTTCTGGGAAGAAGAGTTACGCGAGGAGTTACGGAAAGGGAGGCAGGAAGCTTTTATACTGACCCCGTGCGCCAGAACTCTCTCTGTCTTGAGATCTAGCTTAATCCCCTAGAGAGAGATCTGAGTGCTAAATTAATGACACACTACACTCTCAGTCTCACCGAAAACACATGAATAGTGACCGAATACAAGTCTAGGACAGAGGCATTTGCCCTAGCTTGGATTCCGGCAATAAAGGATATTGATTTTGCCGTTTAGGGGCGGAGTGGCACTGCTTGAAGAGGGGTGGTACTGCTGGCAGTAGGCTAGTACCGCTTGACGTAGATCGCTTCATTTCGACCTCGCTTTTTAACTAGTTACCCTCAATGGTTCCTTGTACTTTACTCTTTAAGCCCCAAGTTCCACATACAAATTCTCCAAACTGATCTCCACATATTTCTTTTAAGGATAGTTGAGAGAACTTGGTTTACGATCATAGCGTTCTCCCTTTAGTGATCATTTTATTCTTTCTCATAACCTTCACTCTTGGTGATATACTGATGTTGTTAGGAGAATATTGATGTTGGTCAGTCTTGGGACCTAAAGGGTTAATAAGTACAGAAAGAGAAAACACGAGGGTCATTATGTTTACAAAGGATCTCTCATTTACTCAGTTTATTTATTTATTTATTTATTGCATGTTTTACTTTATGAGTCTTTATGGCGAATACACTGTAAGTTGCATTCTTAGGATAGATTAAGTATAATGTAGCTGGATTTTTGAAAACATAGCTAGCGAAAATTGCAGCCTCTTGATTGAAGAAAGCCAAAACGCTCGTTTCTTAATTCTTGCGTCTGATAAGCTATATAAAATCATACTAAGAAAGGAAAAGGAGAGGGAATTACGAAAATAGAGGGAGGTGGGAGAAAGGAAGGCGGAGAAAAGAAAACACAATGGTTGCACTCTTAGTTTTTATATTGGCTGGAGATGCTGTAGTTTTTGAGATAAAAAACTGGCGGAACGACAATATTTGGTCTTTCAAAAATCTAGCTAGAGAATAGACTGAAGTATTTTAAGAATTTCTTGGTATAGAATAGCCAAAAATATTAAAAGCAATGTTGTGTAGATAGATCATGTCATGGTCTTGTGCTTTTGACGTCGTTGTGATAGTCATGTGGGATAAGATTTACATTGATTCTTCGCGTTGTTTTTGAAACATTAAGTGACATCACCATCTATTACCAGCGGTTGACACACCTTCTTTGATGACGTTATAATTTAAGGCTTTCAAAAGCAACAAGGTCTGTTTTACAAGCACTTCTCTCTTGTCAGTGTAAAGATTTTGTAGCCGTGCAGTTAATGAAAGTAACGTTGAGGTGATCCAAGTTCTTGTGTGGCATGTGTGGTAATTATTGAAAACACCATGAGTAAAAAAGAGAGAGAGCAAATGTTTTATCATCACCTTGTACTCTGTTGACAGCTGTGTCTTTCTTGCTGCCCTAGGCTAGTTCCGTTGTCACTAATAAACAATAAAAGTTTCGTACGATGTTACTCCTTTTGCATGATTGATGTGGGGTTGGATGATAGCGGTTCATTATTTTTTGGATGGTCATCAGGGGGTTAGCTGGAATTTTTCTAGAGGCACGCACAATTTACCAAACCCTCCTCCCCTCCCCCCTTACAGCAACGTTTTCATTTGATGCTTTATACTGATGAACAGTTACAACTTAATATAGATATTTCTAGCAATCACAATTTTCCGTCTGTCCTCTGTGAATTAGTATATCCTGCAGCTTGCTACCATCTGCGCCCTTCTTCCTGCCTTTTTTCTAAAATGTGCCCACCACTCGTCGTTTCTCTGGAAACCGTTGGTGGGGCCTACTTGCAGACGTTGGAAAAACAAAACAAACAACAGCTCGAAATTGAGCCTCCTGTCCAAGTTGATTAACAAGTGTATAGCTATAGTTTTCAGACGCGACAAAATTGCTTAATTTGTCGTTTACCGTTCATTATTATTGATACAAAAAACAGTAATTGCATGCAAGATCCCTTAAATAAAAAAAATACACGCACAATTTGCAAGTATTTATTGTTTTGATTGACGTTTGACTGTTTCTTAATCCTTAACTACACAAATGCGAGGTGGCCATCACCAGGATTCATCATTTGAATGTGACATCTAACTGCCAGTCGTTTCGAGGGCCCCAAATAGGTTTCTTGGGACCCGGGATTTACTTTATTTGAAACTTGGGATTCAGGATTTGAAAGCAAAATCGGGGAGAGTTTCGGGATTGAAGGTATGCGCGAGAGGTGGGATGCCTAAAATAACCCTCGGGATTACAGGATTGTACGAAATATTTGGTCGGGATTACGGGATTGAAAGAAGCCTATTGGGGATCCTCCGTTTCCATGGTAGGGACGGACGAACATTCGCGTGAAATCAGGTTACCTAAAAAGGGGCTCCTTTTAATAATTCTACTATACAGAACTGACGTCCCAATCCTCGCAACACACCTTCACAATCTTTTATTTATCTTTAATCGTTTAATTGCCAATAGTATACCCTTTTGGCACGAAATTTTTAGGGGAGTTTATTTTTGCAGTGTGTCAACACTTTTGTCCCTCATTGTCTGAAGGCAAAATTGTGCTACTGCACACAAGTTGAGCCGTGCATGACACTGATTTTAACTGAAATTAAAGGAATCAACGACATAATTATGTTATTGGTGGGGGTGACATTGACTTATTCACGACCAAATTATAGGGCCAATTCGAATTACGTGATGACGTAATATATAGATTTAGCCGGAAAAGGGCTGCGGTATCCAGAATTAACGTCGATATGGTTTACAAGCTTAAAACTGACGCTGAAACTCGCGCACATGTACAACTTTTGATGAATTTCAAGGGTATGCGTACTGAAAATATTTTTAATAAAGTGAATATTTCTCGTTTTTCACTTTATCGGATTGTTAAGGCGCAAACAATCACGGGTAGGGTAAGGATTGACACGTAATGGGGGTAGTCACTGGCCGGCCACGGAAATATGGAGCGTTAGTGAGGAGCGGCCGTCACTGCGTTCAATATCGAAACTACGGAAAAGTGAAGGTAAATTCATGGCCAATTCAATAAAAAACTAAGGACAGCGTAGCAAACATTGCAAGTCTACACGAAAACAATTACTTTCAATCCCACCACGTGACACCCTTTGTGACATGATAACGTAACGCAAATAGCGTGACATGAGCGCATATGTATGTGTGTTTGGACTGCATTTCTCAAGCGAAACCCTGTGTTTTTGTCTATTGTCGGCAGAGATAATGAAAAGAGAGCTTTGAAAGGTGAACTGGTATTTGACTCTCAAAGAAAACGACAGCTCAAACTGAGCAAAACACTGTTTCCTTTGTGTTACAACGGTTAACCACGTTTCGGCAAACGGAAAGTAACAGTCTGTTATGACCTCTTAATGTCGATATGTATTCTCGTGGTTAACCGCTGAAACTCCTTATTTGCACCACATCGCTGGAATTTTTCTCGCCAAGAATACGTATTGCGAAGCACTTTCTACATAGCCGAATCTTCTTTTGACTTTTGTGAGGAAATAGCGCGTAAAAGAGGAAGATTTTCCAGCGCACGGCCGTCATCGATCACGTGTTATCCCGCTTTCCTTGTCATCAAGTGAACTTCTGGGCCAAAGTAATTGCTGTTTTGGCGATGGTACAAACTGGTGTGTCTATCTTGAAAACAATTTCTTTGGCATTCTGTGATTTACGAGCAGGGAAATGAAGTAGTTGTCCATCCAACATCAATAAAAAATCATACCACTGAATAAATGGCAGGCGGTCATCTAAAATCATTACAAAAGTACATTTCTAACCTGGTCTAACCTGTTCGACGCCTACCTACGCTTAAGGTTTGGATCAGTTAGGTTTGAAAAGGTCTCCAAAAAAAAGCACATCTATATATAGGGCATAGCACAAACGGCTGGTTCATCATTTATGAGGTTCATAACCTGTATATTGTTCACGTCGCTCGTTCACGTCCTTTCACTAATGGCACAAGTCAATGTCAAAAATAATGCATGTCCCCTCCGTTAATCTGTAGTACTTCATTCGCTTAAGTTAACCATTTACCAGAACAATTTTCATTGTACCTTAGTGTTTCCATCCTTTTTCCACTATTGATAATACTTGTGAGAACATTTCATCCGCAGTAACGGCATTGATCACACCCGGGTGATCACAACACAAATGATTTCCTCTCGACCCCACAGAGTATCAGGAGGCCTACTCTGGGACCTTAACTCGCCTTAACTCGCCGTAACTCGCAACTTGAGATTATGTTCAAATTTCCTTATCTCGCCTTAACTCGCCTAAACTCGCATTATCTCGCACAAACTCGCCCAATCTCGCCACTGCCAAGTGGATACCAATTTTAATATCTCATCCTACTCTCAGTGTAATTTCACAATTATTACTCCATAAAGGGAAGACGCCAAAGAATACAAATTTCAAAAGTTTAAAAAATAGTGATTTTTAAGGAAAACAGGGTTTTTACCTTTAAAAAAATATGTACTTGACCAATCCCATCCTTCTGGAATTTCCAATAGCCTCTGTGGTAAGGGTATTTCACCACTAAAGATTCGATGAGGTTTTTCTTACTTAACATTGTCATGCCTTGGAGTCACAACTGGACTGTCAATGGAACTACCAGGAACAGCCTGAACATGCACTAACTCGTTGCCTAAGAAAAGGCTTCAATGCTAAGCATGGCAGAAATTCCAGAGGCATGGGGTCACAGGGTCTAACAAATCCCACATTCACTGTTTGTGTTTTGGTCCACAAAGTAAGTGACATTAACTAAAAGCACAAACAGTGAATCCACGAAAACGTTTTCAAAAAATAGTTTAAGTTTTAGTCTTACACTTCTACGCAAGACAAAGAACACTCTAAATTCAAGATTGCTTTGAATCTCTCAATTGAAGAAAAAATATTCTCCTATGATTTGTTTCTAATTTTTGGCTTAAAATAAGAAATCTTGAATTTAGAGTGAAATACAAAAAGATGATACCAGAATATCAAATTTTTAGTTTTAAGCTGGTTAATGATTTACAAAAAAAGTTTACTTGTGAGATCTTGTAATGGAAAGTTTAATTACTTTGCAAATATAATGCATGCAAGCTGTTTATGACATATCAAGAGTAGTAGCATACGTATCATCTTATAATCTGATGAAGCTTAATGAGGATTCCAGCTGACAATCATCAGTGAAAGGCTAGGATGTAGCCAGAATCGAGAATCCTTTAAATAGTCCACATACTGATTGCAGTCCATATTTCTTATAAATAATTCTTATAAATATTTACCTCGTACTAGAAGATCTGTACATTGGTTCAACGTGACATCCTGTATGGCCTACATTGTAGTCAGACTGGCAACCATAACCCAGGCATGATTCAGAAGACTTGTTACATTTAGCCCTTAACTGAATAAAGGATTGCTAAAGGTACAATATTTTGCATTGATAGCCAACTTCATTCGCCATCTTTGAAATTACCCAGAAGATACTGGTAACTCGTGTCTTCCCAGGGCCCTCTCGCTCAGCCTATTGTCCTCGATATGCGTTCTGGGTAATTTTCAAGATGGACGGGAAAACTTCTGAAGAAAAGGAGGAGAACTCGTGCAAAACTTTTGATGTTAAATCGAGAAGTTTCAAAATGTATCACATGCAGGTAAGCTAAGCTAAAGCCTTTTACCTTTGCAACGTTAACTCTATAAAAGCCTTGTTGATCCCAGTCCACTGGCAAGTTTTAGGTTGGAAGCTTCAATTTGGCGTACGTGACATGAAAACACGCACAAAACGCCAGAGCCGGTGATCATTTTGTAAAAATGCGAAGCAGGAAAGATTCATCAGTGACAGCTCTTAAGAGTTTGGAAGACAAAGCCGATAGTAGAGAGTGTTTTCTTGTCAATCAATTTAATTAAGGTATAGTCCTCTGCACAACTATGAGCACTTTCTGACATTTTGTAAAAAGCAAGTAAGCCTGAACAGAAAATATGGTCATTTATTTTTTGCTGTTTTGCTAGGCTAAGAATCATCAAGAGTTTACTATCAAGTTAGCTTGATCCTCCTTTCTTTTGTAGAAATCAAGGTGTCTCTCACAGGATTGTCCAAGTTTAAGGAGGGAGTTTCTAAAATATGGGAACTGCTGTCTTTTGCGAAAAGGCATCAGCCTTCATTTGCAAGAAATTAGAATAGATTATCCGAGGAAACGAAAAGGCAATCATTTCTGGCAGTGAAAACAAAAAAACTGAGCTGGACTCCAAGGGAAACCATCAGTGAAGTGGAGAGAATGGATCAAAAGGAAGACTTAAAGATAAGTCGTAATTTTCAAGGAGAAAGAAATTTCATTTCATTTCAGTAAAATTGATTGTGGCATAAAAATTTCCTCAGCTGAGTTGTAATTCGTCAGCTTCCCCGGATTTTTATACTAGTTCTTTGACGAACATTGACAAAGACTGCAAAAACTTTTTTTTTTTCAATTCTGGAGTTAGTGATAACAATTGATGACATGTCATGTGATACCTATTATGCTCACCTGCCTATTAAAACATATTGTTATTGATTTAAAAAAATAAATAAAGTAAAATAAAATATCCTACCTGTGCTTATACTAAAGCTACATTTTTTTTATCAATTCATGATTGTTTTGTTTTCATTTTTTTTCCTCACTACTGGTAATTTATTACTCTGCCAAATAATTATATAGCTTAAATAAATAATATATGATGATGATGACAATGATTATTATTATGATACAGCCACCAAATGGTCTAGTTTGGAGTCTAACTGCTATATAATTAATAAAGAACAGGACTCCATATCACTAGCATATCCATACTTAAGCTTGTCCAATTAGGAAAATATTTCAGTTAATAAATTTTATATTAACAAGATTTGGCTTCATTCAACTTTGGAGCTCATCTGAAATTTTTGGTTTAATTTTTTCGTAATTGGACAACATGGAGCCTACTATATATATAAGAGATACAAAGATTCCAAGGCATCTTTATATGTATGTTACTAAAGCATATTATAAGTTTTAAGCCTTATAACCTCAACATAAGATGGATCATTTTCCCTTAACTCGCCTTAACTCGCCTTAACTCGCACAAACTCGCAACTGATAGGCGAGCTCAATTTTTCCTTATCTCGCCTTAACTCGCCTAAACTCGCATTAGCTCGCACAATCTCGCGGCGAGTTAAGGTCCCAGAGTAGGCCTATCAGGAACGCGCGCGGGGGTACAAGTTGAAGATTATATAAGTAATGACATACGCTTCGTACATTTTACTCTGAGTATACTACAAATCAGGACGAAACTTTACAAATTGTTGTTTATAAACAATTTGGCCCATAGAGTAACGTCATCGCACAAAAATTCAGCAGCGTCAAAAATCTAGCCGGAAAAAACAGATACATATTTCAGACAGTCTGAATGCAAAATTGTGCTACTGCACACAAGTTGAGTCGTGTATGACACTGATTTTAACTGAAATTAAAGGAATCAACTATATAATTATGTTATTGGTGGTGGGAGTGACATTGACTTAATCAGGACCGAATTATAGGGCCAATTCGAATTACGTGTGACGTAATAAAAGAGCTGCGATATCCAGAATTAACGTCGATATGGTTTACAAGCTTAAAACTGACGCTGAAACTCGCGCACATCTACAACTTTGGCATGCACTACACGTAATGGGGATAGTCACTGGCCGGCAACGGAAATATGGAGCGTTAGTGAGGAGCGGCCGTCACTGCGTTCAATATGGAAACTACGGAAAAGTGAAGGTAAATTCATGGCCAATTCAATAAAAAGGACAGCGTAGCAAGCATTGCAAATGTACACGAAAACAATTACTTTCAATCCCACCTCGTGACACCCTTTGTGACATGATAACGTAACGCAAATAGCGTGACATGAGCGCATATGTCTGTGTGTTTGGACTGCATTTCTCAAGCAAAACCCCGTGTTTTTGTCTATTGTCGGCAGAGATAATGAAAAGAGAGCTTTGAAACGTGAACTGGTATTTGACTCTCAAAGAAAGTACGTCAGTACTTCGATCGCCAACACGCAGACGTAAACCAAAAGGGTTGTAGGGTATCCGTTATATGAAAGAAAATCTTTTTTCACTATTCCCAGTTAGACGTCTGGTTGATTATTACGTAGATCCGCTATTAAACTTCACCTGCTAATTACATATTTGTGGCTTTAGGTGGGTTTGGCTAATTTTCCATATGCAAGAATAAGAATAAAAATTTTGCAGGTCTTGAACCTGCTGAGGTGGATATCCGCTTTCATGTAATTCTTTATACCTTACTCAGCTGATTCAATAATTGTCTAGTACAACTCCAGAACATATTATTCTTTACAGAGCTCATTAGTTAAAGTTAAATCGAGATGAGTGCCTGGAAGTAAAGTTCACATTGCCGACTGCAATTCAAAATCTTCTGAGAAAAAAAGTACTGACTCTGAGATCATTCAAAGTTGCTCCTCTGAGATACCATTAATTCATGAATCAATTATGAAGACTTAGTCGTTTGGTGATAAATTAGCCTTTTTAAGTCAACTTGTATTTCTCTTTCATGTTCTCCAAATAATTCTTAGAATTGGAAATCTTCGTGAGGGGCATTTGCCTTCAGTCTTGACATTAATCATAAATTGTAAATATATATTTTATAGGAACCGCAAGTGCCAATGAATGACCCGCAATGAAGATAAAGCAAATGGCGGATGAAGAGAAAAAGTCCATAATTTGGCAGGCGAAAGAAGACAATTATGCTAAAGGCCTCGTAAAGACTCAGCTCTGGGCAAGTTTTCATATGCGAGCTGATACTCGGAGAACGGGGCACCGATACTTCCGGGCTGGGATGATCCATTAATCCATTATGGCATCGAACAAAAGGAACAAGAGGAGGGGTTCGATATCAGTTACTGTCAGTACAATGTTGCCCCGTGCAGTTTCTATTTGCAATTTCTTCCAGCTGAATGTCCAAAAATCGGATCCGTGATCGCTGATTTAGGACTATTGACGTTGATTCAATCTTAAACTACTACAAGCGGCTTAAAAACGTTTTACAGCGGTTTCCATGGCTTTTCAGTGAATAGGTATTTTAATAGGAAACCTGTCATTCGCTTAAAATTATTTCCAATTTGTCTGCTCTGAATGATGAAACATTTATAGGAATACCACAACAGCTCAAAATATTTTCGGTCTTTTATATTAGGATAGCGTACACATTGCCCCTGAGACTTCGCAACTTGAAATCGTTTGATGATCTTGCATGTATTCATACTTTTATTGAATATAATTTCAGTGAGTAAAATGTAAGAAAACCGAAGATTTGTCGATTAATAATAAATAGTCGTATAACGTTAACAAATATCTAGCTCCGCCTTTTTTTTTTCTGCTAATTGACTCCAAACTAAATTGACTTAAGAGGCCTATTACCACACAGTCAAGTTTTAATTTTCTGTAATTGAAGCAATTCCATTTAATCCTTCGTGTTCTTTCGCAACACTTTCTCGAATAAGCTCCTGCCTTGAGACAGAAGTCTAAGTAAGTTACATGTCTGGGCTTTAGTCTTCTAAGTTGATTACAAAGTGGAAATGTAATATCATATTTTCAAGACGTTTTAGCAAACTCCCCAATACGAGCTCATACGCGTTTCCATTTGTGACAAAACACCACTCTATGTCAGGGGCGGATCCAGGATTTTTTTTTAGGAGGGGGTGCACTCGTCTCTTGCTCTACTTCAACACTAATAAACCACATAGTTTTTTTTTTTTTTTTTTTTTTTTTTTTTTGCAGAATAACAGTTGTATTAGAAAACGGCAGGTCATCTCAGGGGAGGGTGCGCACCCCCTGCACCCTCCCCCTAGCTCCGCCCCTGATGTTTTGACGACGCAACGAGAACGCCGGAAAAGCAACTTTGCACTTGCATTGCATGTACATATCTTTGCCGTCAATGCCCGAAATCGAAGTAGGATTGCCTAATTTCACGTTTATTATGGAGAGTGTAAAGACAGACGACGACGAACTTTAATTCCGCTTTCTGAACTTGGAAGGGGGCTCTTAGGAGTTTAATGACAAGACAGTTCGCCTATGTTTGACAAAGAAAGGGAGCTGATGTTTAGAATTACGCGAAGGCAGTTCTAAGATAACTTTTTCGCTAGCGTCGGAAGGTGATAAAACGGTAGAGCCATGAAGGGGAAAAATTAGAAGAAACTGACTAAGAAAAGAAGAACATTTTTCATTAGATTGTAAATTTTTAGCACGAAAGCACTAAAGGACACCTAATAAATTTCACATCTCCTACACGGCCGGAGACGGAAGGAGTGGCACTTTACGTGTTTATCCGAGCCTCGAAACGATCTGGCCGTTTGTAGGGCAAAGGTAAATATTGCTCCGGCCTCGAGGATCGACCTCGCGGCCTTCCGCTCTGCAGTCAAGTGGGGAGATTTGCCGGACTGCGATGTGCATTAATAAGAGGAAAGCATGCGTTACTGGACGAAAAAACGAAAAAAAAAAGGAATTTCATGCTGCCAAATGTAATAAATATGGCTGGATATGTGTCCCTTATATGTGGTAAAGTATGGAGCGGTACAGAATGTGTTATAACATAACGAAAGTAAATCGCTCGCTCTTATTGGTCAGTTAGCCACTACCATTTGCCCGTGGGTGCACGCCAAGAAACTGAGTTAGCGCGGTAAAATTTAGGCAAATTTAACAAATCTCCTCTCCTGACGGTAAAATACACCGATGAAATGCACAGATGAAAAGTGGAATTTGAAGAAAATACTAAGCTGTCGTTTTGAAGGAAAAAAGACAAAAGATCAAGCGACAAATTTGCCCTGGATGAATTAATCACTGTTTTCCTCTCGGCTAGAATCGACTGAAGGATAATCGAGCGAGCGAAGATTTAAGGTACATTTTGTGAACAGGGGTCTTTTTTGCATGAGCATGCGCGACCGCTGAACAAGCGATGTGCATGGAGGCTCACCACAGGGTTTGCCTTCATCAAAATAGCGCGTCTCAAAGCTATCATAGCAATTATTTTGCTGGTTGGTCTTGGCGAATGTGCTCGTGATTTAACAAAATGTGCAGTTTGCAAAAAAAACTCTAACATGGTGTTAACAAAAGCGAAGTACACCACAGGCAGCCCAAGCGCACTATTTGTTGGTTCGGGCTTCAGAGGTCATTTGGTCGGAATATACTAGAATTATTAGTGTATTATCTGATGCCAAATAAACGCAAAAATCTTAAAGATATGAAGTCTTCTTGTTTGTCTTTCTGTACTAGTAGCCTTTAAGATAACGAAGGTCGATATTTCTTGCATTATTACACGTGATTCGGGCCCTTAATCTTCGAATTTTGTCACATGTATTCGAATCTACAACGCTAAGAAAAAAAATTCATGATCACGCGAAATATTGATTCAAAAAGCTCCCTTACCTTTAGTTCATAGCCACTCTGTGTCCTACGGCCGGTTTAAACGCCGTTTAGTCGAGTTTCAGTACTCGATGGAAAGAAAGTCGATGCAAGAAAGACAAACAAGAAGACTTCATATCTTTAAAACTTTTTGCATTTATTTGGCATCAGATAATACACTAATAATTCTAGTATATTCCGACCAAATGACCTCTGAAGCCCGAACCCACAAATACTGCGCTTGGGCTGCCTGTGAGTAGACCGGCTTTAACATACACGAGCTACTATCAAATTTCATTTCCCCACTTGACCTGGATAAACAGCGCGCGTATATGTAGTGCCTGGAGGATTGCGCTGACCTTATCAAAGTCTAAACAAGTGCAGAAACGTTTGTTGATGCAATTAAACACTTTCAATATTCTTTGTTTTGAAATGGGAAAGGAAGAGAAATATTTAAAAAAAATAGCAAATTTCAGCGAGTGGGTTCGAAGTGCGCGAAAGCCGATGTTCAGTTCAGCACGTTCAGCACTGAATTATATATATATGTTCTACAATTTTCCCAGCACTTTGAAGCTACAAAATTAAGAGCACACAAGACGTAGATTAGTCACCTGGTGAGATGTTGGTGGTAGTCACTCTGTATGTCTCGAACAATAAAAAAAACGAATATCAATGAGACACAGTCAAAACTGCATTCAATAGGACCGAAATTAAAGTCTAATCTTGTGACCGATTTTGATGAAACAAACGGTTAGGTTTCCCAAGAACTACAATAAAAATGTGATACCGAAAAAAAATCATTAGAACATTTAAGTTCTGGCCAAAAGCAAATTTCTGTAAAAGATGCGTTACAATGTTAGTCCACGCAAAAACAAGAAGTTCTACAATTTTCCTATAAACAAACTTTGTATCGCTAAAATACTTAAGGCAAAAACTCTCTATTCCAACTGAAAACGGCGTGGTAGTCGCCCGCTGATCGTTATTAATCCACTCCCGAAATATGGCTAAATCAGCTATTAACAAACTATTGACAGAAATCCTCTACGGCATCGAGAAACTGATTTACATCCGATTTATAGACAAACACTAAATAAAGAACATCTTGCTCAATAGCTACGCATCAGCAATGCATTCTATGCCAAACTTTGCGGTTCTTAAAGGGGAATTAAGACACGAGTCGAGCGCCAAACAACAACAAGCAGCCATGTTCCTGTCAGACATCCTTAAGAAACTTGCTCTTTCACCTCGTTCAGCGCATCAGTCTCCACTTTAAATCAACAGATCTTTACTTATTTTGTACAACGAAGGTCTCTCCTAAGTTCCTGCTACCATTTCAATCTCAAGCAAGCTTTCAAAGTGAACAATTTGTTTCCTATGACTATGCAGCACGGTCGCTGTCAATGGTCGCGTGCTCTTTGACAAGTCAGCGGTCGCGTATGCTCGTGCAAAAAAGACCCCTGTTCATTTTGTGTGTTTTTTATAGAAGAGAAAGTCTGTTTGAAATGTAAATTTATCAATTAGCATTGTGTTATTGACGTTTTGGTCAAGCTGATACTAAATTCAAGCAAATATTTTGGGAAACACGCTCAAATTCGAGACAGCTTTGTTGTGAAGTTTTCATCGCATCTATTTAAAATTTTAGTTGAGTTTAAACGGGCACATTACGCTAGAATAAGCGAATTTCATTTGAGTACAAAAAAATTTGGGTTTTCAAATAATTTTTTCAAAACATGACTTCTGAGTTTATTATTTTTTTTCATGTTCATTCATAACAGTAGTTCAGAAAACGGTTGAAAAACAACAGCTTCAGCGCCGGCGAATTTCAGTTGCAATTTTGACTTCCATAGCTGAATTTCCCCAGACAGATTTCGATACAAAGCTAGTTAATTTCCTTTTAAAATTAGTGTTACCTGTTGTTCTAAAGGAATTACAGTCAAATTTTCTCATTTCTACTTTACGTTTATTTCAAAAATTGTCACATAAATAAGCTTGATAATTATTTCATTTATTTAGTTTTAGCTTATTCTTCAGAGTCTTTTAGTTGGTGTTTATAGTTGCAGCTATAGTTTTCCCTGAAAGTTTTTAACCTAATATTAAGAGCAAGTAGACAGATGCCATTCAAAATAACAACGAAAAACGTTTTGCAATTTACCTGAAGACGGCGAACGGTTGATTCAGCGAAAGAAAAACTCAAAGGCAAGTAAAACATAGAACATGATTTGTTTACGCGCGGGCAGATGGCAGCATACATGAAGTCGGACAGATGACTCAACCGTAGGCAAATGGAAAATAATGTTGTCCTCTTTTGATTATGTTATAAAAGAAATGGTAAACGTTGCAGCTGTGCAACCATGGAGTTATGGATGTACTTGGGAGGTTTCCTTAGCACTTTCGTGCTTAGCAACCTCCCGCGTGCATCCATAACTCCATGGTTGCACGCTGCACGTTTACCATTTCTTAAATATAGCATAGCAAAATAACCCCACAATGTTTTACCTATTTGCAATATGACATTTCCACGAGAGATTTTCATGACGTGAGCACCCTTAGATATATTAGACATTTTTTGTGTGTGTTCTAAGGAGATGCAGCCGGTCCGGATATATGGTGAAATATACTTTCAAATCAATCTGGTAATCTAACAAATTCACTTTTAGGGTAGCGTGATGAATGACAAAGCTAGATTTTTTTTGCATGACAATCTTTATTTTTGAATACATATGAGTCTCTGAAAGTGGATTCTGTTGTATTTTCTTTCTAAAAAAATTGTTCGATAGAAGGTACGTCAATACTTCGATCGCCAACACGCAGACGTAAAACAAAAGGGTTGTAGGAGCCGTTATAGGAAAGAAAATAATTTTTCACTATTTCCAGCTAGACGTCTGGTTGATTATTACGTAGATCCGCTATTAAACTTCACCTGCTAATTACATATTTGTGGCTTTAGGTGGGTTTGGCTAATTTTCCATATGCAAGGTAAAGAATAAGAATTTTGCAGGTCTTGAACCTGCTGAGATGGATATCCGCTTTCATCATTGCGGCAAAATTCTTTATACCACACTTAGCTGATTCAATAACTGTTACAACTCCAGAATATATTATTCCTTTATAGAGCCCATTAGTTAAAGTTCAATCGAGATGAGTGTGCTTGAAGTAAAGTTCTCATTGCCGACTGCAATTCAAAATCTTCTGAAAAAAAAAAACACTGACTATGAGATCATTTAAAGTTGCTTCTCTGAGATAACATTTCATGAATAAATTATGAAGACAAAGTCGTTTGGTGATAAATTAGCCTTTTTAAGCCAACTTGTATTTCTCTTTCATATTCTCGATGATTGCAAAAAAAAAAAAGAGAAAAAAAAAACATCTCTCCAAATAATCCGCAGAATTAGGAAATCTTCGTGAGGGCATTTACCTTCAGTCTTGAAGTTAATCATAAATTGTAAATATATATTTTATAGGAACCGCAACTGCGAATGAATGACCCGCCATGAAGATAAAGCAAATGGCGGATGAAGAGAAAAAGTCCGTAATTTGGCAGGCGAAAGAAGACAGTTATGCTAATGACCTCGTTAAGACTCAGCTCTGGGCAAGTTTTCATATGCGAGCTGATACTCGGAGAACGGGGCACCGATACTTCCGGGCTGGGATGATCCATTAATCCATTATGGCATCGAACAAAAGGAACAAGAGGAGGGGTTCGATATCAGTTACTGTCAGTATAATGTTGCCCCGTGAAGTTTCTATTGGCAATTGCTTCCAGCTGAATGTCCAAAAATCGGATCCGTGATCGCTGATTTAGGACTATTGACGTTGTAGGACTATTGACGTTGATTCAATCTTAAACTACTACAAGCGGCTTAAAAACGTTTTACAGCGGTTTCCATGGCTTTTCAGTGAATAGGTATTTTAATAGGAAACCTGTCATTCGCTTAAAATTGTTTTCAATTTGTCTGCTCTGAATTGATGAAACATTTATAGGAATACCACAACAGCTCAAAATATTTTCCTGCTTTTTATAATAGGATAGCGTACACATTGCCCCTGAGACTTCGCAACTTGAAATCGTTTGATGATCTTGCGTGTATTCATACTTTTATTGAATATAATTTAAGTGAGTAAAATGTAAGAAAACCGAAGATTTGTCGATTAATAATAAAATAGTTATCTAACGTTAACAAATATCTAGCTCCGCCTTTTTTTTCCTGCTAATTGACTCCAAACTAAACTGACTTAAGAGGCCTATTACCGCACAGTCAAGTTTTAATTTTCTGTAATTGAAGCAATTCCATTTAATCCTTCGTGTTCTTTCGCAACACTTTGTCGAATAAGCTCCTGCCTTGGGACAGAAGTCTAGGTAAGTAACATCTCTGGGCTTTAGTCTTCTAAGTTGATTACAAAGTGGAAATGTAATATCATATTTTCAAGACGTTTAGCAAACTCCCCAATACGAGCTCATGCGCGTTCCCATTTGAGACAAAACACCACTCTGTTTTGACGACGCAACGAGAACGCCGGAAAAGCAACTTTGCACTTGCATTGCATGTACATATCTTTGCCGTCAATGCCCGAAATCGAAGTAGAATTGCCTAATTTCACGTTTATTATGGAGAGTGTAAAGACAGACGACGACGAACTTTAATTCCGCTTTCTGAACTTGGAAGGGGGCTATTAGGAGTTTAATGACAAGACAGTTCGCCTATGTTTGACAAAGAGAGGGAGCTGATGTTTAGAATTATGCGAAGGCACTTATGAGATAACTTTTTCGCTAGCGTCGGAAGGTGATAAAACGGTAGAGCCATGAAGAGGAAAAATTAGAAGAAACTGACTAAGAAAAGAAGAACATTTTTCATTAGATTGTAAATTTTTAGCACGAAAGTACTAAAGGACACCTAATAAATTTCACATCTCCTACACTAGAGACGGAAGGAGAGGCACGTTACGTGTTCATCCGAGCCACGAAAAGATCTGGCCGTTTGCAGGGCAAAGGTAAATATTGCTTCGGCCTCGAGGATCGACCTCGCAGCCATCCTTCCGCTCTGCAGTCAAGTGCGGAGATCTGCAGGACTGCGATGTGCATTAATAAGAGGAAAGCATGCGTTATTGGACGAAAACAAAAAACAAAAAAAAGAATTTCATGCTGCCAAATAAAATAAATATGCGGTAAAGTATAGAGCAGTATAGCATAGCAAAATAACCCCAAAATGTTTTACCTATTTGCAATATGACATTTCCACGAGAGATTTTCAAGACGTGAGCACCCTTAGATATATTTTTGTGTGTGTGTGTGTGTTCTAAGGAGATGCAGCCGGTCCGGGTGTATGGTGAATATACTTTCAAATCAACTTCGTAATGTAACGTTTTTCTGACTTAAGGTCGCGTGATAAATGACAAAGCTTAAGATTGCTTTACGTGGCAATCTTCATTTTTGAATACATGAGTCTGAAAATGCATTATGCTGTATGATCTTTCTTTGGTTCATTCCATTAAGACTAAGAAAAAAAATCGTTGGATAGAAAGTACGTACTACTTCGCCAAGCAGACGTAAAACAGAAGTGTTGAAGAGCATCCATTATGAGACAAAAAAATAATCATGTTTCACTATTTTCAAGACGTCTGCCGTTGCTGGTTGATTATTTTATGTAGATCCGCTGTTAAACATCATGTACTAATTACAAATTTGTGGCTTTAGGTGGGTTTGGCAAATTCTCCATATGAAAGAATAAAAATACGAATTTTGCAGGCCTTGAACCTGCTGAAGTGGATATCCTCTTTCGCCCGCATATTCTCCATAGCCTTCTAATAGCCTTAATAATAAGAATAATGATAATAATACTTATGCCACTGATATTAATATCATAAACGAAAGAAAGGGGTAAAGAATCTACCATAAAAGGACAAAGAACAAATCTGAGCCTTAGATGGGATTCGAACCCACGACCTTCTAGAACACGGAGGGTCGTGGGTTCGAATCCCATCTGGGGCTCACATTTTTTCTGTGCCTTCTCATGGTTGATTCTTTGCGTCTCCCTTTATTTCCTTGGTAATAATACTTATAATAATAATTTTAATAATAATTAAAGTTCTTAAAAACGCATTCTACATATAAATGTCTCCTCGAGTTTTTCATCTGCGGAACCGATTGCTTCGATTAAGGTCGGTGATCATCACGTTCAGCCTAGTAGTGTTCTCAGTCTTTGACGGATTACATTTATGCATATTGCATAAATTCCAACTCATGATATCATCGAGTCACAAACTCAGATTTTCAAGCTAAAGCAACGGCGTGGTTCCCGTTACGCATAAAAATGTAGAGCTGGGTGTCGTCAGCATACATCATTGCGATATACAGCGAGAATACCAGCGGTCCAAGGATCGACCCATGCGGAACACCACAAGACAAATATCTTGGTGGAGAAAGAATCTTATCGAGAGCAATGCATTGAGGACGATCTTTAAGGTGTGATTTAATCCAACGAAGAACCATTTCGGAAAGGCCATACCAATATCCAAGCCTATCGAGAAGAATAGCGTGGTCTACTGTGTCAAAAGTCACGGATAGATCTAACATGACTAAAACAGCTTCGCATTTATTGTCAGTGGCCTGATGTATATCATTAACAACTTGTAGAAGGGCAGTTTCAGTACTGAGATGCTTTCTGTATGCTGATTGCATTTAAGCAAATAACCCATGGGTGGTGAGTATTCCTCAATCTGGAAAGCCATTATTCTCGCTTGAAGATTGGAGATGGGCCGGTAGTTGGCAAATCCATCGGCGTCAAGGTTGTCCTTTTCTTTTATCAGAGGACGAATTAGTGACTTATTGAAGAAAGAGGGAAAAATTCCCTGATCCAAAGACAACAATCAAGTATGTAACAACCAAGTAGGTATTGGATCGAAAGCACAACTTTTGCTTTTGGATGATAGTCTTGAGACCATTCGGAGAGACATGATCAAACTGACTGAAAGAGGTAAAGCACGATATACATTAGTCACACATTTAGACCTAGAGCAAGAAAGAGAGCACGTCTGATATCGATTATCTCAAATTCGAAGACTCTAAGTCGCCAAAACTCGCAACCAAATGTCCCAGAGAGTCATGTCTCGGTAGAGTTGGAGAAGACTTTACGCTGAACATACCGTCTTCTTAATTTCTCCTTCAAGTAATTGGTTTTCGAAACCTCCAA
>OZ038001.1:12384066-12394066 GCA_964035705.1 Porites rus | reverse complement strand
TTTTAATTTGTTTGGACAAAAACTTAATTAGCCGTTTAAAGGAACTGCAAGTGTGAGTGAATGATCCCTATGCAGAAAAAGCTCTTGGCAGACGAAAGAAGATAATTATACAAATGGCCTCATGAAGAGTCGGCCTTGGGCAAGTTTTCATCATATGCGTAAACGGTTTTCATCATATGCGTGCTCATACTCGGAGAAAAGCTTTACCCAAACTTATAGAATTTTGTGTGGTCACGTCTAGTTGTTGCTTCTCTGAGGGACAGTAATACTCTTCCCCCAGGTAGTTTTTAATTGCTGCAAATACACTTTCTAAACATATGAATAAAATACAAAACCAAAACGATTTCTCGACTATTTCACAGGCATGTGAAAGACATTAAATGAATCTGATAACCATCTTGGCCTTTTGTTATACTTCAACTAGTAAAATCCCTACCCTTATATATACATAAAGCCTAATCCATTATAGGGATCGGAGTACCCCCAGGGAGTCGGGTGCCTCTCTGAAGGGCACCAATGTGGAACATCTGTCATGATTGAGCTTGCGGCGAAAGTGAGAATTCATAACTCGAGGAACTCGTAAAATTAAAGTAACAGATGTTAATGCTTATTCTAAATTTTTTTAAAGTTTCAGAACCCGCAGTTCAAGCTCTGTATGATGTCCCTGGCACTATTCGCAATTTGTCTTATATCCCAGATGCATGGAAGTGAGGCTGTTGGTGGGCAATGCAAAACTTCAGAGAGATCAGTACCTGGTAAAGCTCTCAAGGGTCACACCTTCAAAGAGTTTGCAGCGAGGGCCATTGTTGAGTGCCAGAACACCTGTGAAAGAGACCCCAGGTGTGCAAGTTACAATTTCTACATCCCTGGCAAAGTATGTGAGCTTAACAGCCATACCAAGGAGGAGAAACCTAATCATTTTGTGACGGATGAACTGAGATTCTACATGAAACGTGAAGGTATGAACTACGTAAGACTTTGTACACCAAACACACTCTCAATTGGATCCCTCGATTCTCCTTATTAGTTTGTCCAGCTGACAGGGCTAAACTTGAGTGCAATACCGGGCCGAGTTTTCACTAGGTTTTGCGAGATACGTAGTTCCAAAACGAAACCAGTTAGATTCATGAGCCGATATACATGCTGTCAGTAGCATATCGAAAGAAAGTCGTTCTTGTATTCTGCAGATCGATGGCGTACTTGATTAAGAAATAACTCACATTTTCCTTATGCTGTCTCATTTATATATCATTAGATGAAGATGAGTGCTTGAAGACACCACCAGTTTGTGACGTCAACGCAAACTGCAAGAACACGCTTGGCTCCTACCTATGTTCTTGTAAAGAGGGTTTTACGGGTGACGGTAATACCTGTCGAGGTAAATGATCAGAAAAACATTGATTGAACGAAATCGTTAGTAACAAGTGGATCCTTTTTATTGCCATTAATTGAAATGGTTTGCTGAGTCGGCACAGGAACGCAGTGGTATCACCTTTTTGTTCTCTGTTGTTTTATCTTGAACAATTTGACCATAACTGAGGCTAGTGGGACTTCGTTTGTCGCGCGCTGCACACTTTATAAAACAGGCGGACATTAGTCAAAAGAAATAACCATTAACAATTGCGCTTTTCTCTGTCGCTGTCGCAGCTTCAACCTATCTTTGTGTCGTTTGTCGCCATTTTGCTGCCCTCTGTCGCTTTTTCAAGGCCATTTCGCTTCCGTGTCGAAATTTAGTCCAACAGGGCCTCAAGAAAGTGGCCAAAACAAGTGTAATCCACGGAGACGCACGTAAGGGTGGGGCTACACAAAACACCACTGTTGTATGGGCCTGATGGGTTTAAAGTTTGAAAACAAAAAAAAAGGAGTGTAAAAATAAGACGATACCATTAATGTTTTGTATCCGCCTAATAAGCCTTCATTGCCAGAAAAACTGGGTACGGACAAGTGGTTAAAGCCTTTTTCTCGCCACTTTCATTTAGTCTCTAGCTAGCCTAAATTATGTGTGTTTTCTTGGCCTAAGTAAGAGTAAGTTAGCAATACAAGTATGAGTCTACCGTAAACCACGCTAAGCACTCAGGGTGAGCTCTGTCGAAATAATTCTGAGGCGTGCGTTTTCATGGTAAGTTAAAAGATAGAACTCAATAGAGCTTAGAGTGCGAACTTCAAATCGAGAGTCGAACTCGAACTCGAATGCGGCGAAGAGGATTAGGTAATTATTTGTGCGTTTTCATATTAAGGATCGCTTCGATAAAACTGAAAGGAAGAAATCAAAATCGGGGTCGAACTCGAACGGGGCGGACTCAAAAGGGGGGAAACCGGAAGATTCCTTTACGTTCATCCAGAGATTAATAAAGGAGGTATACAGAGGAAACACATTTCCTTTTTTTGGGTAGGTAGCGAAGGACATAACGAACAAACCATCAGTTTTTCCATAAAATGGTGTGTCTTCTGGCTTAGCCACCTTTCTTATTGTCGCACGCAATCAAAGAAAACTGTAATTTATCATCAAAATGATTTTCTACGAAAGATCTCAACAGACGATTGAAGGAATCATTCAGAAGAAAAATGATCTTCTTCTAAATAGGTCAATACATTCTATTTACTATTTTGCAGACATCAACGAGTGTGAGACAGGAAAGCGTCACTGCGATGCCAATGCTTACTGTAACAACACTAAAGGCTCTTACATTTGCACATGCAAACCAGGATATAAAGGAAACGGCGTTAATTGCACAGGTACGATAAGGAAACGAAAACCGTCAGCTGATAGCAATAACCTGAAACCATTTCTATTTAACGAATGTTTTCGAGTTGCATTAAGGTGTATGTTACATCTTTAGGGGTTCTTTAAAATAGTAAAAATATGAAAGAATACGATAGGCTGCTTGTGAAAGGCTCCCTTGTCAGAGTTTGGGATGCATTAATGCGGTGTGCCGTCAGCTGGTGCCGTCGAAACCAGCGATAAGAATAGAGCGATTTCACAGTATTTTCAAGTTTACTACACAATCAGTAAATTAGTGGTGAGGAGAGAACAAAACCAGAACAATATTATAGATTCACTTTGTTTTAAATCGCTGGTTAAAAATTAAGTGGACCTCTAGAGCCTGTGTGTGTGTGGGGGGGGGGGGGGACTGCACCCGTCGCACCCCCCCTCCCTACGGGCCTGATCTAGGGTGTTTTAAAACAGTTCAATATGAAAGGGCTCGTTGTCATCCTGGTAGCAGGCAAATTTGTGCGAGTTTGGGGTTATTCTGGCTCGAACCGGCGAAGCCGATGAAAAGAATGGGGTAATTCTCCAGGTCCATACTTAACGTTTTAAGAATATTAGACTGTAAAATAGTCCGTATTTTCGCGTATTCAAGTACGCGCGAGCAGTCAAACATAAGGTCTGGAAAAAGGCTGAAAAAAGAGAGCGAGACTAGGGAGAGACGCTAAAAATACTCGCTTAACACGCCCGTAGGGCGTGTGAGGCTCCCGAGCTTCACGCGTGCAAGACTCTTACGCCAGCTTTTCCAATTTCTTTACTGATTTTGAGAAAAAAAAACCGACTGTTTTGCAGTCTATAATAATATTTGCATATTTGACAAACAATCATTAGCCCATACGCAGTTTTCGTAACAGCTTTTCTGGGTGTTTACTGGTCGGTTGCAGACTGACTATTGTAGGTTGGCTCTAGCCATGCCCATTTGATGGGCTCCTGCTCTAGCCTGAGTATCAGGCCTTATTCCATAGGGGTTGCGGGAGAGGAGATTTGACATTTTACGCGAATGAATAGGAATGATATCTGGGGAGGGGGAAGGGAGGCAAAAGGAGATAAAGAATCATTAAAAAAATATGATAAACCTAAAATTGTCGGTTTTGCCACACTTGAAATTCATTAAGACATGCTAATTGCCACGTGAATTTTTAAGTAATTTAAACTATTCTTTAATAGTTTCAGAATTTATGACTGACTCGCAGATTTTGAACAGCAGTGATTACTATTTTCATCATTTGGGCAATTTTCTGGAGACTGCAGTTGGGAACAATTCTCACTGGATGTTGTGCTGGCGTGCTACATTGCATGGCTGGAATGTCGATCAGTTTCACAGTCGCTGCGATGGAAAGAACGACACTGTTACCATCATAAGGAAAGGCAAATTCATCTTTGGCGAATACACGGATATTCCTTGGGGTAAAAAAAAACTAATTCCCTTATTTTATCCTCTTTTTTTACTTCAATGTAACAGCTTTACAATTCTGATCTACTTGCACTGCTTATTAGAATTTAACTCCTTCTTTATAAGGTTGAAACGTCACTCTTGGTTTGTCACCTTGTAATGATGGTCAAGTGTTTTTGTGTAATGAACCTAGTTACCTTAGCTTTGCCAGCGTGGGTCTTAACGTCAATAGGTCTGGTCGCCCTTATTTTTAATTCAAACTGAAGACAAGAAAACGAATTTTTTTTCTTGAGCGAGCCATGCTTAACTCAAGGTCTCGGTGAATTCCACCCATCCCCAGCAACTTTCGTTAAGGCTTCGATCCATCTGTGATGACAATAAGGTTTCCTTCAAGGGATGTGAAGTTTCTTTCTTCCTTTGCGCGTGAGTTGTGATAGGCCTGTGAATGGAATCTGACAAACATTGGATTGCACAGACTTGCAGATCGTGCCATTTCAAACGCAAAGAAGCTAAATGTAGTGATGCCGGTGAAAGCATCAAATTTTTGTTAAGGCAGCTACCGACCCGTTACAGTGTGTGTCAAGGATGTGTCCCGCCTAAGAGAATATGCACAGCGAAACCATATATTTTTTATACGGACAGTCAGTAAAGCCTGGCCAAGTGTCCTTGTCGTGGTGGACCAACAAGATTGTCCGTAATAAAACGGAGTCCGCATGTCCGTATGTCTAGTATCGATCCAATGGTTCTCATTTACACGTAGAGCAGAATCAGTTTATTACTATTCTGAGAAATCTCCAGTTATTAAGTTTGGTAACCTCATAAGTTATCTCACCACTAAGAAATAATTGCGTTAAAAGTGGAACGCTCGCTAAAAAAACCTGAATCCTTCGGTTGACTCCCTGATCATTCAATAGGGCTATTGTCAGTTACCTTTACCTCAATTGTATTAATAGATATTAGTTTAAATAAGAAGGCAAAAGCAAAGTGAACTCTGGTGGCTATTGAAAAATGACGTCATTTTTAATCGTGATGATGGGCTAATATGGTCAGTAATAAAATTAATTCAAACTTGAAATTCATTTTTTTTATTGAAGCAAACCCGAAAGCATATATGACAATTTATTATTATTGTTATTATTATTATTATTATTATTATTATTATTATTATTATTATTATTATTATTATTATTATTATTATTATTATTATTATTTTATTTATTTTACGCTCTTTTGGTTTCTCAGAATCCAGTGGTGGCTATATCGCTACTTCCGAGGCGTTTATTTTTTCGCTGAACAATAATGAAGGCTTGGCACTGTTTGTGAGCAAGGTGAAGAAAGAATACTCAGGAAAGGCAATTTACAGTGGGTCATATTATGGTCCACGTTTTGGCCTGGATGTCTTCATTAAAGATAATGCCGACAGTAACGACAAGTCATTAGCACGTTTGGGCTATCGCTGCTCTGCTCCACCTGCAGTGCAGGACCGGGACACAGTCCTGGCCGGGACTGAGTACTTCTCACCTAATGAGGTGGAGGTATTCTATCTTGACCCATCCCGCTAAATACAAGATAACACAAACTATCATATTTATTGCTATTAAATCTGAGAGAGAAGCAATGGGAAGTTTAATATAACTCAGTTTAAACTTCTTATTAATTGCTGTTTAAATTATTGATGTTTTTTTTTTGTTTTGTTTGCTTTTTAGTTTTTTTAGAATCCCTCAGTATATATTCAATTGTCTGAAATCTGCTGTTAGAATAGTTTGCCTATAGTTTGTTTTAGGATTTTAATATAGCTAACTATTTAGGGCCGGTAAAGGCTTGGGATTTAGCAATACGTACTACAAGGTAAATCTCTTGCTAAAGCAACTTTCGCCAGCCATTTTAAAAGGCAGCATGCACTGCTCATCACACAAACATTTTTAAAATTAGTTACCCGAACGATTGCAGCGTTATTTTTACTTATTTCATGATTCACACCTTTTATTTTGTTATTCAACAACCTTTCTTTAACGTACAAACCTCTTGAATATTCAACAAACTGAAAGTCCTGGAAGGGCTTGAACGTAGCAGGGAAGAGCGGGGACAAATGGCCACCGCGTGACAAAGGTCGATAAGAGCGTTAGGGAAACCAATTGTGCTATCCAGTGAATAGTGATTTAACTGGTGGATAGCGTTGTCCACCTTTTGAACAACTGGGGCCTGAAGAGGATATAAAACAAATTTCATTTTAAAAAAATTAAAACTTTTTACACTTGAAAAAGTCGGCCCAATTTCTTCAATTTTTTATCCATATGTCCATCCTTGCCATTCTTAACAACAGAGAACAGGGAAACAGTTTCATTGCCAATAATAAAGTCTTAAACCACGAAACTGAACCATGACTATTTGAAATTACATGTTTTAACTCTTTAAAAAGATTGAAAGGAGCATGAAATTGGCCCTTTAAATTGAACTGGGCTATGAAAACAACTAAGCGCGTAGTTTTTGTAAAAAATAAGCAGTGCTTCTTGTTGTAACCGATTATTGGTTCGTCTTCTAACAGTTAATCATGATCCATTTCATCGAAAAAAAAAATGGTATAGGCTTTTGGGGTTGAAAAATGCGGATAAATCATTCATGTTATCAGTCCACTTATAAACTTACTGCAGGACCCCATAACCCCGAGTCCTGCTCACTGAAATAGGGCTTCACTCCTCCTCTCCCCACCCCTTCCCCCCACCCACTCTTTTTCGGCGTTAAGACAACCTAGACCTTTTATCCTCTACAAGTATTGTACATCGAGGGAGGATAAAAAGATGTCGATGTATTTTAAGGTCAATGTCTGTATAGGTAATTAAGTTTGTGTGTATTAATAGGAGTTAAAGCAAGGGTTAAATAGTTAGGGACGCTATACCTGACCTTCTCCTTAAGGGACGAAGATCAAACGCAGAGTCTGTGTCTAAAGGTTGAATTGTTTATACTCAAAGTTAATAGCGTTCACTTTACAGGGAGTGGGTATAGTGTTCTTTAGATTAAAGTGACATTTCATGTAGTTTTTAAAGAGAAGTTTTGTGCGTAAGATCAGGCAACACGTTTTCTCTTCTTCTTTTCGCTTTAAGCTGATCAAGACATTTCATAACACCATATGGTAAGAGATAAAAACAAGCGCTCGCTGATACCAGTCAGTCATTATTTATTTGATTTCTGGAAAGAAGAGTTACGCGACGAGTTACGGAAAGGGAGGCATTAAGCCGATCCCGTATACCAATGTAATTTTGTTTTTAGATCTCACTCTGTCTTCCTCTGACAGAGATCTGAGCACTAAATTAATCACACACCCTACTCTGGGTCTCGCCGAAAACACATGAATAGTGACTGAATATGAGTATAGGACAGAAGCATTTGCCCTAGCTTGGATTCCGGCAGATCCATGAGGATACTGATTTTGTCGTTTAGGAGGGTGGTAATGCGTAAAGTAGGGTGGTACAGCTCGAGGTAGATCGCTTCATTTCGACCCTGCTGTTTAACTAGTTTCCTAACCTAACCCTAACTCTTTAAGCCCCAAGATCCACATACAAATTCTCCAGACTGATCTCGATACATTTCTTTTAAAAATAGTTGAGAGAATTTGGTTTAAGATCAAGGCGTTCTCCCTTTGGTGATCAATTTAGTAATTCTCATAACTTTTACTGTTGATGATCTGCTGATCTTGTTAGGAGAAAATTGATGTTGGTCACTCTTGTGACCTAAAGGGTTAATAAGAACAGAATCAAAGACAAAACAGGAGGGTCATTGTGTTGGTAATGAATCTCTTATTTACTCAGTTTATCGCATGTTGTACTTTATGGATCATATAAGTTACATTCTTAGGATAGATTGAGTATAATCTAGCTGGATTTTTGAAAGCTAGGGAACTGAATTGCAGCCTCTTGATTAAAGAAACCCAAGATGCAAGTTTCTTGAATTAATTCTTGCCTCTGAGAAGCCAGAAAATCACACTAAGAAAGGAAAAGGAGCGGGAATTGCGAAATTAGAGGGAAGTGGGAGAAAGGAAGGCGGAGAAGAGAAAAGACAATGGTTGCACTGTTAGTTTTTATATCGGCTACTTATTTGGAGATTACGATAGTCTTTGAAAAAAAAAAAAAAAACTGGCGAAACGACAATGAGGACTTTTGGGTCTTTCAAAAATCTAGCTAGAGAATAGAGTGAAGTATTTTAAGAATTCCTCAGTAGAATAGCCAAAAATTTTAATAGCATTGCTTTATAGTAGATAGATTATGTAATGGTCTTGTGCTTTTGACCTCGGCTGTGATAGTCATCTAGCACTAGATCTACTTAAGAGTTTGGTTCTTCGCGTTGTTTTTGAAACATAGTCAAAACAATAGTTATACACCTTCTTTTCTTGATGACGTCACGATCCGAGGCTTTCAAAAGCCACAAGATCTGTTTTACAAGCTCTTCTCTTGTGTAGTAAGTGTAATGATTTTAAATTTGTAGCCGTGCAGTTAATAAACGTTGAGATGATCCAAGTTTGCGTGTGGTAATTGTAGAAAACCCATGGGAAAAAAAGAGGCAACACCTTCTTTCTGGAAATTTCCATTCAAACGATTTCCATCATAACAAGGGTGACCCTTAATTTAATTGAGCTTTAATTAAACAGATGGCACCTAATTTTCAATATAAATTAGTAAAGCCGCTGGACATTTTAACTATTAAACGATCTGTGAAAAATTTTGGCAACGAGTTCTTCTAAATGACTCTTTTTTATGCTAATCCATAGCTAACACTTGGCATTTGGTGTTAAAACAACCCACTTTTTTCCACCACTCAATTTACGTAGACAACTTTGTTTTTGCTAAACTTTCGCATGCTTTAACTAAAAGTTACTTAGAAACAATAATTATTTGAGAGTAATTGATTAAGAAAACTCTTTAAAATATTTTCATCGGACACTTTTCAGGGGCACCCAGCGAGAACATAGTTCAAAACCACTTAAGCATAGCATTGTTAAACGTGTTTTAGCAATTAAACGGTAGATATAGGCATATTTTCATGCCTTAAAAAATTTCATCTGTTCGGATTTCCTAGCTGAAAGTCTATTGATCCGAAAATCATACGGATCAAAACTTACCTTTTCGAAAATTTCAGCCAGAAAAAAGGCTCCCGAAAATTCTAGGTGACCTCTTTAGAGTAAAAATCCGTTAAAAATGGTCAACGATACCATTTTTTGGATGCTCGAAATCCTAGGAGAGGCAGGCAAGAAAAAAATTTTACAACAAATGTTCCGGAAATTCTAGATCTCAAATCGTCTTCCGAACAGATATTTTCCGAAAATTGACGTTGGGTGCCCCTGACTTTTTCTTAGTTAGTACTCTGTCTTTCTATATCACAACAGTGAATATCTGTCTTTACCGTGTTAACCCGGTAACCTTTGTCACATCAAGTTGCTATAAAAGCTCCTTTCCGTTCACCTGTTTGTCGAAATGTTTAATTTCAACTAGCCTGTACACAGACGTTTATTTAATTTTTCTTTTCGTTCTTTTTGAAAAAATACCTCCTTGCGCTGGCCGTCAATAAATCCCCTGCGGTTTATATTTTATCACGTGACCCGCGCTCGACGGACTTTGAAGAGAAAATAGAGGGTCTGATGAACAGGCTCAATTTCAATTGAAGTCTATTGGCATTCAGTTTAATACTCATTGCCGTCTGACGATTTTATTTTTTACTCGTTGTTGGTAAATTTGTCAAATTACTGCAAATAGAAAACTATGATCTCCCTGGGTATACCTTATGAGATCAAAGCCATTAAAAGCGAAATCTCATATATAACCGAGCAAGAGACTCAGATAACTAAAGAT
>OZ038001.1:12269066-12379066 GCA_964035705.1 Porites rus | reverse complement strand
AAAAAAGGCTCACTGATATGCCAAATCAGACTCACAAATCAAGCCAAAGCAGGTTCACAGATATGCCAAATCAGGCTCGCAGATATGCCAAATCAGGCTCACAGATATGCCAAGTCAGGCTCACAAATATGCCAAATCAGGCTCACAAATATGCCAAATCAGGCTCACAAATATGCCAAATTAGGCTCAAGATTATGCCAAATCAGGCTCACATGTCGCACAAATGTGCCAAACCGGGCATACAAGGCCAAATCAGGCTCAAATCAGGCGACCACTACCAGGCACACTGGAAAGAAAATCCAGTTATCCTTTCCACTCCAGTCTCGGACAAAGGCATCGGACACACCTACAACGAGGAGAAGCAAACTAGGGGTCAAAACGCGGAAGCTGAACGCACTATAATAGGATGTGAAACGGTTAAGATTCGTGCGAGGACCCCATTTGGCTTCAACGACTCGAAACACATAGGGATTAACTGGCGAATCATTCTCGTCAATGAAACGGCGCAAAAGATCAGCCATCCCGTTGAGCGATCTAGGAATCCACTGCGCTTCCAAGGCAATACCATGCGAAAGCAAACATGAAAAACGCTTAGAGCCACCGACTGTAGGGACCTTAAAGACACCAAAGGAAAGTACTCTGGCAGCACTCTGGTTGTCAGAGAAAATTCTCACCCTCTTGTGCTTTAACCTCTCTACAAAAGAAAGCAAAACATAATATTAGATAGCTATCAAATTCGCAAAAAATAGAACTTTGACCCAAATAATCGGTCGTGAACATAACGCTAGCCACAGCGCGGAAAAGGCGCGAAATGAAGCGTCGCTTGCGACGAGAATTACAACTGTGGAAAAAATTGTGGGAGGTGCCGAATGGAGTTACCGTTCAAAGAGTCAATGTCACAAAAACGAAAACTTCAACTCCACCAGCCACTCAACCAGTGGGAGTGAAGAGAAAAAGGTGATCCTAAGCCGATGAAGACTCCATAGCTACCTTCGTCAGGCTTGTACGAAGAAGGGAATGGGCTCCACCTCTAAGGCAACTGAAATAATGGAACCAGCCATCCCAGCTGATTTGCGATAGAAAGATGACTCATTTTGAATTACAGAATTCGGCCAAAGCCGCTTCACTAGCTGAAAACTTGCTTCTCGGGAATCTAAAACGTAAAACAAATGGTGCAGACCGCAAACCCGAGCCACTCGCTCACTAGAATTGGGACCCGTTGGGATTTCTCCTTACCAATAAGGAAACCGGAAGAATAAGCCCCTTGCGCTCAATAAACGCTACCGGGCGGCGGAAGTCCTCTTGATGACTACCAAATGCGTCATCGAGATAAGCAAAAAACTTCAGACCCATAGAAAGCCAGTAAAACAAAAACAAACGCTTAACTAGACCAAAGACTAAAATCGAGAAAACGAAATACCAAAGCACACCTTGAAGGGCCAAGAAAAAACCTATATACTTCTGGTGATCTAAGGAAATATCAATCTAGATTATAGGTCCCACTCATAGCCTCGGTTCCCCACTTAAAGAACCTGCGATAAGGTGCAAAAAATTCTCATACTTAAACTTAAATCGAACGAGGTAGCAAAGAACGTGACTGCGTAAGATCGATGACGACTGCAACCGTCAGAATGGAGGCTCACCATGCTCGATAATACAGCCAATGGCTAAAAACTCGGAAGTGGACAATGGTAGCAACAGTGAACTGATGTGCTTTTAGGCTTGAGCTCAAAAAAACTAAAGGAGGACTTAAAGCGCCCTTAAATAACTCCTGAACAGATATCCCCAGGAAAAATTCTTCGGAAACACTAAAATAAATCAAATCACACTCGTCTGAAGATTGACAAATGAATCCTTCCCTTCATCTATATTGTAGCCAGTCACAGCGAGGATTGGTCTTTGAAATGAAGAAACAGACGTGAGCAAAAGCCGAACTTCAATCACTAAAAAACAAAACAAACAATTTTTCCAATAAGCTGAGAAATTCAAGACAATAAAAAGAAATCAGACTGTGGGTTGTTAGGCGTTCACAGACCCGAAGGACGAATACGAATGAACAAGACACTTATATAACTGTATGCAAAATACTTAACACCAAAAATACCGAAACACAAACAGACAAGATAATTCACGTAATTAACCATATAAGAACGTGCAGAAAACAAATATCTGCTAAACTGCGTACCGCAGATATTTTTGCATTCTGCACTTTCCAGAAGTTAATAGAAAAACAAGAAACAACATAAGCAACAAATCATGGAGAATATTGGATATGGCCTAGGTGTAACGCCATATGTCCGCCGAAGGAAAAAACAAAGCAAGTCTGAAGTGTGATGTAAAGCAAAGAGAAACACTTATCTTAAACGATGCGAAGAGTTAAAAACCCATCGATTGGGGCTGAGCACTCGCTGAAGATCCAAATTGAAAGGAAAAAGTGGGAGAAGTGGGAGAAGCCTAGACCTTCCGATCGACGGGGCGAGAACGGCGACGCCTGCCTTGGATTTCTTTTCTGCTCTTCTCTCTGCCCTATACATCACTCTCCCTGTTGTCCTCAAAACTCGACGCAAGCTCGCCGGAAAGGTATCCATTCACATTAGACCAGCTAAAGTCACTTTATCGGCCATTTAAAAAACCTTTATACGCGCAGAAACCAACCAGTACCTGCTCCCAGAACCGACTTAACTTGGCGGTAGAATTTGGACTTTAACGCGTCAATTCCTTAAAGTTGCCAAGCACTAATGCAGGGCGTGATCCCGAGCTGCTGCTGATTCCCTTCTCTTTCACAACTGAAACTTTGCTGCAAGCCTTATTAACAGTGTTAACGGCTTGCACGACTGACGCATTATTCTCGCAATTTCCTCCGAAAATCGCTTTGTAAAGCCACTGAGGCGATCTTTGATAACCTGCGTAAGGTTATCCGCTAAAGAACCAATAAACTCCGCAACAGAAGCCCTAATAGCCTCATTAATGGAACGCAACGACTGTTGCATCGCTAACGTTAACGGACGGAACCGAAGATCCTTGCTTCTTGCTCATTAAGAGAGCGATGAAATCAGACTGTGGGTTGTTAGGCGTTCACAGACCCGAAGGACGAATACGAATGAACAAGACACTTATATAACTGTATGCAAAATACTTACAACCAAAAATACCGAAACACAAACAGACAAGATAATACACGTAATTAACCATATAAGAACGTGCAGAAAACAAATATCTGCTAAACTGCGTACCGCAGATATTTTTGCATTATAACAGTATGTTGACAGATGAGTACCCAGTACCAAGAGACTAAAAAGGGGACAGAGAGGCCATCCCCCATATACACCCTACTCCATAGGTAATTCGTCTCGAGTTATTTTTAACACCACAGATCTCAAGGGGGATTAGACAACAGCCAATCACATAGCGCGAATGTGTTCCGCGTGGATGACCCACGCTGAGAGCCACGCGTCCTTCTCGAATTGACGCAGAACATAATGGGGGAAGACGCGGAGAGCGATTTTGCTATTCCTTTTGTCGACGGAAACGACTACAGCGAGATTTCTGCGAAAGCTGTGTCAGCGAAACCGAAATTAAAAAAGAATCGCCTTTCCTCTCTTGTATAGAGCTAACAGTAGGGCAGGGAAATCCTTAACACCCTGAACATTCTCTCAGGATCATTTATAATTTACAGTTTGAAGAGAGCAATTTCTGGTTTGATGTTTATTTTTTTCAGTCTTTATAGCAATTATTCCTACTCACTTACTTTGTCAATTGTAGGCGAACCTTCCTAAAGCTGAATTTCAAGGGACCATATTCAAGCTCAGAAAGAGAAATAAAATTTCGTCGTTGCTTATTTACGTCCTCCATAAAACGCGAAATTAGGCATTTTCACGTCGTAGTCGTGCAAAAACGGGAAAGAAATGAACAAAAAAGTGTGTTGCACGTGCGAAGTTGTTGTTTTGCTAATTAAACCTATTGTTTTTTTGACGTTCTAGTTGTCGTCCGCGTCGTTGGATCTTAAACTCCCTAAATTGTACAAAGGACCGGTTTCAACAGACCGGCGAAATTTCTCATTTTATTAAAGCACTGAGGTTACGACAACTTCGAGTTAAACTGATTTCACGGGTTGTCAAAGAGTCCAGCGATTCCTTTTTCCCAGGTGAGCGCCGACTCATTTCGCTTCAATATTCAGGAATGCTCTTGATCTTTTTACGCTTTCATTGCCTCTCGCCCGACATGTTTTGCACGGCGTTTGGTCATGCGAAACCTCCACGAAACATCCACGAATCGCGCGAGGTAACTTTATCCCGATTCTAAAAATAACTCGAGACGAATTACCTATGGAATAGGGTGTATATGGGGGATGCCCTCTCTGTCCCCTTTATAGTCTCTTGCCAGTACCCAATACGCTGAGAACCTCAGGAATCCGCATAGTAAATGCGTTTTCTCCCCTATATAATGAGAGAATTCCTTATGGCTATAACATTTGCCTCGCATGGAATAAAAAGCCGGATGAAGTCGATGCAGAACGATTTTTGCCGTTTACCGAAGTAACGTATAGTCATTTTCATCAGGGCTGCCTGATGGCTGGATGCCTTAACGGAGGTTCTTGTTTGTTCGACGAGGGGAAAGACACGTTTTCTTGTTCATGCAATCCGCAATGGAGAGGAGAAACATGCCATATGGGTAAAGTCTTAAGTCCTTACGTATACGTTTTTGCTCCTTAAAATTAATATAGGAGAATAGTGAGACAAGTGAACTGTTTATTGAGCAAAATTACACAGGTCAAAAAAAAAATCTTCTTCGATGGTAAGAAAATAGTAATGGATATTATTACCTGAAAGTTTTTTTTTTTCTGGTAATATAGTTTATTTACTTCAGCAATAAACAACATCCCTTCTCTTCAGATCCTACGTTCTGCGGCATATTCGTTTGCGGTCCTTTGCAGTTCATGTCAATAAATCAGACCGGATCGAGCATCTGTCCACGAGAAGTGTTACAAAAATAAAAGGGGAAGGAGGGAAGGGTGCTTAGAGAGGTGGGGGGGGAAGGAGGGGTTAAATAACTTTCTCCTCTGAAAGGGAGGTGTTATTCGAGAAAGGGGCTTATTTGAGAGAAGGGCTTAATAGTAGTCATAATAATAATAGTAATAATAATAAAAATAATAATAATAATAATAATAATAATAATAGTAATAGTAATAATTATATACCTGGATTTTTGAAAACCGTGCTTGCAAAAAAATCAACTCATTCTACTACCTGGCAGTTTAAAACAATAAAACTCATTCAAAGGCCGATTAAAAGCCTTTATCTGACGTCGGGCAGTAAGTAAATGGTCCCTACGCATTCCAACGAGTCCAATTTTAAATGACGCAAATTTTAGAACATTCATTCAGTAATCTGACTTCGTGAAGTTTCAAACCGGTGTCATTTCAGTCTAGAAATTTTTAAGTTGAGTGAACTGCAGCGATTTCGAAAGAGAAATTTACCGTCTTGTTGCCGGCAATAAAGTTGTGATTGTTGACCCTTAGCTGGTGACTTTTCACTGTTTTCCATTCGACTTAGATGTCAAATTGTTAAAATGCACTTGAAATTTCTTTAGTCACGTTTTAGCAAAATCAGACAGATATATTCAGAGCTAAATCTAAAACAACATTAAGATTCGATGTTTAATGAAAAAATCTGAATTTCAAAATTTTGAACTTTTTGCAAGGCGATTACAAAGGAAAATCACTATTTTTTAGTTTTTAATGTTGCGCCTGCGTTCAATCCTGGATACAACTGAAATAGAAATAGTAATAAGATAGTAATAAGATAACTTCACTAAAATCGATAACTTCAGAAATAACTCCTCACAATTATCGTCCAATAAAATTAACTTTGTCGACCAAGTGATAATGTTGAAGAATGCTTAAATATTTCAATTCCATTCACCGATTTCCAGACATTAACGAGTTTGAAACAGGACAACATAATTGTGAAGCCTACGAATTCTGCAACAACACTGAAGGGTCATTCAGCTGCTCATGTAAGGCAAACTATTCTGGGAACGGCCCGAATGGTGCAGGTAAATTGAATTTACAGCTGTTTGACTTAGCACATGTAATAAAACCCACACGGGGCTTGGACAAGCGAGACGGAGGATTATGACCCCCTCTCCAAATTCAAGGACTGAAAATGGCGTATTTTAGCCCTTCTCTCGGTTCCATCTTTGATTTCGGGGAAGAAGGTGTGTGTGTGTGTGTGTGTGTGTGTGTGTGTGTGTGTGTGTGTGTGTGTGTGTGTGTGTGTGTGTGTGTGTGTGTGTGTGTGAGGGGGGGGGGGGGCTTTGCTTCTCGCTTAGTACTTGAACGTGAGACCCACAATCTTGGACAAAATAGACAGAAGCCATTAAGGACTTAGTTAGTTGTCAGTTAATTGTCAATTTTGCCCGTATTAAGGAGGTTTGAATGTGTATTATATATTTTTGTCAATTACTTTTTTGCAGAAGTAATGAACTCGCCGATATTATCCATCCGCAGTGATTGCTATGTCCGTTATTTGAGCAAGTTTCTGGAGCCTGTGGTTGGGGCCAATTCTCACTGGTTGCTGTGCTGGCGTGCTTCATTGCACGGCTGGAGGGCCGATCAGTTTCACAGTCGCTGCGATGGAAAGAACGACACCGTTACCATTGTACGGAAGGATACATACGTCTTTGGCGGATACACTGATATTCCTTGGGGTAAGAAACTGACTCCCTAATTCAGTGGCGTATGTAGGGGAGGGACCCGGGCCCCCTTATTTTTAGACCAAACTGAGGCCCAAAGGGCCTAATTCAGTGTCGCATGTAGGGGAGGGGCCCGGGGGCCCGGGCCTCCTTATTTTTAGACCAAACTGAGGCCCAAAGGGCCGAAAAAAAAAATTTGAGACCGGCTTCCCCCCTTATTTCAGGGTATGGAAAACCGGGTCCCCCTTTATCTGTAGGTCAGGATCCGCCACTGTTATATTTTCGTTCTTTTTTCACTGCGACGTAACAGCTTCACAATATGTTTTCCGACCTACTTTAACTACTAGGTGACTGCATGGGGAAAGGTACTTCGAAAAACGTGGGTCTCGGAAAGTTTTGGCCCCATCTCGTAATCTTGGAAGTATTTTTGATTGGTCGGTCGAAGTCTCGTTTTTCCGAGCGGTTTGGAGTTTCATATTTGTCGTTTTGTTTTATTTGATTTTCATGAGCCGAGTTTTTAAGAGTTCAAGGGCTTCTAGATTATCAGTTACTCGGCCTTCTCGGTTACCGTGTCTAGGGCTCGGATTTTAAACAACAACACTACATTTTTTTACTTATATTGTGCTCTTTATATCAAATTATCACATGAAATTTTCGCGACACTTAAATTTTCCCGGTTTTCCTAAAATTTTAGATCGGGAGTCACTTTTAAAATTTCGCAAAAACACAAAAACTTAAATTTTTATCTAATCAAATAAATTGACTTCTTCTGCAAAATGATGCACTGGCGGGTATTGTCCACGGTACCCACTTCAAACAAGCCTCACAAGTTATGTCATGTCTACTACCCGCTACATCCCTTGTTATTCCCGTTCTTCCTCTCATCCTTACACTTAATTTTCGCATTACTGTATGTTCGCGACTCTTATTGTTCGCGTCACTTTATTTCGCGAAAAAGTGTCATGTAATAAGGTAGTACAATTTAACCCTATTGTCAGTTACTTAACCTCAATGGGTTTAATATTTATTCGTTTAAATAAGAAAGCAAAAGTGAAGCGAATTCTGGTTGCTGCAAAAAAATGACGTCATTGTGAAAATGGGATATTATGGAATACCCAGAGAAAAACACTCATGGTAAAAAAATGATGGGAAAATTTAAAATAAGACACGTAAAAGTATATGTATATATGAAAAATTGAAATCTTATTTTAAGCTCGTATTTTGTTAGGAAACAGTAATAGCTGGGGCGAGACTACCAAAGCATTTATCTTTTCGCTCAACAACACCGAAGGGTTGGCACCGTTTGTGAGCAAGGTGAAGAAAGAATACACAGGAAAGGCAATTAGAAGGAATTTATATGATGGTCCACAGTTTGGTAATGACATTATCATTGCTGATGATGCCAACAGTAGCAAATACTCAAAAGCAGTCTTGGACAAGTACTACTCTGTTCCAGCTTCAGTGAAGAATAGTGATATGGCCCTGGCCGGGACTAGTATGTTCTTCAACGTTGATTAGGTGGAGGTATTTTATCTTGACCCATCCAACTAAGTGCAAGAAAACACCAACTGTATATGATCGTGTTGCTAAATCCGGAGCAGGTAAACCTAAATAGCCTGTATTAGTCTGGAAACAACTCGGCAAGCATTTTAAACCTCTTCTTACAGCAGATTCAGACAACTGAATAAAGGATTCTAGAAAAAGGAAACCAAAGAAACAACAACGACAACAAAACAAAATGCATTTTGGAAATATTGCTTCGCTTCGTTCTCAGTTGTTATAGCGAAACAATTTTTTCAAAATGCATTTTGTTTTGCAGTCGTTGTTGTTTCGGTTTCCTTTTTTTAGAATTCCTTATTCAGTTGTTTGAATCTGCTGTAAGAATAGACTTTAATATACGCTATTGGAGCTGGAATTACCGCGGCTGCTGGCACCAGACTTGCCCTCCAATGGATCCTCGTTAAAGGATTTAAGTTGTACTCATTCCAATTACAAGACTTGTAAAAGCCCTGTATTGTTATTTCTTGTCACTACCTCCCTGAGTCAGGATTGGGTAATTTGCGCGCCTGCTGCCTTCCTTGGATGTGGTAACCGTTTCTCAGGCTCCCTCTCCGGAATCGAACCCTAATTCTCCGTCACCCGTTGCAACCATGGTAAGCCACCACCTTACCATCGACAGTTGATAGGGCAGAAATTTGAATGAAACATCGCCAGCGCAAGGCCGTGCGATTCGATCAGTTACTATGAATCACCAAAGACACCGGGCAGAACCCGCATTGGTTTTTAATCTAATAAATACATCCCTTCCAGAAGTCGGGACTTTTCTCATGTATTAGCTCTAGAATTACTACGGTTATCCAAGTAGTAATGGTACAATCAAATAAACGATAACTGATTTAATGAGCCATTCGCAGTTTCACAGTACTAGTGCTTATACTTAGACATGCATGGCTTAATCTTTGAGACAAGCATATGACTACTGGCAGGATCAACCAGGTAACTATCCTCTCACGGACCGGGGCTGGAAGCGCCCGGTCCGGTGACTCCCTAAGGAGACACGGTTTCGCACTCGTTTTGCCTTCAAGCACGGGAACCAGTGGCCGACAACGTTAGAGTTACGGTCAAAGGAAGCCCGTCCTTCTTTGCCTCGCCTTTCAAGTGGACCCTTGCTCGATTCATGTGCACCAGTTGGCTCGCAATTGGGTCAAAGGAACGCAAGAAAAGAACGTCCGTGAAGGAAAAATCCTTCGGTTCGTGATTCGTTTATCGTTGGTCATAGAAAAGTTAATTCTCTAATGAAATATGGTTACAGTTCAAATAAAGACAAACATGGAAAGAAATATTTCAAATACTTCAGATTGTTTTCCTGCAATTTCCCACATAGTGAGTACAAAAATGTTACTCATAAAGGGAACTGTACAAGGTACAGGCTTTCAAATGATATAGAGAAAAACCCTGGTCCTCTTATGCACGGTGTTGATCCTACTAAAACAATACAAGCACCATATAGTTAAGGAGATGTTCTTGTATTTGGGCAAAATGCAGGGCGGCAATGTGTTACAATGAGTTTATGTGCTTTAATATACCACAATACAACAGGAATAAGTAAGTCTGGTGACTTAAAGCAAATAATGCATATTGGCAATCAACTTTACAGTAGTTTATCACAACTAGCAAGATGCTCTTATTTACTGCTAACTGAATTACCAACAATGCTTACAGTAGCAGAAGAAAATTTCCGGCTGGAATACAGTGCGAGCTATAGTGGCAATGTCCATGGTGAGGCTAGCATTGAAGGATACGAATACTGTTTAGGCCTAAAAAGAGCTTTTGAGTCATTGATATCACAACAATACAGATCATTTACTTTGAAAGTTTGTTGTATTACTGTCAGTATTGTTTACTGTGTTTATAATGGCCATTTTAAAGTGTTTGACTCTCGTGCGGGAGATATTTATGGTAAGAGTCATCGTCAAGGGACTTGTGTACTGTTAGATATACCATCTAAAGAAAACTTAATACAATACTTTCAAAGTTTATATGGAATACACCAAATGTATGAACTTGAAGGTTTACAAATAACAAAATATGACATAATGTTTTTGTGCAATGCTGTATCACATTACGCCCAACTCATTAGTCTCCATGTAAAACCACCTTTCTTAGTCGATCACCTTTTTAAGACCCCAAAGTATTCCGAGTTCGTGCCATTTAGGGCCTGGGAACGAGGTTGTAGTAAGAGCAGCCGCAAACCTTGGAAGACCTTAGATAACAATGACCTCAACCAGGTTGGCGTCCAGCGGTTTTAGCGAAAAGGGTTTGGGTGGGGTGCTCAGTCTCGAGGGCTCATAAAACCTGGTCTCGGTCATTGTTATTTAACCCTTACCCCAAAGGGCCCTGACGATAAAAACACAGAAGTGGACATTTTGCATTCTTGGGCAATGGGTTTACCCAAATTTGCGGGCAAATCCTTTCTATAACAGTCAAGACAGTTAGCGATACAATTTTGGCAGCGTTTAGGCATGTTTAAAGCGAAAAGGTCTCTCTTCCGGTTAACGTGCGTCGCTCAAAAATCGTGGGTGCTCAAGCTCCCTAAAGTGAACACAATCACGAAAGCACTGGGTCAGGCTAGTATATGTTTGCTTACACTTCAGGGAAAGCTTGTGTACTGCGCAAGCCCAGGCGTGCCAAGCTTTATGCAATACCATAGCATTTGTCAATCTATCTGCCTTCTGCAACCTTGCGTTGCAAATGCTATCCATCAATAGCCATTTCTATGTGAACAGCTAACTGGGTAATGCCAGTTATCAAATATAGTGCCTTCATTTAAGCTGTGTTGTGAGTCAAAACTCGCCGGAGAGATGTTAAAATACTTTGATAGCCCGGTGCACGTTCTTTCCCACTGTTCATGACCCAGAGAACAGTTCCAAGGCGACAAAGGTGCGCTATTTATTCGCACCATTTTCTGTTCAAGATTACCTGTCACGCACCATTCAGGGTTTGCTTCTTCTTTGAACGATAACCTGACAGGCAGGGTAGCCATAGCAACGGTCCCTGTCGGAGAAACAAATTAGTTACTTCAGGGAGAGTTGATTCCATGCTCCAATTAAAACTGAAGTTTAAGCATTTATGTACAGTCGAAACCTCATGTGTGATTTTCTCTTGAAAGCGACCACCTATCAAAAATATTAGTCATGGGCGGATTGGGAAATGGGGCCAAGGGGGGATGCCGCCTCCCCCCCCCCTCCCCCCCTCCTTTCTTTCTGTGATATTTTCTATCATTTCAAAAGAATTCTCATTATCAGAAAAAGTTTCTATTTAGCTGACCCGAATTTTCTGATCCACTCATGCTATTTTCCAAGTCAAAGGCCGACATAGTTCAAATTAACCTCTAATAATCGACTGTGACCACTTTTCGTGGTGAACGTTTTAGAATTTCCCATTGTTTAAAAACCCTTGTAAGCGACCGCTTGACGTATGGTGTGATGTCTATTTACTGTTTGCACACCGCTACTTAAAAAAAAACTAGAAACTTAAAATGACGGGATGGAACTACAGAAATCGTATCTTTGAAATTGCGGGCATTAAATTTCCTAGAGTGTAGAAGTCTCTGGACCTCTACTTTGTACTAGAAAAAGTTTACCCGTTCTTCGATTCTCGTCAGCGACCACTAAATCTTCGCATTTTGGGTGGTTGCTTACGGGAGGTTCGACTGTATTTATAATTTGACCAAATTCCTTGGCGCTTATAAGCCTGGTGAAAAGTGACTACGACGGTTAGCCAGCGTTCTCAACAACGCCGGACTGGCAACTTTCACAGGACTTCTTTTTGGTCATGTGATCACCACTGACATAATTTTTGACTAAGCGATTTGGTCGAAATACTCCATAGCACAAGCCCTTAGCATGGCTTGGAGTCGACTTAATCGTCGACATTAGCGTTTATATGCTTAAATAACGAAAGAGAGGAATAAACTCCCAGCCTGACAAAATGACATCATTCTGTTTTGTCTTGCCGTGTGCACCCCGTTAATATACTCGGCAAAAGACAATTAGGGTCTGTTTACACGGCGGTGGGGGACCCCAGATAGGTGAGGTAACATGCGGTGGGTCACCCCAGCTATCATGATCAAATTAAAATGAAAGATTATATGGACACTGGACGGGCGGGTTATCCCACCAAAGCGAGTTACCTCACCTACCTGGGGTCCCCCTACCTCCACGAAAACAGGCCCTAAGAACGCTCTCTCTCCTCTGCACAGGTTCAATGAAGCGTTAGGGCGATTTTCGTATGGCCTTGAAATGAAAACGCGCGAACAAGACAGAAACAAAAACAAACGGAAGTATAGCGATTCGATTGGCTTTTCGAACGGACACAACATGCCCGAGAACTTTCTAGAAATCAACCGATACTTCGCTTTGACGTCATACTGCAATACGATTGGCCAATCGAACAATGCCTTCTCCGTATCAGGGTTTTCTTTGGCGGGTAAACGTAGAGTCCATGTTTTGATCTTTTCATCCACTAGCTGATAAAACAAATAACGAACACTTCACGACACGATTTTTCAAGGTCAGACGAAAATCACCCTCTTGGATTTCCCCTGCGAAAACAGTGGGTGCCAAACAAATTTTGTGCCCGCTCATTCTCGCCTTGCCCCTTTGAGTCTCTGCGGAGTAGAGAGAAAGAAAGGGCAACAGCTACATGGCAAAAACGACGTCTAATTAGCCTGAAATGTCATCCGTCTCTTCGCCCCACAACATCTTATCATATGAACCCTTTACAGCTCCATAGCCAGATGGTCCATACAAAAACACCTTGTTGGATAACGAACAATGTCATGGGGGCCTTTAAAAGAAATTACTATTTTAAATGACGCAATCCGACTTTGTTTTTCTTGCCCCAGTGCTTCTAATGCTCACCAACAAGGCATTTTTTTTCTCTCGCGTCCGTTAAGCAGTGAAAGAACCTATTACTGTCTTACCTGTCGTGTAAACACCACTCTCAAGGAACCACGTGGACGCATGCGCAGAAAATGTGGCGTTAGTAGTGACTGTGTGTTTGATGTGGACAGTCACCTTCACAGGATATGACAGGGACAGACGGGGCAGGGCGTAAGTAATAGTCACGTCGAATTTTAGGCGAGTTGCAGCGCAGAGTCGTTGGATAAAGAACAGAGGAATGCATGTTACCTGAAAACACACAAAGTAGTTATCGGACAAGGATCCGAAAATCCGTGTGACGTCTCTAAAGAGAATAAGAGAATAAAGGTTCTCTATTGACTCTTTCACGACGCGCTTGGTACAATGGGGCGGATCATACCAAGGCCATAATCTGAAACTTATGTAATATATCAAGCATGAGACGCAATGTTTCATCTGTTGATGAAAGACTGTGTCGAATGCTTGATATTACTTCTCAAACAAAATGGTTTTAGAGGGAGAAATTAAGGATGCAAAAATGACCAGTTTTTCATCTGATTTCCAAACACTCATTAACATTAATTTCCTTTGTATTTTTATATGAATTATTAATGAGTTTGAGAAGTAGTGTTAGTTCACATGAGAAGAAAACGAACAACATCGAAAACTGAATTAAGAGAAGAAACCATAAACCCTCCTTAACGAAAGCTTTTAAAAAAATCTTTCACAAAGTAATTGATCAATTGAGAAGTTGTATCTGCCAATGGAAAGAGAGATCATTTTCATATCCAGTGGACTGGAAGTTGGAGTGGGGATCATCAGTCATTATCGTTTCATTACAGAATTAAATTTGAAAAAACTGTTTATTAGTCACGAAAATATTTACTTACAAAGTCTCCCGCGTTTAGTCTCCAGTGAATGATCCTTCGCTTTCCTTTGTGTGGCAGCTTTCCTCGTAGCTTATCCAGCGAGTGCGTTTTCATCAACGGTGTTACACTGTATTGTCCAATCACGATCCGATAAGCAGTCGTTACATCCCAGTCTCCATCGTTACTATTATTGTCGCGTTCTTCAACATCATCGTCATCATCATAGTCTTTATCCACATTAACCTCGTAGTCAATCTCCGATCTAAAGTCTAAAGTCATGATTGACGTTTGGATGACCCGAGGAGGTTCATGATTAGCTCGCGGCGAAGAGGATGCGAGTTCATCCCAAATGGTGCCTAGTTCAGATTCTTTCCTCCGTAGTCGTGATTGTTCGTTAGCTTTAGACCTAGTCCTCTTCAGTGATCTCTGAGTTTCTAAAGACCTCCTTCTTTTAAATTCGTAGCCAAACCCAAACGGAGCAAAGTTGGGTATAGGCCAAGAGGGTTGATTGCCATTATCGTCAGCATTATCATAATCGTCATCGTTATAATTATCATCATCATCATCACTATTATCTTTATCATCTCCTACATCCTCATTTTCATAATTTGTCAAATCGTCTTTCCTCATGTCCCCATCTGCGTCTGATCGAAAGACATTCCATGACTTTGAAATTCTATGACGCAAAATCTTGATCATGGGAGGCAGTTTCGTAGATCTTCCAGCCGGGCTTTTGGTAAGTTTCAATAGCTCCATCACATCATCATGTGCAAGTGGATCATTGGATTTGCTCTTAGCTGGGGCAAAATACATCAATGAAGGCTTTTCACCGGCAGGAAAAAACAGCGGGTGAATGAGTTCGTTTTCATCTTCTACCACAGTCTTCCAAGGCTTAGGTTTCGCTTGAGAATCGTCAAGCATTGTAGCAGTGCTTTTAAATGATACAGCTAAGCTCTTAGTATTAGGGGTTTTGCGTCGCGATGCCGTTAAGTCCGCACTGATCGGTAATTCACCCGAGAGAGACATCTCACTTCTTTTAACCATTCCAGTTTTTTTGTTAACAACAGCAGTTTCATCGTAAGACAACGTCCACGAGGCTGTTGGAGATTCGGTTTCTTCATCGGTAAGGCTTTGAAAGTCACCTGGACCGGCTTTAGCCATGACAGTCAAAAAATCACCATTGGTGATCAGAGTGCGCTTCACATGAACAAGACCGGGTAAGAATCCTTGTTTTTCCATGACAGTATGTCTGGAAGAACTCGACACCTTACTCAGGACAAATTCGTAGAGTTTGACTTTAACAGCCGGGAGAAGCTGGTGCAAAATGTTATGAACGTAAAATGAAAGTTCTTCGTCAGTTTTTCCGGCACCGAAAACCTCGAAACGCCTTTGCGTCCCGTCCTGAAACTCGTCAATTTCCGAGCTTGTAACTCGCGTCAAAAACACGTAATCCTTGGTAGAAGGAGAATTACGCGTTTCTTTAGGAAAACTTAAAACTATTCCAAACCAACAGTCGGTCTCAGTGATGTTAATCACATGCATGGTCAGATCAATAGACATGCTTCTGATGGCGTTCCCGTTGCCAATGATCGTACATTCTTGTTCAAATCTATACACGTGTACCTTTCCCTTCTTCAAGTGAACATCGACCGCAAAATGTTTCAAGTTCAGTAGAAGGATCGATATACCCACAGTTGATGTCAGTAACATCAATGCTAACAAACCAAAGCAAAGCTTAGCACACAATGAGGTGTCGTCTTTCTGAAAATGAACGTTGGAGAACTCCACAAAACCGGTAGAATCATCCATTTGGTTAAGTCTACTGTATGAAATATCGCTTCGCCTTTTTGAGGATAACATGCTCGCAATGCCAGAGCTGAAAACTTTTGCCTCCGATGGATTCATTTTCTAGTGATCATCGACGAGATTAAACTTTTCTAATATCGACGGTTAATTTATTATTCATGCAAAAGAACTGGTGGTGCTGTTGTGAGAAGTCAGTTTTTCAGCCGTGTCAATGATATAAGCAACTTGTTCCACTTTTTTGTGAGTACCATGCTTTTCACACGAAACAAAGAAAACAAATAGAACAAGCCATTTCCCTTTTGTAGTCGGCTAAAGTAAATCGAACGTAAAATTTTCAGTTCCAGAGTTTCCTTGACGTAGCTTTATCGTTGGTTCTACTCTATCACACGTCTAGCAAACCGGGAAGAGAAAAGTAGGACACGCATTCCAAGACATGTTTTGAGAGAACAACAGATGCTTATCCCCTCGCTAAAAAGAAACACAAACGCTGTTGTTCCCTGGTTGTGGTATACTTGTTACATGTTTGCTTGTGAATATAATCGCAACGCCCCTCTCGATCTAATGGCTGACAATGAATTGAGCCAACCCTTGATATTCACACAATGCGGGGGTCTCTGGGTGTGGGTGTGTGTGTGTGGGAGGGGGGGGGGGGGGAGGGAGCATGTGTGATTGGTGAAACATTACTCTGCTTTGCTGTTGAACAGTCAAAACAATGTTTAAAAAGAAAGGCCAGCTCAGGTAAAAGAAAGCAGAAAGAACGATTGCAGGCCGGCCTAATGCTAACTACGTAAAAGAGAGGTGTAAATAGGGGTTAAAAACAATCACACATTATATGTACAATGAAACATTTATTTCCTTTAAGCAGAGCCTGATTTCTTCCCCTGTTGCGCTTTAAGAACACGCACAACGATCTTCTGTTCTTCAATCAGGAATGCCCTGACTATCCTGAAAAAAAGGGGAACAACTTCAATACCGATACCTGAAAGTATTTTCTTGTCTCGTTCTTAAAAGGGTTTTCAATTGGAGAAAGAAGAAAATAACATAATATTCTTTAAATTCCCGTTTGGGTGGTGCTTCCTGTAAACCCAACTTGTGCAATATCTTCTGCATGTGCAATGCATCATCTCCTCATTCATTTGCATTATGCTGTAGTTAATTTTTTTTATCTCAGCCGTTGTAAAGGTTCAACTGTATTTACTAGTTTTGGGGTTGGGTATAGGGTACAACAGGTAACAATGTCTGTTACCAAGCTTTTGGTTAATTTGTAGATAAACAAATTAAAAGACAAATTTTAAATAATAAGCCTCGATTATTTTTCAGGTCACCATTTTAATGAAAATGCTGTAGGATGCAAAAGCCTATGGCACCAGCTCACCTTTCTCTAACACAGCGAGCACATCGTGAACCACCATAAGCTCTGCTAACAGTCTTCTGGGGCTTTGAAATGTGCATCAGCTTTTTAGGACGGACAGCTGGTAACTGCAGTACAAATTAGAAACATAAAGAATTATAACAGTATCACTGGCACATCCACGCCACCTTCCAAAATATTTCATGATACTCAGCGCTGCTCAAAATAACGGCCGGTGAACGGACAATGTCCAGCAAAGATAACCATTTGTCCGGACAAACTTTCAGTTGGTCAGTCATTTCCACCGGTCGAAAATTGGTTAGAAATTGGTCAATAAAAAGGAAAGAAAGATTCGCAAAGCCATGAGCTTTTTAAGCATACTAGGCGACATTTTGGTCTTTAATATTTTACATGACCAAGCTATTATTTGCTTGGCCATCTCTGCTTAGGGTTCTCACATACATTTTCCCACATCAAAAGGAAAGAAAAGTGAAAGAAGGGGGAGGGGGGGAAAAGGAAAAAAAAAGTGAGTCAACAGTGTCACTTTTATACCCCCAAACTACCCTGAAATTTTGTCTCCTGCTTTTGTCTTAACTTGCTGTAATTCAGCAACAGAGACAAAAGCTAATATATAGATTCAGCTAGACTTTCTCAAAGTTCTTCGCCTCTCGTTTCTGGTTCCAGTAGTAGGCACCAGTGCTAAAGACTTTTGTCCCCTGCAGCGCATCAAATTTACAGGAGGAATTTTCCTCCCGTAGATTTTATCCAATCAATTTTTAATGATGTGCCGTCAATCAACCCCGATCACCCCACATGAAACGTGAGTTGAGCTGTTTTGATCCAAATTCAAATATAGACGATTGGTGTCTACACGGTAGTAGTTCTTTATTTTTGGGGGGTTGTCTTAATTTCATTATTTTGTGTTAACGGTCTCCTCTATAATACGAAGCGGAGTGACATGTGTTCTATCAAGGATGTGATCACCTATGGGTTACAGAGAGCTATTAAACTACACAGATGTTCACAAACAAGAGGATGTGTTTTTGTCTGTGCCACAAGAGAGCAACTCAGGCAAGAGCTTGACATTACAAATTGCCCCTTATGTTTTTGATTTATTACAGTCTTGGGAAGGAGATGAAATTTAGCCCTTTTGTTTCGTTGTTGTACCACTTATAGCATGTCTCTTAGCCTTGGATATTGATCCTTCGATTTGATCTCCACTGGCAGCTGACAGTTAAAAGCACATTGAGCACGTACATGGTGACAAATTTTCTCCATTTTTCTCAACTTTTTTTGTAAGTTTTTCATTCCAATCAGCACACATTCGGCAAATTATTTGTGATTGCTTTTCCGACTGAATAAATACACGACTGACAAGAAATTCCAGATCTTTAAAAAAAGCAGGTTTTCATTTTCCCTGCACCTGTGAACAGTCACCTCCTTTGGAAAGGATTCTTTACTGATTCGCTGCATTGATAACAAACATTGAAGGGAAGAGCAACGCACACTAAAGTTTTAGTGGGCATTCTTTCTGCATGAGCTAGCAAGAGCCCGATTTTTCATGCAGAAAAAGATATTACTGAAATGCTTTTACTTTGACATAGCAAAAATAACAAAATTCTAGCTGGCACTTTGCGCTCGAGAAAATTTCCTGCTCAGCTTGTGGGCAAGTCTAAGATTAAGCCAGAGCTAAAAGTGAAGCTCTCGTTTATGCATTTTAAATTTGTACTGCAAACCATGGACTTTAAACGATTGAAAAGACCACAAATCCATACTTAACTTTACGGAAAAACCATATGAATGAAAAACATAAACTTGAGCCCGCAATCAATTAAAAGCTAACAACTGGTGGTCAGCAGATACCCCGTTTTGACACCTGTCAATTAACCTTAATAGGGATGTCTATTATCAGGTTAAACACAGGTTACAGGCTCCTACTCTGGCTAGAAAAGTTGACATTTCACATAATTTGGTTTCCCTGTGATGCAGAGGGACAGGTTGATGGGCGTACAGTCACGTAGACTGCAAGCAGTCTCTCTTTTTCTTCAGATTTAGTAAGGGAAAGCAATGCTCAAAGCCTCTCTTCATTGACGAGGAATGCTTCAGTTTGAAAACTGCAATCTTGCTTTAGAACGCATAACAGAAAGTTGCATAGACCAGGACACTCTATGACAAAAGTAATAACCAACCCATGCACTACAGGACATCATGCTACAGAACAAAGATTTCGTTACACTGAATCTCAAGGAAAAAAAAAATCGGCGACCAAAGAATGATCTTGAGTGACTTGCAGCACAATTCTCTATAATTAACTTAGTTTTAGTTAAGCTACAATTAGGTTATGTAGAAAACTATCCCATGAGAACTCTCCACAAACAAGAAAAGAAGTAGGTCTCGGGTGATCTAATTCAAAACATAAACCACAGGAAATGAGTTTATGAATATGCAAGAAATAGACCAGCTTCATGACCTCTAAATGTGAGACTAGAGGCCAAAATTAAGATTTTCTCAGTCAATTTAATCGCTCTATGCATTGCAATTAAATCAACACTCAGTTTTTATCCCGTCTTGCGCCTTCAGTCATGCATGTGGTCATTTGCATGTCTCGCGCGTTTTGCTCGATGAACCAAGCAAAAAGAGAGACTGCTCATAATCCAATGGTCACCTGATTACCAAAATTTCTCGGATGGATAAATTACCAATTTTTTTAGGCATGGGGCTCCATTCGCATGCATGTAGAGCTCCGCTAAACATAGATTTTGGGCAGGAGGCAGTGTGGTTGGCAGTTAAAGTGCTGGAATTAGAATCAGGAGGCCCTGAGTTAAACTCCCACCCTAACTGCTAGATGCATTGGTTCTTGGTAGTCTTGAGTTCAACTCTTTAGCCACATGTGTTGATAACGAAATGGCTGGCATCCTGGCGGTAGGGATTCTTAACTTTGTTACGTTTAGTCTTACAGCTGCTAAATCATTTTAGTTATTACCAGAAAGCATTTATTACCAAATAATATACACATGAATTAATGTGCACAGCATGTCACACTTGAAAGTGTGTAATGACAGTGTTCCTTCAGAAATGCCCTTTTCTTGCTGTAAGATGTAAGAAAACTTTCCAAGAATAACAAATTATGTGATAGTTTGGATGGGAAAGTTATTTTCTTATCGTTGGTGCCATATTGACACAATAAGCCGATGGAGTAAGAAAATTAACAGAGCTCTTTACATGTACATGTATGTTTCTTATTGTAAGGTTACATAACAAGAAATGTTTATGTAACATTTCAATGGCACACTGTGAACAGCAATTTGAGAAAATTGTCTATCCCATTTGGTACAGCACAAGGTGCTTGCTTTCATTTGAGAAAACAGACATTATTATTATCAATGTAACCTACTTTCAAGAGGGCAGAGAATGATTTACAAGTGTAGAAATGTGTTGCATGACCAATGAGTGCGCATGCAGATATAAAACGTGAACCATCAAATTTCTTACAGGGGCGCTACTTATTGTGTGGTCTACGACCATCAACACTTGTCAGTGCTGTCACCGAAGGAAAGAGGCCAGAGATTTTCCCTGGCTATAGGGAACATACAAGCCCCAGCTACTTTCATAGGAAAACAGGAGAAAATAAAACCAAGAGAAATCCCTAGCAGTTTGATTTCCCGTCTAGTGGTTGTACTTGCCAAGCAACTTGAAATCTTAATGACAGCCAAGTCACATATTGAAGCAAAGCTTCAGCACTGACATGTAGAAATAAAATGAACTTGTTTATCACAGGTCACACAAGTGCATTTTCCCAGCTCAGGTTTTAACAACAACATTATTTGAGACACAACATATCTCTTCCCCCTCTCCGCAAACAAAGTTGGAACAATATTCTTAGATATGCTAAAGTAGTTAACACGGAGCTTTAAAAACAAATAATGACATTATCTGAGAGGGGGAGGATGAATTTGTTAAAGAGGAGTGGGCAGACAGACTCTTAAAGCTGCCCAATAATAATTATTAAAATGGAGTGAAAAGTTATTTGAGTCTGCTATTCCCCAAGCCCTTCAATGTTTGATTATGAAAGGGCTCAAGTCTACCTGCTTTTGTGGTGATCTTCACTTCCATAGAGATCAAAATTTAAGAAAACATTTGAGTTGGTTGATTTAGAGACTTCAATAATACACTCACCCCCTGGAGTTTAGTTTTACAGTCACCACATCTTGGAACCTTGCCTGGCTTTTTGGTGTACAGATATACCAACTTTCCCCCTTTGAAGGTGACAAAAACAATATTTTATTAGTTAATGGAGATCACTGGATTCTAAGCAGCATCCATTTTAAGTTTTTGGAGAATTAAAAATAAAACTGTTTTAGTATTAAAGTTCAAACCCATTTTCAAATTTTCTACTGCATGGCTAGACATTTGAAATGTTTGTTTTTATGCTAAATGAGAGCCACATAGTAAAGGATCAGTCCAGCTATTCAAGCCAAGTGCAGATAATTAACCAATCCCATCCCTTGGTAAGCATCGCTTGGTAACTATAACAAGCATGAGTTCTGGGCACATAACTGGCTAAAATTTCTGAAACTGTACTTCCACTCAAATATAAAGATTGCTAATGTCAAACGTGCACTCTTCAGTCTGTAAACTGCTAAGAGCATACAACATTACCCTTACTGTGTGACAGATTGTTAGAAAATAAGTATTAATTTGTTATTCCTTTTACCTAAAAACATGGACCCAGTTGTTCAAAAGAGGGATAACTCTATCCAATGGATAAATCTCTATCCAGTGGACAATAAAATACTAGTAATAACCAAAGGTTACAGAGTGCGGGCGACAACGATCAAATTTTGCTCCAACACCATGCGCAGGTTTCACGCGACAGATGGTCAAAACACGCGTGATCACGAGGGGTAGAAGTTTGAAAAGCACATGATCAAATTGCATTCTGTACATTCCATTCATTCTTAGTGGAAATCCAAACGAATTCTGGCTACGTACATGAGATGCATGTGTAATAACAACATGGAGATTAGGATTGCCAGCTCCTCTTGTCCCCAACGCTGTATTCTAAAGAAAATTGAAGGAAGCCCAGTGCTCTGAAACTGTAAAATCTAGGGTGCCCAGCATATGATTTGTATGAAAAATATAAGATTTCCTAGTCGCCCGAGAGCACAAGTGAGGCGCCAGGGACCACCGGGCTCTGCTAGTGCACAGCCCTGGTCCCCCTCAATACTTGAACCACTGGATAGTGACCTATCCTGTGGATATCACTATCTAATGTCTGAACAACAGAGGCCAGGTGGGAGGAGTTTTTCGATTTCATTTTTTAAGTGTGAAGTTCAGCTTATAAAGTGAAAAAAAAAAAAAAAAACACCAAGACTGTGCACCACAAAAAGGGTTGCTCAGACTCAAAACGCGTATGGTTAGCACTTATGGTAAGATTTCCGATATAACCCCCATTCATTTCTAAAAAGCATGCATGTTTCCACTCTATTCATATCGTTTTTTTGTGTAAAACAGTATGAAATTGCTACATGCTTATTAAATGTATGGGATTACATGGAAATCTTACCCTCATTTTAGCAGGTACAGTAAGTGCTTAGCGTAGAATTGTTGCATGCATGATTTTCAACTTCAAGATAAAACTTACCAGGTGTCTTTGAACTGTGCAAGGAAAAAAGATAAAGAAAATTATTACAAGCTATTCAACTTCACTTCAATTTAACATTTTTTAATCCACAGAGCACATGTATATTTTGCAAAGCAACAAATTACTATACAACTCACATCCTTTTCCTGTTGGATTTAGTGTTGTAGGAGAGACGACGTCTGTAGGTCAGTCGCTGCGCCATCTGCAATAAAAATTGCAATAATGATTGGCCAAAACATTCTGCTATCCATTCCTAATTGCCAAAACTATTGCGATGTTAAAGTTTTAGAAGATTAATTCGGATTCTAAAATGTAACGAGAAATTCTCTTACTTTCAACTTGTTGGTGATTTTGGGAGAGAGCGAGAACAAGGCGCGCGTTGCATTTTGGGGAATTCGTTTTGCGCCTGCGATCATAGGTGTACGGAACACGTGCAGAGCAAAAACATGGCGGACAAACTTAGCAGAAATGTAACGATTTGAAATTCTCTAAACTATTCATTTGAAAAACAGTCGCAATTTCGTACTATTTTTTTCGATAAATTAAATGCCGAAATTTTATTCCGCAACTGAATTGATGTGGAAAATTTGGTTACCTTGAGGCCAAATGGAAGGAAAAAGCCACCTTGTACAGAATGACCAAACCGTCTTTTCTGGATCTCGGCAAGAGAGAACACCTCAAAATTATCCTGATCAAGCTGTTTCGAATGAATCGTGCACTGTAACTACAGAAGCTATGGATACAGCAGGAGTCAGTGAAATGCAAGCCTTCAGAAGTGACACAGTTTTAACTGGGGGAAAAGCGCACATATTTAGTTCAAAGTCTTCAAATTTTACACAACAGAATGTTAATAGACTTACTGGTCTGGCTGCGATTGCATACAGTTACAAAGAAGACGATGAAACATCTGCCGAAAGTTCTACAGAATTGGGTAATTTCAAAAAATCTTCAACTGGCGTTGAATGTTGGAAAGAAGAGTTAGATAATAAAACCGCTGTAGAAAATTCCACAAACACCATGCGTTGCACAGATGCTTCTATTAAGAACCTTGAAGACCACAGAGTAGTGGAAAACAATAATAATTTAAATGCATGTGAAAAAGTCATCATTTGTGCCCCTAAAAATGATGCATCTTTGAAGAAACAGGAAAGTGAATTTAGCAATGGAAGTATAATAGGGGCCACATCACAGATTAAAATGCTTGAAAGGGAGAGCAATGAAATAGCACCAGAAAACCATGAAATTGCACATTCTGAACCTGGCAATACTGGTACAACAATGGCTGCTGATAGTTCTGAGAGTGTTCAAGAGACTGAAGTTGTTGGGCATCCGGTTGTGGAGTCTAACAATATTGGTAACATAGTAAAAGAACTTGTTAGTACTGCAAACATGGTGTCAGAGCTTGTCAATACTGGTACATGTACCACAATGGCTGCTAATACTTCTGAGAGTGTTCAAGAAACTGAAATTGTTGGACATTCAGTTGTGGAGTCTAACAATATTGATAACATGGTAAAAGAGCTTGTTAGTACTGAAAACGTGATGACAGAGCTTGTCAATACTGGTACCACAATGGCTCCTAATACTTCTGAGAGTGTCCAAGAGGATAATGGTGTTGGACATTCAGTCCTACAGCTTAACAATATTGGTAATGTATTAAAAGAGCCTGTTGGTATTGGAAACATAGTGACAGAACCAGTCAATACTACAAGCACATACAGAGAGCCTGTGAAAGTTGGATATACTATCACAGATTGTGGTAACATTGCAAACAAAGTCACAGAGCCTGTCCATATGGGGGATACAACAAATGAGCATCGTAATGTTGTAGGCCTAGCCAACAAACCCACAAATACTAAACATATTCTCCCAGAGCATCTTAACATTGGTGCTGAGTCCAATACTGAACATGTGAGAACAGTACAAGTTCATATTGAGGATATAACCAAAGAGCCACCGAATACTGGGATCACAAGTGGAAGCCCTGTTACTGTTGAAAATGTGAAATTAGAGACAGGTAATGCATTCTCGAACACAGCTTCATCAATAGGAAGTGTGGATCAGGTCTATGCCATGGACACTATTGACCATGAACTAGACAGAATCCATGATAAAGGAACTGGGGATCAAATAGAGTATACTAAAGAGACTGACTCTTCCTCTAGTGACAGTTCTTCAGATTCTGATGATGAAAGCTCATCAAGTGAAAGCTCCACAAGTTCTGAGTAAGTAAGAATTATTACAAAAACAAACCAACAAATAAAAAACAACCAAAAAAAATGCCCGTTTTGTAGCACAGGGGTAATGATTAATTTACATCTGCTACCGGAGACAGGACTGCAATTTTACTGTTGGCCAGAACCTCTTTAGAAGCTCTAATTTGATAGGTTCTTGTTGGCCCAAAGCTCTATTGTGTCCCAGTTGGGGTTCATTGTTAGTTTTGTTTGGGTTACGGCTATCTTTTGTTTTCGAAACCAATCCTGTGAGCCGTTCTTAGAGCTTCCGGCCCACCCCAATTTTACGGGGTCATCCAGGCCACACAGGGGTCTTGCTGTTTGCAATCAACATACAAATTCTCCAAACTGATCTCAATACATTTCCTTAAAGAATTAGTTGAGAGTCAAATTTGATAATAGATCAAGACATTTTCTCTTGGGTGATCATTTTATTTATTTTCATTACATATCTCTTGACAGTGTATGGATATTGTTAGGAGAAAATTGATTTTGGTCACCATTGGGACTTAAAGGGTTAAAGCAGTAACTTGATTTCTCCATTATTTTTAAGACTCTCGTGTATAGTATTGGGACAGTCCCAGGAATCAAACCCATGACCTCCTGTTATGCAATAAAGCTAGCCTACCAACTGAGCTTGTGCTGCTGTGATTGACTTGCTAATCCTTTCATTTCCAGTTTGCATCAAAATCTATAAAATGAAAGCTAAACTTTGTGACACTTACCTTGTATGTGACAAAACTGCTGTGTCCTAACCTGGGAGTAGTGGAATGATGCATTGTTGGTAAAGTGTGTAATTTTCATTAGATGTAAACTTTCTCAAGAGAAACTTATCATTAATAGTGAAGTTTTAAGTTGGCCCCTTGCAGATTAATCCTGCTTATGAGCAAATTATTGATCAACAAACTTTGATATTTTCCCAAGTGATGATCTTGAGGACATAAGAAGGGAGATAGAGAAAGAAGAAGAACAAGTCCTGAAAGGTCCTCCAAGAACCAAAAGTGAAGTATTAGCAAAGGTACAGTAGGCTTGGGTTTCTGATCTATTAATTCTTCTTTGTTGCAGAAATATGACATTTGCTGGTATAGACTAGAACCATATTTAGTCAACCTTTGGGAGTTAGACTACCTTTTTGTACCTCTACCCTTTTTATGCTTCATTTCCCTATCTGTTGGTCCAATTTATATTGTGCAAAACTAAAGTGATTGATTGTCTGCATAATAATATTATTGTTTTAAAGTTATGAATATAATTTATGAAAATCATATACGTGAACTGCGGGATGAAGAATTATATAAAAGTAGATCATCTATAGAAGCAACTTATGCAGTTGCAAATAGAGAGCCCGAAAAAAATATATTCCCGTACAAACCTGAATTTTTGTTTTTTTTTTTAGGCTTTCTTTTCGCAATTGCATAAGTTGCGTCTATAACTGCGATTATCTACTTTCATATAATATTATTGTTTTGTTTTAACCCAACATTGAATGGGGGAGATAGGGGTGTACATATGTACAGCAGAAGTGAAAACTATTTTTGGACAAATGATGCTGTTAACTGTAGCTTTAATCAGGAGTAAAGTCATGATCATCTATATTGATAACAGCATGTAAAAAGATCATAGATAGACGTTAGAAAAGTGAAGGAAGACTAGGTACAGGTAGGATGAGTCTCTGCTTCCTAAATGTTTTGGTTTGCCATGCAGAGTGCATGTTTTTTTTCCTTAGCTTACAAGTATTATAATTTATGTTTTTTTTTGTTTTGTTTTTTTTTTCTTCCTGCCTGTTCCAGCTTTCTGTATTTTTTAAAGTGAATTAAATTTTTCATTTAACAGTAGGTTCCCAGTACCCATTTATACACCTCGGTGGGGGAAACAAACTGAAGCAAACTTTCTTGTGAATGTCAAAGGAATTAAGCAATGCTAGGGCTGGACTTGAGTCCAGAGCTACCTACACTAATTTTTTTTTTTTTTTCAAAAGGACCTTCCAGAAATTCCTGAACTGGAAATAACCATTGATGATGATGTTCAGCTTGTGGAGCTTGGTGTAATATTCAGTATAGTTGAATCAATGGGTAAGAATATCAGCTATGTAACATTGTCATACAATCACATTTCTATACCTGCTAGCTGCTGTCCTGAAAATTGTCTCTTATTTGTAACTAAACTACTGGTATAACTGTGTGCAAATGACCAGAAATGGTAACATCAGTCTATTAAAGGACCATTTGGCAGTGATCACCTAATCAAGTTACTTTTTCATCTTCATCTCAGTGAATTAAGTTGTTATAATAATTATAAAGAGGAACAATAAATATCATCTACAGTAAAATACTTTTAAATTATATTAATACCCCATTTGCTATTATAATAATTTAAGGGTTTCCGGTAAAAAGGGTGTAATAATTCACCTAATGTATCAATATTAAGCAAATTAGGCCCTAATTTTTGCTGGAAACTCTTCAATTATTATTATTCTTCTGAGTTGGTGATTATAACTGTTCCTGATCATCACTATGAACTTTCCTATATTTAGACAGGTCAAACTTTACTGTCACAACAATAATTATCCACCTTTTCATGATATGGTTCATAAAAATAAAGACAGTCACTAACTGCAAAAAGTGTTAATTTTTGTTGTTGTGTTATAGTGGTTGTAAAGGCATTACCCCAAACACCTGCTTTGGATTCAGACAGTATTCTCTTCATGGGAAACAGATCCTGTTTAGGCCTGGTAATGACTTCTAACTGTTTATAGATAGCCATGAATTTATTAATTTTGTGTATCTGTGCTTGGAATATATAACAGTGATTATTGGATAATCAAAAAAATAATAATAATTTTTCATGTTGTTCCAAAATTTAAAGAAATCATCAAATATAATCCTGGGCCTTGGAATCCGCTCTTTAGGAATCTGGAATCCAAGTTCCCCTGAAAAAGTTCTGGAGTCCATTAATTGGAATCCAGAACCCACAGCATTTAATCCAGAATCCAAGACTGTCCTGGATTCCCTTATGGGGCAAAACAGGGCTGTCAAAAGGGGCTACTAGCCGGTCAAAACCGCTGGCTAGTTAGCCATCCTTAGCCAGCTGCTTTCATCTCCTTCTACCTCAACTGCTAACAAAAAATTTATAAGCACCATTGAAAAAAAAATAATAAAGCATCCATTTCCCAGTCTTGAATGACGTTGAACGCATATTTAAACAGGTTTAGATCTGTGAAATGTTTGAACCATGTGATGTCATGGAATGCCTGGGACATTTCAATGGCATTGTTCTCAGCCTTGCGTGTATTCTGATGAAACAACATGGCACCCATGTTGGAAAATACCTCTTGAAAATCCCTGGAAAGACCATTTCCAAGACTCTGAATTTCAAAGTGCCCTAGATACCGACCATCAGCTGCAGGGCTCTACTCACACAGAAAAAGTCATTGGAACCACTAAGGATCCATTTCATTTATTTAAGCTGTTATTTGCCTTAATTGCAGGTATTTGAGACTTTTGGACCGGTACAGACACCATTTTATTCTGTCAGATTTAACAGGGAATCAGATATATGTCGCAAAAATGTCCATGTTGGTGACAAGGTGTTCTATGCCCCTGATGTCATGGAGTATTCACACTATGTGTTTGTTGCACAACTGAAAAGGTAAGCATGGAAATCAGATTTGTTATTGATAATAGTGTAAATTAGTATTTCAAATATTCTCTATCTCAGCACATGGTTTTTGTTCTTTTTATACATACACTGATTACAGGTAGCCATTACGACACCTGAAGAAGGATCATGAGGTTATCCCTATAATTATTAAGATCTCTCCTTACACATCAATAACCCACCAAGCCCAGGAAAGGTTGGGCACACCAACGTGGTCTATGTCCCCCACTCTTTTCGAACAGTGGTGTGGGTTCTTAGCTTTTACGTCCCACAAGAACCAGATGAGTCAAAGTGTTGTAAGATGGGACCTACAGTTTTTGTCCTTATCAAAGAAGACTAGAAAAACTAACCATTTGCAGATGTCATTACAAATGCAGCACTTTCTTCTCAATTATTTAAAGACCCTGACCCTGGTATGGCCGCGGTTTGAACCTGCAACCTCCCGCTCAGCAGACCAGCTAACCAGGCGGCAATAATTGTATTTGTTTGTCATTTTTTGTCATTTTTCACTAGGTTGAAAGGCTCGGATGCTTCATGGGAACATGACGAAGAACCCCCTCCTGAGGTGAATGAAATAAATTACATTTTTAATTATAGTTGCATAAAAATCTTTTACAGAAAATTTGCTTGTCTTGAAATCAATACTATATTTTGTTAAATGTTTTAAACTTTTTTCTAAATCTTTTATTGTAAGTTACTTAATATCAGTAGGCACAGCAACTGTATGAAAAAGCGTCAATGTTCTGCATGATTCCTTTGCAAGCATTTAAGCCTGTTAAAATTGAGCCTGTCATTGTTATTATTTTATTTTTAATTTTTATCTTTGTTGCCACTATTAGGCCGTAGAATATTCTGATGATGAGGAAGAATCAAAAGCTAGAGCAAGCAGGAGAAAAGAAAGGTACAAATATTACGTTTGAGTGTTGATAAGACTGATGTCTTTGATAAAATTCTAAGAGCACCATGTTGTATCTACCTACATCCCCAAGTGCAGATCATTGAAAAATTTGAACACCTTCCATTGACTCCAGCCCTAATAGGGCATAGTTCTAGGAGACTTTGAGTCACGCACTCCTTGGTATTTTCAACTTCTGACAGTACAAATTCAATGTCTTTTTCAAAAAGCTGACCTTTTTTTTTGTAAACCTACAGTGGAAACCAGTCTGATCCTGCTAATATTATCATAATAAAAAATTTAATTATAAATAGTAATATAATAGGGCTAGTACTGCACACATAGAAATTTTGCATGTAAGATTGTGGGCATGATTTGGACTTTAACTCTATTATTTCATTTCATTTCTGATGTACTGTTGAAAATAATTATTTCTATGTAGGATGGCCAAAAGTGGTTCTAAAACAGATGAAACTACTCGGACAACAGCAGAGAGTGGGTCCCATTTTCATCAGGGATATAAACGAGGTTTGTGCATTGTGTATAAAATAGTGTAATTTCAAAAAAGAAGACCTACAGGTCAAACTCAATTTCACCTGTAACCTGTTTGCTCCTAAAAGTTCTCCAAATTATAATTCACAGAAATGGAACATTAAAAGAAACAAATAAATTTGTAATTTAGTACCATCTATGAGTGGAACGGACTTAGCTCTCCTGTGGTGACAAAACTAGCTGTGAATAAGGTAATCATTGTAAGGAAAGCGCTCCCTCACATGTCTTATGTATGACGCATCACAAGAGGTCATGAAATGAACAATGAACTCGACTTTAATGAAAAGTAGTTTCCACAAAAAATCCAAATTACAAAATCATTCTTAAATCAATCTTTACAATAGGTTTCTGTCATTATAATTTTTCAGGTAACAGAAAGAGAACTTGGCAACACCATGCGAAAGGAAAGACAGTCACTCAGAACCAAAATGAAGGGATGCCTCCTAGCAACTCAGTGCCCATACCACACCCGGCATACAGAGGTCCTACACCCTGGGGTGGGAGTGTATCACCTTTGCAGGCATCAGAGAGACCCTACATGGGCCCTCTCGCTCATGAAGCGATGCACTTTCAGGGTCTTTCAGAGGGACCTCCAGTGATGCTTCCTCCAATAGGGCCACCTTCTTCAGTCCCTATGGGACACATTCCTCTAACAGAGCCAGGCCCCATGATAAATGTACCCAGACCACCATTTGGGCCACCAAGGCCCTTTGGTGGTGGACCAGGTGTCCAGAATCCTTGGCCAGGGAGTCCATCTCCTGGTTTTTCCCACAGGTACCCTATTCCTGCACCTCAACATTTTCAGAATCCCAGGGGAAATATTCAAAGTTTTCCAGGAAGAGAATTCATGGCTTTTGGTGTGCCACCTCCTCCTCCTCCTCCAACACCCCCACCTATGTAAACAGATAGAGACCATAAGTCTGGGGTAGTAAAAACAGGTAAACAACCTGTTACCATGGGAAACCAGCTTGGTGTCCAGCTAAGAAAGTGGTAAAAGTATGGTCTTTGATATAAATAAATATTAAAAGTATGCGAAGGGACCTCTAACTATACCTGAAGGCAATAAAGTTATGGTGTACCTTCAAGGTCTCTAATTATTACTGTAACACCCCACTTGTTAAAGATGGCCAAGGTTAGGATGAGACTTTTTGATTCTGAACGAGACCTCACAGTGTAATCCTTGATATGAAACCCCATCAAACTGGTGCTTTTTCATGATGCAATTTGTTTTGTTTTGTTGTTTTTTTGTTTTTTATGAATCGGACAAAATGAAGTTGACAACTTTCTCCGACAGTTTGTGATTTGGCATTATTGGCAAAAACAGTTTATTTGATGTCAAAGTTTAGATTTGCAGCATGCATGATGATTAGAATTACCAGTAATTAAAAAAATGTTGGAAAACAGTATCACAGGAACATTAACTGCACTTTGGTTTTATTTAATAATAAATTAACTGTTGTTAAACGTAGGGTTTGAGAACAGGCTAGGGCTTTCAATGAGTGTTATAACCTTTTTTATTATTATTATTTTTTCACCTGCATTTTCTGTGTCAGATTAAGTAAGCAACAAAAAATTAATAGGCCATTTTCATGATGAAGTCAGATAACCACAACTACCAAAATCCATTACTTTTTTGTTCTTTTTTAAATTTATTCTCACCAACATTTATAAAACAACAACCCTGGTTTGCATGTACACACAGCAAAGTAGAGGATTCTGGTAGTTGTAGTCAAATAATGTCATCATGAAAATTTTCTATTTTTAAAACTTTCCAGTACCAGCTGCAATTGTTAAGGACTTTTTAAGTCTGGTGTTATCATAATAATATTATTATAATATTATATTCTGAAAATAGATGACTTTAAAGGTATATATGAACCCTGTAAGAAGTTTTTTTTTTGGTAAATGGCACTCAAGTACAATAAAGGAAACCTTGATAAAGAACAACCATGGCTTTGGTCTTGCATATCCTTTAGTTTTGTTTTATCAATGCATCCAAAACTAGTTAGCTGCAAAACTCCCCTGTTAAGAAATATCATTCCATCAACTTTGCACTTTAATAATCTTTCTTGTATTTTACCAACCTAATTCACTTTTTTTACACAGTGTAAAACAAAGGAATGACTCTCATCTCCTTTGATGGTTCATTAAATCCACGTGAACATTGTGTTCGTACAGGTACAGGTACATCAACATGTAAACTGCAACATGAATATTATTCACCCATGGATGTAATGCCATGTTATTGTATGCTGTAGAGCAGTCCTTTTCAGTTCTCAAGCTTATTCCTTGGTCAATGATTTTGTCATTTGAGTTCTTTTGTCCTTCAAAGTATGACGTTTGCCTTGTAACCATGGAACTCCACACGTTCACCAGACACAATGGTCAACTTTTCTTTCCTCTTGCAAATTAAATATGGGGCTATAACATCAAACCAAAGCCAACTCATGATTCAGTGTGATGGATGTTATAGACTGTAAGCACCGTTCGCAGCAAAAAATTTAAACAGAATCTAAGCCCAGTTGGGCGTGGAAAGAGAATGTCCTCTGCTGTTCCAAAGCTTTTCCCCAAAATGATATGCAGTGGCAAGACCACCACCCAAAGCTCCAGCTATAGCAATGGGTCTCACGCCTGCTGTTGATTTAAAGAGCATGCCCGTTAAGGTTGCAGCACCAATAGAGTTGAATTCATCTTCCTCTCCTCCACGTAACTTTCCAATCAATGTGTCTAGACTGCAGTACATGAGTGCTGTTCATAACAAAAAAAAATTCAATATTCTTTTTAGTTACTATTCAATCATAACTTTTCATTAATATATTTATATTAAATTCTTTCCCTACATAAACTTTAGTCAGTTTTTTCCTGCACATGCATTGTGATAATAACATACTTTAAGGACCCATTTAATTGCCCCTGGAAACTAATGCCAAAAAATGCTTTTTTAGCTAGTCAGGTTGTTTTTTCACTCAGTATAACCAGGCTAGCTGTTTTTCCTGATCCAAAATAATTACAACTTTCAAAGTTCATGTAACTTTTTGCTGGGCATGTACGAGGCTACATTAATTTTTATTGGGAATACACTGACATTTCTACAAAACTACCAAGGATCATGAATTCATTTTGCAGGAAGTAACAGTGGACAGTGAAACAAGATTTCCATTGGAATTTTCTGATGAATGTTATATAACAGTTGAGTATATACTAAAACAGTGGATAGTGTTTTTCACACGCTCTGATTGGCTACTTAATCAGTGAATATTCTGCACCATTCACTGATTCACCTCCAGTTCCTCAGAGCAAGCGACGGCAAACTCACGTAAGTTGTGAGCAAAATGCCTTCCCAGTTTGCTGCCATAACAAACAAAGAAATTTAACAACTAATCAAGCGAGCTGTTCCCGAAATACACGAAGAAGGTGACAAAGTTCGGTTTGGAAGTTTTAACAGGTAAAGCTTTGTCTTTTTGACTCGAATTTATCGGTAAAACCGGTGAAAAAGTTTTTTGTTTACAAATACAAATTAAGCTTAAGTCTTGTGTTACTATTATTTAGTTGACTTGTTCATAAATAAGCTTAAGACTAAATTTAATAATCTTTTTTTACAGAATGATTTTAAATACAAAAAGAATTCACAACTCCTTTTGAAGAAATTTCCCGGCAAGAGCTAAACAAATGCCCTCAAAAGTATTATTTGTCGGCAAGAAAAAGCAATGGCCGCGGCCATTCAGTCATTATGCGCCAAAATTGTAATCTTGGCAACAGTATTTGAGTTAAGAATCATCATTTTTGTGCTCAATTATCTCACTGTTTTAGTACGTACTAAATTATTATTCACCGAAGTGGAGGTGGAGGTGGCTAGTGGTGGATGTTTACCTTGCTGCTTTGTAGCTCCGTAAATATCCATGACGAACCACCTCCACTTCAGTGAATAATTGTTATATATTTTTGCACTTTCCTGTCGCTTGCTTGACTAGCTCATGCTAATTTGGGCATGATTTGAAAGATCTCATTCCCTGCAGAAGTTTCTCACAAAAGTGTTCTATCATGTCAAGTAGTCTGTCACTAGCAGAACAAGAGATATACAGGGGCAACTACAGGCAGTTGATATGTAAATGTATCAAATAAATTTCCCTCATTATATAAGCTGTTACAATATTCCTGCACTTACCAAGAATCCCTAGGCCATTTCCAAAAGATGGACCCCTCCGTGTGCATCCATTAAGTACACTGTAAAATTTGCAATAAACAAATCAAGTTGTTACTTATTCTACCAAACAAGCTCAGAAAATTTACTCTGATTTGTCAATGCCCGGGCAACTATAAAAATCTAGTTTTATTACTATTTTTTTTTCATAGAAATCATATGCTGGGCACCCTGAATTTCACAGGCTCAAAGCAATGGGGTCCATTCACAGCACAGCCTGGCCCTAGTTTTTCAAAAGCTGGATAACACTATCCACTGGATAAATCATTGTCCAGTGGATAACGCAAGTACTTATCCACTACATAGTGATTTATCTGGTGGATAGCGCCATCCAAAGTTTAAATTATAATACAAAATTGATATAAGTATGATCAGTCATGAATAGGATTGAATACATACCTATTTACTCTAAGTTTGAGGGTCTTGCCATCTGGATTCCGTAGGCCCTCATATAAACCCCATGTCCCCCCAACTGCCAAACCTTTAAAAAGAGGATCATCATATCAATTACAGAAATGTTTCAAACTCTCCAAAGCATGAAAGGCATCTGATGAATGTATCTGATCAAGGTGCTTAAGAAGTAGAGGGAAAAAGTAAAAAAGTACATGTAGATGGCAATGGCAAGTAGTAATACCTTTTTTGCTCTAATTTTTTTTTCTTTTTACTAGCGAGTACATGTAGTAACCAGTGACATTACAGAACTTTTTGATAACCCTGGGGTAAATTTAATAAAACTTTTGCACATGTAGCCATTGTTCTAGAATTTGAAAACAGTACTAAGCTACACTTCTAAAAGTTTTAATAAATTGACTCCTGCTTGTCATACGAACCAAGTCTACCAGTAAATCATAATAAATGAACTTTTCCCTAACTCGGCACCTGGTTGACTCTTTTCCACTTCTGCAACAGTATGTTAAGGGAAGATTATTATTAGGTCAATAACTTGAAGATGAAATCCTATGATTTTACCATAGAAATGAACACTTTTTGGTAGAACTTTTGCATAGACTATTTATTTCTTAGGATTTTAATGACAGAATTTTTTGGATTTTTTGAGAGTGAATTATTTTCTTTGGCAGCCATTAGGAGTGAAAGGGTTTAACTGAATTCAACAATGTTCTGACAACATACCACACATATACGAGGTTCCAATCCCTGAAAACATCTGTTCACCCCAACTTCTCTTCTTTTTACTATCAGTGGGAAAAACAAACTCAGCTCCACCCTGTAAAACAAAGTTAAAATCTTATGCTTCAACTACAATATAATTATAGACTGCCTTGAGGTTAAAAATTCTAAGTATAATGCTGCAAGCAGATGCTGGGTGTTAACACATTATCTGAGAAACGACGAACTGGCATATGTACACATTTTGCTGATAACAGACCCTGACATTGGGTCAAGAAATTTTTTTGTGGAATAAAAAACTTCAAGAGAGTCCTTAAATCACAACTTATTCATTGTGATTTGGATCTTTATTGGCCAGTTTACAGTCATACCGTTTGCGCACATCACGAAATGCATACTAAACACAATTAGAATGAAGAAATACAGTAGTACGATTTTAAATTAAGTTATAATGACACCACTGGCTGTTTCTGCTTAGAATCATCCTGACAGAAAAATCGAGATTGCAATACCTGTATAGTGATAATAGTCAGGGGAAATACCTACACCTGGGCCCTTAATGAAAGCTCGGAATGAAAATCTACAAAAAAAGTGTGATGCACATGCAGAGTTTGTTTTGCTCATAATACCAATAATATTGTTTTCATTCATTTATTTATTTTTTTACATTCTCATTGCCATCATGGTTGTGGTTGCTAAAGCTCTCTATAATATTATCATTTTACCTGATTAAGATATGATGGATCAATGTTCAGATATGGTGAGAGTGCTGCACCTCTGTTGACTAAAAAGAAAGATCACATGCATGTCACACTTAAGTACAAGGCACCCAAGCTACCAAAATAGATGGGTGCAGTCAAGCCTTGTAATGCATGCATAAAAAAGCTTTGCAAAACTTTTTTTATTCCTATACAGTTATCTCTTTTCAATGCTGTGCGAGCTTAAATCAGGGTTGTCACTAAGATTTCTAGTTGCCTGGTAAATACAACAAGTACTGTAGGTGAGGAATCAAACAACTAGGCACCTCTCCTAACCTTAAAAGCCAATTGGTTCGACACCCTAACCATGAAACTATGGGAAATAATGATAAGCAATGATGTGTTCTTGTTTTCTGCAACCAATGAGGAAACACCTTACAAGCAGCTCCTGCATTACTGGGGTCAGCTAGGGATATGTTTTGGTTCTATTTTTCTTCTATTTTCCAATGAAAGTAGCTGGGGACCACGTTCATTGTAGATAGGGGAAATCCCCAGTCCCCACCACTTAATAGCATGGGGAAACAGCCATTTTTCCTCACTCCTCGCCGTTGGGGATGTTTCGGGAGGAGGAACGTTGGCGACTCAGCCACAGAAATTCCATACCGATGACGTAAAATCAATGTTTACATAATAAGTCCAGTAGTCATGAGGTTTCAAATGCAAATTTGTTCAATTTTACGTTTCTCCTCGTCGATTTTGGTAAAGTGTTGTGTTCATCTGCGAATAAGCTCCAGCAAAACTCAAACGCTTCTTCTAAAGAAGAATATATTCCACAAATATTGACTGTTTTGGGACTTTTGTAGCCTCTTGTCTTTTGTCTGTCATTTGTAAACAATAGCTAAAACAATGTAACTACTCCATCGTCCAATCAGTGCTTATAACCGGATTCCGGATAGATTTTACATCATCAGTATGGAACTTCTGTTGCTGAGTCGCAGACGTTCCTCCTTGCAAAACGTCCCCAGTGGTGAGGGGCCAGGAGAAAAGACTGTTTTCACAGGCTAGGCACTTAATGCCAGCCCTTTTAAATGCTTTAAAGAACTCTCTTTGGTCTGTGACACATGTACAGCTGTTATATGCCTTGTTTCATCTTTCAATACATGTATGTTAGACAATTTCAATTTTTCTTGTAACATGTAATTTCTTTCAATTTTGTTACAACACCTGCTCCACAAGCCAATTCTGACCGACCTGCAATCAAACTGAAGCAAGAATTTTGTGGTGCCCAACTTAGATTTGTCCACAGCAGGTATGTAGCTAAGGAAAAGCTACGCTGGCTTTCTTATTAGTAAAGCCAGCTTTTTTATTCAACTGAACCTTCAAAATTACTCCATTTCTTTGATTTCCAGAGCCATTTAAGAAAAGGTAAGCTCTTTTTAAGCCGGAGTAATTAGCAAAAGGCCATCTCTAAGCGACAACCCTACCGGAGCAGTAATCAATACAATGTCTAAGGCTTGGTATTCCCATCGTTGTAAATGAGTTTTACAGTATATGTAATTTAGAATTCGCTTGTGAAACAAACAAGCAAACTCAAGTTTAGCGATAAAATGACCTTATTTAACAGACATGCTGCTACTCACATCGTACATTCGCAATATATTTTTCAAAGTTGCTTATGTCATAGTCCAGATCTTAGAGAACATGGGCGCAAGCACCTTACCTGAATACGCCATACTCGGGTCTTGTATTGAATAATCATCTTCCCTATTTCCCAAATTCATTTTAAATGAGAAAAGTACTTAAAGAATGATGAGAAATCAATAGAAAAAGAAAGATTTACAGGAATATATTTCCTCTACGCACCCTCGTGCAGAATGCATCAATGCGCGTGCGTGTAGTATATTACGCAATAAAGAGTGATCATTTCTGGGACCTGGGGCCCGTTTCTCGAAAGTCCCGATAATTAACGGGCCCGGTAAGCTGTCTCCATTTACATTAAAGATCGAGGTTTCAATAGTTTTGCATCTAGCATGATAAAACTATCAGTTAGTGAAACAGAATGGAGTAGTCTGCTAGCCAGGACCGGCGCTCTTATTCTTTATATTTCGATTTGAATATTTGTTTTCGGGCCCGAAAAGTTACCGGGACTTTCGAGAAACGGGCCCCTGGGCTCTGACCAGCGAGGAATTGGAGGGGAGGGGCGGGGGTGATCGGGTTTTTATCCGGCTTAAACATCTCTAGAACCAGGGATCAGGCGGATTTTTGAACAGTAAAAAGAGGGAAAAAAGAACGTAGGCTAGAAAATATCCCAATAAACCTCCTATAGCTTTTCTATGGTCTTTTACCTGTATGTTTTGTTTTCCCAATGAATGTCGCAGAAAAATTCGACCATATATTGTCTTTTCATAAATTATGTGTATGTTGTACTTTATTTTTATCGCAAGAAATTTTTTTTGTTTTTTTTTTGTTTTTGGGTATTGTAATTTATGTTAATGAAGTTGAAACAAACGAAAAATTAAAATTACCTGAGATAAAAAAGTAACCACAACATGTCCATTTAAGCCAGCGTGGCAGGTGCAAAGATGGGAGGGGGAGGGAGGAGGGAGGAGGGAGAAGAGCCTGCTATTCAGGCTATGTTTACATATGTGCGGGGTAAGACAAAATTTGAAAACGAAAGTTCACTTAAGTGTTCAGTCATTTGACCCACACTGAAAAACAACAACTTAAAAGAACAACAATGGAAGTTAATTTTGGCCAATGTTGCTTCTGGTCCTTCTGCATAGTATATATGCCAACAACTCTTCCAGATTATCCCAGAGACCCGGATCTCCCGGATATTGCACTGCCACTGAGTCAGTAAATCTCCTGGATGAAATGGAATCTTGGGCATTTCTGTTCTGTACTTTGAAATTAAGCCCATTGTACCTCAAAGTTCAATATTTCTTTTTGATCATAGTACAGTGTCCTCAGCATTTTTGCACATTTTTCATCATTGACAAAACTATTATAACAGACACAACAAAAAATAAATTGAAGCATTTGTTTACACCTGGGCCGGGACATTTTGCAGACTATATTGACATGATTGAATATATATTATGAAAAAGATGCAATGTAATGCGTTAAACATTAAAACAGTCACAAAACAAGTTTGGTTTTACTTTATTTGGGGATTTATGCCGCCAGGATACGTGGGCACTATCACGAATCTTCAGATAGTTTTGAATACCCAAAACATTCCTACTTAAATCAAGCTGCCCATAAAAAAAATAGCCTGCGAAGGGGTAGAGAAGTGGCAACCAGAAATACATCTGCTGTTCGCAGGCTAATAAAATAATACTTGCCAAAATTCTCCTACCCAAAAAAATCCTGAAATCCAAAATTTCAAACTCAAATAATCCTTCGATCATCCCTGCCATTTGAAATCCAGAGTACCCACCTGTGTGTGGACACTGGAGGTTTTAACACTAATTATTGCAATGGAAAGGTATCGGCAACCAGAAAACAAATTTTTTGACTTTTTCCTGAACTTTCAAAGACGGTTTTCAGAATATTCTGTAAAAAACTTCCCTGACCTTGAAAAGTAGTTTTTCTCTCTTAGCAAAGACCATGAAAACCCTGACATACATGTATACTACTCATTACAATATTGGAACCTGATTTCTTTCAACCTTATCATACAGCTATTTCTGCAGGCTTACATGTACAAGTACATGGGCATCCACTGATTTCTGTTTCTCTTTAGAACCCCACCTTGATTTAAGTCTTCTTCTCAAATGTGGGTTCAGAAGAGATCATTGTAATCTTTAGCTATGTAATAGAATAAGTTTTGTTGTTGTTATTGTATGCATAATAAGAGCTATAAACAACTAAGAGCGTCCTTAGTGTTGGTGGTTCACGGCTGGTTGGTATGTGCATGCCCGATAGATCACTTCCTTCTTCATGCATGTGATTCAATGGTGTGTACAGTTTCCTTCATGATGTGTTGTTTCAGCCACAATGGGTGCATTCCATTGGGATCAGGATCAGTGATCTGAGATCACTTAGATCATGTAGATCAAAGGAACCAATGAATCCTTTCCCAGAGTGGATTTGTCCGATCCTATGATGAGGTCCTGTTTCGGTTAATTCCAACAAGCAAAATGGCCTTGAAACAACCACATAGGGCAGCAGAAATGATGACAAACGACACAAAGATGGGTTGAAACTGCGACAGCGACAGAGAAAGGCACAAACACAATTGTAAAATACCAACAGCGACATGGCTTCCTCCTCAATACACGAAACCACATGTTTTAAAATTCAGACTAAGGGACATACGTAACCCCCTAAGAGGGCCTTTTGATGCACCATGACCTGAGTTATCTAAGATCACTGTGCCAGAACCATGGAAGCACTATTCAATCCAGGGGCTGACTGCCAAAAGTGGAAGCCCCTGCCACACTCGAGACACCCAACCTATATCTAGGAAATGCAGTTGTTAAATCAAGGTTGAAATCACCAGCAACTAGATCAACATTGTTGCAGTTACACTCACAGGCATTTTTTTGGTCTGTCAGGATGAATACCAGAACCACATCAGTGGATCGCATGATGACAGTATTTCTTGACTTGTTACCATGTACTATAAACTTGAGCTTCAAAAGTAAAAATCTTTTTAATCATGTCCACCTCACCATCAGTTCAATTGGACTTCAGTTGTTCTGTGTGACATTGAATGAATTGTTATCCATAATTTCCCACACTTTTTCTTGCAGAATTGGAACAATTTCTGCCGACACAAACAGGTGGGTCTCATCCAAATCCTCAATCACAAACTTTCTGCCCAAAGTTATTTTCTCATCAAGGTGAAGAAGAAATTGCTTTACTGCAGGATCACTATAAGGGAAAAGATATTTCATCTATTAAAATGTAAATTTGTGGTGTTACCAAGCTAAGAGAACATTCATACAAAGACGACCCAAAGACCAAGGTATAATAAAATGCTTTTAGCAATGAAGTAAATGTAAATGGTGTTTACTTAACAAACAGGGTCAGAAGTGATAAAAGTAGAGAAAGAACACTCATCAGTTTCCTGTTTAAAAATACATCCTGCCGTTTTTTTTTTTTTTTTTTTTCAGCTCTTTGCGCTGGAAAATATACTTTGCTGCCGCAGACCAAATTTGTTCTGATTTATTTCTTGAGTCTGTGGCACTCGCAACGAAAGGAAGCCTTGCTAAAGTGCACTTTGACAACCACTGTAATGACAGCACACTCCATCACACATAAGCCCACAGGGAAACCACCCTCTGTTAGTTGGGCCGTTGTTGATTGAAATCCGATTAAAATCTGCATTTTGGAGAAAATTACAGCCACTGTATTGTTCATCTGTATTTCAAAAGATTGATCCTCGGATTTTAATCAACAACAACCCCACTAACAGAGGGTGGACTGCCTGTGACAAGCCACTTTCTTGTTTAACCTTCGTTCAGTTTTCACAGAGCTGCATCTCAACTGACATTACACACAACAAACGAAACCCACACCACAAATAAACACAGTGTCAATGGTTTTTCACTGGAACATTTCAAAAGATAAAAAACGGAAAAATAAGAGGGAAAGGGTCTATTCTCATGATCAAAAGTTCTACCAGGTCGAGGAGGTGCATGTGTGTGTGTGTGGGGGGGGGAGGGGGGAGCTGAGGAGGTTATGGTGAGCAGTACTTGCAACCTATCAGCCACTTTTTTCAACGTTTTATAAACCAAAACGCAGGGGTAATCTAAAATATTAAATTTAGCCAAAGAAGAGAAAGCGAAAAGCGTTGTTAGCCAATGTAAAAGAAGGTAAACGAGTTAGCAATTACGGAAAGAGCTGGAATCTCAAAATTAAGGAGAGTCTTTAATTGGTCTCCAGAGTTGTACAAAGAAAAAACTTACCATTCAACCAAAACTCCTTTCGTCACATTTACCATCGTAAAATTCCTTGTTCTTACTACCGCAGTTTTACGAACAAACAAATGTAGTAAGAGAGAGAAAATCTACATCCGAAGTCCCAACAGAGCTTGGTATACAGCTTGGTAACCGCCTGGGAAAACCGAGAAGTGTTCAGGGGAGTGGAACGGGGTAACTCTTGCGTGGGAGGAGCGAGGGACGCGCGGTCCATAATAAATCAGAAATAAAAGTCAGAAAAAGACAAGAAAACAAACAAACAAAAGAAAAAGTGGGGGGAGGGGGCGATGGAATATTTTGCTCAAGGGCTAGATAGCTATTTTTTGATTCATACTACTACATGAGAAATTTCTGCAATTTGATTGGCTTGGAGGAGTGGTATTTCAGCTTAATTTGAAATACCTACATGTGAAAATTACAACCTTTTGCGGGTAGTAGTATAAACAAATAATAGCATTATTTGTACGTGATATTTGGCATAAATACCACTCGTGATATTTCAAAATTGTCTCAAATTTCACTCGCCTAACAGCTCATGAAATAAAGTATAACAATTTTGAAATATCACTCATGGTGTTTATGCCAAATTATATCACTACTAATCATGCTATTACCTATACAAATTTCTCACTGTCTACATATTATGAAATAACACTATTCATTTTTTTCTTTTTTACAGCACTGGCCAAGCTATAAACAGTCTGTGTGCAGGAGCCCCTACTGCTGTATATTACTTCAGCAATTTATGCAAATATTTCAGAATATCATGTTAATTGATACCAGGAGAAAAAAAAAAACGTTGTGGGCTTTAATTGCCTGATTTTGGGTACTAAAAATAATTTATCTTTATTGGTTAACAATATTATTACAATTAACAAAAATTCCTTGTCAGTTTGATGTCTGAATAGTCTTAATTCACGGCTTATACACAGCTTTCAAATACTTAGCTAAGAATAGTCTTAATTCACGGCTTATACACAGCTTTCAAATACTTAGCTAAGAATAGTCTTAATTCACAGCATATACATACCTTTCACCTCCTTAGTTAAGACATCTAAGCTGTCTCTAAAATATGAACAAATTACAAAACCAGAAACTTTTCTTGGCTTTTTCAAAGCCGTAAAATGCATCTGTTAGCCCTTTTGTTTTGTTTTTTTTTACAGACCAAAACAACAGATTTCCCTACGCTTGAATATACCGGAAGGAGGGCTGATTATAAAGAGGTAGTGGGGCAAGGGATTTCCCCCGGCTACTATAAACGTGGCCCCTGGTTACTTTCATGGGAAAATACAAGAAAAACAGAACCAAAAGAAATCCCTAGCTGTTTGATTCCCGCCTGCTTGTTTTATTTACCTGACAACTTGAAATCTTGGTGACAGCCCTGAACCTGAAGCCTGAAAAAAGAACCTCGCGGGCAGAGGCTGCTTGTATGGTCTATTATAGTGAGTACGTACTTCACTCCAGGGACTTCCCCATTACCTCTCTCAATAATATTAATCATTACCACCTTTGAAAGCTATCATATGCATCCTGGGCCTATATTCCTTGTTATTATTATTTTTTGTTGTTGTTGATGTCATTTCTGTTTTTATTCTTTGCTCCTTTGGTATCTTTTCTCTCTGCTAAACATGGTGTGCTCTCAGGTGATAACTTTTTTTCTCAGCTATGATCCTACTTCCCAAAGTAATAAAATTGGCCCCCCTTCCATTTTTGGCTTAACTGCAAAATACCTGGCCACTTTAAAGCTATACTCCGGCTACGAGGCTATGTAGTCTAGGTTTAGGGTTAGGGTTAGCGTTTATAGGGTCATAGTTAGGGTTAGGGTTAGTTGGATAGCCACGTAGCCACGTAGCCTTGTAGCCACTGTTATAGGGGTATAGCTTCAAAGTGGCCAGGTATTCTGCAGTTACTGCTCATTTTTTTTCCATTTACCCTTTTAGTTTTCCCTATGATTTTGGTTGAGGGAAGTGGACAGACTAGGACTATTGCGTTCTTGTTAATAATTGTGTCCTTCCTACACAACCACTCTTTCTGCAACGGGGTACAAGCAAGAAACATACTTGGAAGTCTCCCTACATTTTTGCCTATTTAACAGAACAAATCCCTTTGCTGTTAAAAAAGAAAACTTGATCTCCCTTAACGTAATTCTTCTTTTCAAATTTTAAAAACAGTTCATTTGCTTTCAATTGCCTAATACGAGGGCGGAGAGGGGATGTTCACTAGTGACAGACTTTTGCTGCACACTCCTACTGCATGAATGGAAATTCTCATGTTTAGTACACATCGTAGTAGAGAGCAGTGTCAAGTGTGGACTTCACAGCTGCTCAGGCCAGAGTCACGCAATGCTCCTGTCCCCGCACATGTTATCAGAGTAGATCGATTCAATTTTCCAAGGTATTATTCCAGTCTTGAATTGCTTGGTGTAAATATATTTTAGCATCTTCAAAGCTTGGGTCAATTCTGATGGCCTCTCTCAAGTCTTCTACTGCATCCTTGTATCTCCCTGCAGATATATTAGGCAATATTTTTCATTTGAATGTGCAACAGACTGTTGTTAAAGGAACAGTATCCCATTACTGCGCATGTACCAAACTTTAATTTTCTGACAGGATCTCACTAATTCAAAAGATGCGAAAAGAGTAAGAGAACCTTGACAAATCCTTTTGCATTACACTTGGCTGAGTTTGATTCTACACTAAAACTTCTCAGAATTACAGATCAATGATATATTGTTTTCTGTTAAGTTTAGATTTGGGAGAAATCAGGATTTTTTGGCATTCCTTTCTTTGCCATTGGCTGGAGGACCAAGAGAATGGAAGCACTTTAATACCAGTTGAAGGCTCATTAATTTTCTCCTGCCCACTTCCATACAAGCTCAGATAATAGTGAAAGGAATACGCACAAATGGAACAGCAGCAATAAAGACTATGTAAGAAAGAAACCACGAAGACTTGTTTTGCAACGACTGTGTTAATAAACTTTTAAATAAACCTCCCTTCGACCAACAAAATCAAGCAAATGGCACTACATGTTTAGGGAAATGAGTGCAATGAGATCACACATGACTTTTGGGGCTAGAATGTGAGCAAATATGACTTGAGTCAAACTTGCCACAAATTGACCTCTATCACAAGTTTCACAGCAGAAAAGCTGTTTTAAAAGTGAGGGCAATGAGCTTTTCAGGTCGCCAGGTGGCCGAGCTAGCAACAAAACAGCGATAAGTCTTTGTGCCGCAAGATGAATTTTAAATAAGACGAAAGACTTCTTTGAAAGTCTAAAATATTACTTGACAATGTAAACAACAAGTCTCCATTGGTGGTGCAGTGCCGAAAGAAATCTTGTCGCATCAATATGACAGTTCTATTGTCTTTTTAAGACAAATCAAATGACGCTTGTGTATGTGCATAATCGGGACACTGTCCCTTTTAGCACACAAACTTAGCTCTTGGGGCAGAGGGGGAGAGCTTAAGTCACTCTTTGTTGAAAGGTACCTCTGGCCTCACAGAACCCCTACCCCAAGCCAATTATAGATACCATCATAGCCAGTGAGAAACTCATCAAAGACTATCTACTGCAGCCTATTCAGTAAATATTCAGTACAAATTAAACAAATAAAAAGTAACTATGGAAAAAAAAACATGCTCCACCACAAGACTCAGTCAGAAGGTATATGAGAGAGATTTCTATAGCCATATTTTGCAAATAAGTCAGATATGTTATGGTTCAATTGTATCCTTGGTTTAAATTTTACTTCCTTTTGTTTTAAACTCAACATCATACACAACCATATATGCCTCAAAACAAAGGGAAATAAAACTTAAACCAAGGATAAAATTGAACATCCCATCATAGCTACGTTATACATCTAAGAGTGCTAATATTTTCAAGCTTCCACGAACCTATCTAAGGAATAACTATAAGGTTTCATAGTTACATTTATACATACCCATTCTATAATGAATCTGTCCTCTGTTATAGAAAGGCACTGCAAACTCGTTATCCAGAAGTATAGCTTGAGAGAAGTCTTCCACAGCACCATAAAAGTCGACTTGCAAATACTTCAAATGTCCTCTGTCATTCCACGCGCGAGCTATCAAGACTTTTGGTAGATCGTCCTCATTTTTAATCTTTTCAGAAAGTTCAATCAATTTATTCAATTCTTTTATGGCGCCATCATGGCAATTTTTAGCTTGCAAAACCTTCGCTCTTTCGTAAACCTCTGCAAAAGCTTGCCTCCGATGTTCCGACATGTTTGAAACCGAGAGATACTGGGCGCTGAACGCCTGAGATGACTGGGAAAAGACTGGGAACGAATATTTACTGACCGCCATTTTTTCAAAAATTTGGTTTTGTTGTTATCAAAGTTTAATCAACAGCCAGAGAGTATTTTAACGACAATGTCCTTCAAGGAAGCACTAGACACTGTAAATGAAGTTGTAACGGTTCTTTCTAGCGTAGAAGACGAAGAATCGTTGGACAGGCTTTCAAATGAATTCGACGAGATTCACAAGCAACGCTCCCTTCAGCAAGAAGATGTCAAAGCAACTATACAAGGACTAACCAAGTTACTGGCCGAGAAAGAAGAAGAGGAGAGATTGGCGAAAATCGACGAAAATTCAGGTGGAGTAGAGAGTCTACAGGAGGAAAAGAAAACAACGTTACAGCACATCGAGAAATTGGAGGTAGATGTCAAAGTCTTCGAGAAAAACATCACAGAGAAAGAAGAAGAAATCAACGAGTTCAAGAAAAAAGCGACAGAGGTTGAAAGCAAAAATGAAGAGGTTCTTCCTCAAGCGAAGTACAATTTCAGCCTTTACAGTAACGTAAGCCATATAAGATGGGATTATGAATGTGAGGATGACCTGGTAAAAGGATTTGTTGCAAATTTGAGTGATGTAAAACCGTTTTGTTTGAGAAAAAGCGAGAAGTCCAACTATGACATTGCTAACTATCTGTGGGAACTCATGGAGGACTAAATGAGCTTGGATTGTCAGATGACCAAAGGTTTTGATCTGAAAGTTCTAACATTTTTGAAACTATTTTTGTATGCATAGGTTCTAAGCTATGATTCCTTATAGAACCACGTAAGCCAAGAGAGAACAAAACAAGCGATGGAAATGCTTCTTTTTGATCTCCTTTACCCAATTCACCATATTCATATCCCCCCCCCCCCCCCCCTGTCACACCACCAAAAAAAATGCGTAACCATTGACTTCAATTTTTTCTTGGGACAACTGTAATATTCAGGAGATACTGGAAACAATGCCAGGTGGTTATGCAAAACTTTGGGGGCAAACAAGGTGCTTTATGGTCTCAGTGAACATGGTGAATAGCTTGTGTACAGGTCTCCCCCAATTTCTTTGCTGCACATATCATTCTCGTCCCCAGAGCCTCCTGGGTGCCCTGAGCACGAGGACCAGGAGGCTGTACAGTGGCCCAGAAGGGTCACACATGCAAATTAAAAATGTTGCTGCAAATTGAAAATAGAAAACATATCGATGCAAATTAATAGTGAAAAGTCCTACATGCGCAGTATGAGTGATGAGGACCTGGTCCGAACCGTGCGACCTGGCCTTACAGCTGTCGGCCCGTTCATGTTTCATGTTTGTAATATTTTTAGTTTGCATGTACAATTTTTAATTCGAATGTCCTATTTTTAATTTGCAGGTAAAATTTTAGTTTGTAGCAACATTTTTAATTTGCATTTGTGACCCTTCTGGGCCACCGTAAGGCTGTGGGTGGATTTGAAGTCCTAGACTTTAGGACTTCCCATCATTTCTAATTTTCTATGTTTCTAATAGCATTCACTGGCTCTTGCCAAAAGTGTCAATGACTGTAGATTTAGGTGATTCAAAGATTTTAAAAGAGAATCCGCCAACTTAGTTTTGAATCAGAAATGACGGGAAGTCCTGAAATCTAGGACTTCATATCCTGTGTCCCCAGAGCCTCCTGGTGCTCATGCTCAGGTCCCCAAGAGGCTCTGGGGTCTGCATGTAGACTAAAATCTGACTGGAAATTACTAAATTTAATGTGGGGGTCTGGGTTTGAGTCTGTTTATTATTGGATTTTTCAGTACAGTAACTCACATAGTCAGCAAGAGCACTCCTAGCCTTGAAAGATCCTGAAGTTTGGTGTTTGGTATTTATTGGGTAAATATTAAACAAGATATAGCAAACTCCAAAATTTACCAAAAAAAAACTAATGAGTGAAATCCAATTCGCTCTGTAAGCATATGAGTGATGAAACAAAACCTAACCGCTGCATATAGTGTCTATGTTAATTCAGTCTGTATCACATGTAAAATTGAGCTGAGTGAAATAAATCTTCTTGTCTTGTCTTAACTGTAAAAAATTGCCATAATTTAGGTAACCTTTTTTGATATTAACACATGATCTTGCAAGACCTTAGAGTCTGCTAGAATTGAAAAAAAAAATACCTGGGAACAGCTAAGGTACAGTGTAACGTACAGTCACAGCCTCCTCCTCAGGCACTTCATTTTTCGCATGGCAGAGGCGAGCGCAAAACGAGTGACTGGTGATGAACAGCAAGGGACCATGGAAAGGGTACAGATGGCAGGCGAAGTGCCGTCTCGCTCGTTGTCTCCTTCCCGCCTTCCTTTGCGCGCACATTTTCATCAAAAAAGAGACGTCTGGGTACAAGGCAGGTCCAGTCACCTAGGCATGTTGTGAACTGTCCTGTCAATGCTGAAGTCAGGCCTGCTGATAGCCAATCAGATATTAAGAGATTATTTTGACTCCACTACACAACATCAACAGACAAAACGTAATGGCAAATAAGTTTATTTTAGGACGGCTTGGCGAGAACCAACCCTACAAAGTACTTATGTAAATACAATAATAGGTGATTACTGGGGAATACCTAATGTACAACACTCGTAAACTAGCTTTCACAAAAAGAAAAAACTCGCGCTACAGATGGTCGCTCTTGACCTGAATCACCCAGTTAAGCACGCAGGCTTAGTGCCAGTTAGGCTGCCAGTTATTCTGGAGAAACTAATTCATAAAACTCTGACAACATATAGCTGGCACAGGGAACACGGCAGGAGCACAGAGGCTAAGCAAAAGAGAGATCTGCTACAACTGGTCGATCTCGACCTGAGTCCCCCAAAGAAGCACGCAGGCTTAGTGCCAGTTAGGCTGCCAGTTAGGCTGCCAGTTAGGCTGGGGAAATTTAATAAAACTCTGATCAACGGATAACTGGGACCGGGAACACTTCAGGAGCACAGAGGCTGATCTGAGTGCCAGGAAAACTGGGAATTATCTCCACTAATGTACCCAACAAGGCACGTAGCCCAATAACCAGTAAGGCTGCCATAAAAGGCTAGGGCAGGACATTGAAAGTAAACAAATGGATAACGACCCTGGCTAGAAGTCTGTAACATTGCCTGCAACCTAACTGCATCAAACGAGACTTATGTCGCCTCCTAAAGCGCGGTTCCGGGACAGCTGACCTAGACATACATAGAAACTAAATATATCAAGTAAAGGAGCAGGTGCAAAACTGAGATAACAGTACAAGTGCATAAAATAAGAAACGGGAAAAAACTGAGAACTAGTAGAGCTGAGCTACCGCTTACAAACTGAAGTAAATGCGGTCAGACGGAGGCCAGAAAAAACCTGCCCAAAAAAACCCCGAAGGGAAAAAATGCGGGCAGGAAATCTGTGTAGGAACCAAGGCTCAAGCTCAAAGCCCTTCCTACGGGACTTTACAATGTCATCGAGGATATGTTGCTCCTAAAAATAAATAAAACAAAAATAAAGAAAAACCAAAAAGAGGGTGGTTCGTAAGCCTAGATGACGTACACGTGATATACGCAGCCTTATATACCCCCGATATGGCTACCCATGGTGCACCCGGCCTAGTACCCAGGCCCTGTTGTATCTCGTGCCGTCAAAATATTTATTTCTGTCTTCTTCGCTGGCTCATTCGTCAGAAATAACATATTTTGACTCCACTACACAACATCAACAGACAAAACGTAATGGCAAATAAGTTTATTTTGGGACGGCTTGGCGAGAACCAACCCTACAAAGTACGTAGAGTGACAAAGTATTGGGCGAAATGACAAATGAAAGCTCCTAGAGCCCAAGAAACTGAAAACCTTTTTTTTTTCTAGGTCATCATCGCTAGACGTCCTTGGCTAGAACGGACTTCCAGCGGCCGAGCCACTGAAACACACTGTCACTAACCCCATTATAGGCAGCGGAAGTGGCCCCTCTCGAACGCAAGGAATAAAAAACCAAAAGTGGAAGGGTCAACCCCGAAACTTCTCAGGTCCTTGCGAAAAGCCTCTCTAATTGTGGTATAGCTGATAGGCTCGTCCTGGGAAACTAACTTAAAGGAGCTGTTCCCGCGAGATATGGGCCTAAAAATGAGATCCCTGGAACTAGAGGGATGGAAAAATGGGCAAGGTACAAGCAGGGTCAAACATTTCCGAAAAATCACTCCGATTCATCGCCCTTACAAAGTTGATCGTTCTTGCTTTTGACAACCTTAATGATCATGAAACCCTCATGAAAATATAATTCCCCCTAATTATGGAGACCTCATCAAACCTAAAATCGTTTTGGAAGCACACCTAACCCCTTCAATAATCGGTTTATCCATGGGAGAGGGGATACCCGCCATGGTATGAGCCCATTTACTACCGTAAACAGCCGAGTCTACGACGCACGGGGAGTGCGACTTTTCAATGAGGTGTTGCAAATACAAGGCAACATGGCAGGGACTGGCAGGACAGGCCCAGGAATGAAGCTTACTGGCAGCAAAACATTTTTACTTGCGAGAAGCACGAAGGTACACCACTGTCGTACTAACGGCCTTTGAGGAGAGAACCGTCGATTGCATTGTAGACTGTCTGTCAGCCTCAGTATTCAACCCTCTGGTGGGAAATTCTGGGCCCCCCGCTAGAAACCAGAGCGGAACATATCTGAAAAATAATCGAAAATACAAGAAGAAAATGTGAGGAGCACGAAATAAAAAAGAATTTTAAAAAAAAGCGAGCTTAAAACACCGGAAAAGGGAAGTGAGAGGAGAGTGGGCGGAAGGGGGGGTGCGGGGGGGGGATCAAAAACCTTATGGGTCCAAACCTAAAGGTACGCATAACATGCGTGTAGAGGCACAGGTAACGCTTTCCGTCAGGCAGCGTAGAGCAGAAGCCCGCCAGGGACGAGGGAGGTCTGGGGCGCCGAAAATAAACTCGAAGCGCTATGACGCCAAAAAATAAAGGCCTGGATCTGAAAAGGGAATTATGGGTCTTCCCTGGAACAAATAACCCCTGAACTTAGGCAATAAAACCTAGTCGACAACAAAACTATTCCAATGCACTCCATCTCTAGTAGAAACATTCCAGAAAATAGCTGACTTCCATAGGGGAGGAACAAGGGTTCCCGTGAGCGCGGCAGAGCCCAATGTGTCTGATGACTCTGACAATGAGGCAAACCTGTGCGCCAAGCCAGTTGTCTTCGTAACTCCAATTTAGAGCGAAGGCATAAACAGCCTAACAGCCTGGCAAAGCCTAGGCAACTCGCCGTTATAGCTACAGGCGAACCTGTAAATAGTGTAAGGACCTAAGAGGTGATTTAGCCCTTGAAAAACGGAATCGTTGAGGCCGTAACCATCGAAGTCAACGAGTTTGCAGATACAGTCCGCACTGGCGTTCAGGTCCCTAGGGATCCACGTGACCTCGAACGAAATGCAATGATGGGAGCAAATTTGAAAAAAAAACTAGGGCTAAATCCCGGAGATCGCGTTTCCTGCTGCCGTCGCGAAGAATGGTTTAGACGTTATGGTTGTCAGAATACCAAAAACCCTTGGACTGATTATGTAAAGGGCTCCCGAAGGCTAGTAAGGTAAGACAAACCACTTTGAGTTCTCTCCAAGTCGATCTACGAACACTTTCCGACCAATTCTGATGAAAAATCAGCTCAGGTTCCGACTCCTCTTAAGCGCCGCAGGCTGAATAGGAAGCATCGGAGAAGCCGGAGCTTACTCTCACTGGAAGCGAACTGGAACCCCTCAATAAATTTTGCCGTGGAGAGGCTAATATTGTTCGACCAAAATTCAATTTCATACAAAGAATCAACGGACAGGAAAACCTAGCTATCCCAGGAAGCACCTGAGTAAACAACTGAGAAAAGAAATCGGGCCATGATACACGCGACGGATCCCACGCAACTCGAGAGGGAAATACTTTGGCCAGCTACACATGTACACGGGACGCGTAGAACATGGACTGTGGGGGAAGACTAATTATGAAGACAAAGCCACCAAGTCGTGAGACAATTTAGCAATGCGTTCATCCGTGGCTCTAATACTTCCATCGAGAGTGTTATGAACACGAAGCCACGAGAAAATTTGAACGGGCTCCCACAGGGACTTATCCTCATTAGGAATTCGAACAAAGCGAGACTAAGGCAAATCGGCATGGACAGCCCGCAAACTGTAAATTTTGGCCTGAACGCGATAGGCTCCTCCTCCTATAGCTAGACCATAGTAAAGAAAAGTGGCAGTAGGGATACCTTGGCTTCTTCTTGATTTCTGAAGCGGTTTGAGGGAGGCTGACAAGAACCCAAAGGGAAGCGCACAAAGTAGAAAATACCTAAAAATCGAGGTGCCGAGATCCCAGGTGAACGCAAGAAAATACCGCTGATCAGGGAAAATTACGATAACCGCACTAGCGGATAAAATATAAATAAATAAAAACCCATCTCAAAAATTTAAGTGGCCATGGACATGTCTTTGCACTTGAATTTCTGTTTGTAGAAAAAGGTGCAAACGTGCCTAAAATCCAGGATTAACCTTTGTTAGCCGGAGCGGCGAGTCAAACAGAAAGCGGGTAAATGATACAGGAATGCAAAAAATTTCTGAAAGGAGGTTGAGACTGGGAAGCTCATTAACAGCTACGGACAAAAAGAACTGTAAACACGTGCAGAGGCATTGTAGGATTAGTAAAAAAAACATAAAAAGCTGGAAGAAGGGAATTTTGTAACTTAGACTAATAACATTCAAAATGAACAGAGAAACTAGCAAAGTATGCCAGAAATAGATCACTATGAAAAATATTCCCCAAACTGAAGGTAGAATAGAAATATCAACGGTACACTCAGAGCTCTAAACCGCGCCTAAAACTAGCGGGGTGAACGTCAGAAGAAACTGGTATAACATCGAGACAATCCTGATCCATATTACGCCTTGCCGCTTAAAAAATTCAGTACTAAATTAGAATAGACTGCACCTGATTGTTGTCCTTCACGAAGCCGTTTGGGATGTTTGGCTTGTCCATCGTCGGGTAAAAGGAACGCTTTCCACAGGCAAAACAGGTCCCGACACTGGGTCGACGAGAAGGCGAAAAACAGGAACGTTTGACATAAGAGGCTGGGGTTGCATCTGTGAACTTGAGGTGGACGCCGGCGTTCCCACTGGCGAGGATCTGTTGTTGAGAGTTGAAAGAGTGGTCTTCTTCTTAGCGGCCTAGTACGCTACATGGCCGCAAAACTCTGCACTGTGGATCCTTTGAAACTGGTCTTCGTTGGCCTTCTTCTTGAACTTACGTGGTTCGCTATACTTTAGTTTCTTAATTTCTTTCATCTGCTACTCGGCAAAATATTCGTTAGCGCGCTTGATATGACCAACGGTTTCTGTTAACAAATCTTTAAACGAGTCCATTAACTGTTTCTTATTCTCCTAAATGAGATCGGACACTTCGTCTTTGCTGACGGATATAACGCAAGAAAGAGCCGATAAGAGCGTTAAGAAAAACCAAAGAGAGGGTGGTTCGTAAGCCTAGATGACGTACACGTGATATACGCAGCCTTATATACCCCCGATATGGCTACCCATGGTGCACCCGGCCTAGTACCCAGGCCCTGTTGTATCTCGTGCCGTCAAAATATTTATTTCTGTCTTCTTCGCTGGCTCATTCGTCAGAAATAACATTTTGTTATAATCATAACACCCAGACAATGTGTCCAGCAACCTATATATTTTCTCAATAAATTTTCAAGTTTTTGAATGGCTTTATCTGGTTTAATTTAATCTGCAGTCAGACAATCCTACTTGCCTGACCTTCGTCTGATCGTAGGTTTGTCAATATTAATCAGAGTGACTCACACCAACCTTTTGGGGGATTTCGGGTCAATTTAACCCGCGGACATACACGCAAATTCATACCCTCACCGTGGTACAAACGGGGGGGGGGGTGGATGGAACCCCTCCCCCCTCCCTGGAGTTTTTGATATGTTGCCGTATTTTGAAACGATTTTACCTTTAGTGGAAAGCCTTTGAACTTCTTAACAAGATGAGGTATATTTTATGGGTGGTGGCCCTGCTGGAGGCTAGTGACATCACCAACAATGGTCACCATCTTGGATTTTACCAAGAATTAGAAATCAGGTTAAAACCATGAGAAACAGTATTTTTTTTTTTTACTTTACATGAAAAATAACACATAAATAAACACTTTGCATGATTTTAGCCGCAAGATTTACTTTATTGTTGAAAGCAGTTAAAAAAACATGTATTTTCACACAAAAATGGCTTGACCACCTGCTACTTATGACGTCATATCTCGTAACCATAGTAACTGTTTATCACTGAACTCGTCTAAAAATGTGCGCGAGGGATGAATGAACAGCTACTGAAAAAGTTAGCTGCTGATGTCTTATCCTCTAGGAAAAAACTCAAAAAAAAAAACTTACAGGGGGGGTGGCATCCACCACCACCTTGTACGTTGTACGTCCGAGGGTAAATACAACGATTACAAGTCTTATACTACATGAGAAATTTCTGCAATTTGATTGGCTCAGAGCAGTGGTATTTCAGCTTAATTTGAAATACCTAAATGTGAAAATTACAAAACTTTTGCGGGTAGTAGTTTAAACAAATAATCGGCTTGATTTTTTAAATGATATTTGGCATAAAAACCACTCATGATATTTCAAAATTGTCACTCGTCTGACAGCTCGTGAAATTACGTATAACAATTTCGAAATATCACTCGTGGTATTTATGCCAAATATCACTACAAATCGTGCTATTGCCTATACTAATTTTAATTTACATGTGAAACTACCTGTTCCAGACTTTAAGTGAATGGTTACCCTAAATATTGTAACTACCGTCTATTCATGTTGTAACTACTGTCTATATAGTTGTCTTTTTGACAACAGTTCATGTTTTAATCTGCGAATTACACTTGTAAAAATTTATTAAATTGACCCTTGGTGTGCTCTTTCTGACCATGTGGGTCTGTTGTATGATACCATTTACATAAAACAAGGACTTGTACCCAGTTCCCCATAACGTTGAATGATTTATTAACCCATCAACGTCCCTTGTACCGCTTGTGACGTCATCATTTTTAACTTTGTAATACTTGTGCAGGGGGAGAAACCTTTCGAAGCATAGCAGAATGAACACGATTTCGTCGAAGAGACCGGTGAAAAACGCGAAAAACCATGAAAAGTTGACCCGAAAATTCTAATTAAGATATTGCTCCACTATCCACCTGCAACGGACCTTCCATCCAATCCTATGATCCTAGGAGCTATCCAAGAAACTTTTCTTTTTGTCGATCCTCCTAAGTTTTTCCTTTCAAAGTGTTACTTTTTGAAGAATTTTTACTTCGAAAGGGTCTTTCGTTTCGTAATAGAGCAAGCTTGAATTTCTAGCCTTTTGCGTGACACGGCAATTAACGTGGCGACCATGAGAGCTGTCGTGTAGGATAAAAGTCATAAAAAGGAGACTTATTAAATTGGGGTATTTTTCTACCTGAACAGTTTTTGGATTAGGAAAAATACTAGTTTCAAGTTAATGATTTCCGCAAGGGATGAATTCGTAGCAAAACTCGGTAACAGATTTTTCTGTTTCCGTCCGCCATGTTAGTGCCCCTCAGAGGGGCACCAATCTGGCGTCTCCATACAAAGCTATATTAATTTCGGTAAATTTAGGTAAAACAGTTTCACCGACCCTAATCTTGGCGAAGTTCTTGGTGTCTTTTGCTTCTTTCATTTCCCTTCTGGACTCTGTATACTATTAAGTTATGTAATACTCCCCCACGTCCGACTTCATTTGTTATATATAGTCGGCAACGCAAACCCCGTTAACGCGGTCACCTTCGGGCCATAAAATCCTAGTCGTTTTAATGAGGTAAGTGCTCGTACAGGGAATAGTTTATTCAAAAACATGACCCATAATTTAACGTCTTGGTCATATCTCAATTAAACGCAATCAGGCGCGGTTGGTTTTCTACCTAACTTTAAACAGTGTAAAACACTCAACCTCGTCTTCGGCCGGGGAGCGCCCTGGGGACGAGTTGGTAACACTCTAAACGATTTTTTTTATATATATAAATGCCAAGTATGGGCTGATCATCATAAGCTATCATTGTATTTAAGATTGTTGGTAAGCTCATATAAGCGGTGCCTTACGTCATGATAATGTCTGTTTCTTTCAAGAGAGAATGAGCTAGATCATTCTCTCTTGTTTCTTTTTGATATTTCGGTTGAAAAGTTGTCAATGTGTTGTTTCCATGTCATCGTCAAAGTACAAATATGAATGATTTTGTCACTTTATAACATTATAACTCGCGCGATTTGGTGTTTATTTTTTCGGCATGATTGTCTTTTTGTTACCAGTGTTTCTGTTTATGGTTTTGAGTATCACAAATTGTGACTTTTCACTGACTTTTTAATTTCAAGAGATAGCTTATTCTCCGAGAACTGTAAAAGAAGAGCTTGAGACTCAGGTGGTTTCCAGTCCGCTGGTATCACCCAGCTGTCCTGTTTTAGAGAACGGGGAGCGACAGTGATCAGACTCCTCACGGTCAGTGTTACCGTTACAAAAGGAGTTTGCCAGTGAAGGAGGCGACTCCAGGCTTGACTGAGCGTCTCCCTTTCCGTCCCTATATCATTTTTTGTGATCAACCAGTAAAACTTGCTGTTAGAGGGAGAGACATATCATTTTCAGGAGAAGTGAACAGAGCATAGTTTCAATTAGCAAGGACTCAATTTTGTAGACCAACTGCAGTGGCTAGCGCTGTACAGTGGTGGGATTTTAGGCAGGGTTCAGCCATTAATATCAAATATAAGATAATGCATCTGTAGGGGCGGCTTTAGAAGAGGTGAAAACGACACAAAAACCGTAGGTTTAATAAGCAAGACAACAATTTGCGGGCGCAGCATACTTTTTGGTACCTTTCTTTTCTGTCCCTGCACTACCAAGACCCGGCGAAATTTCCTCATGCGACGTTTCGTCGTAGAGGACGTAAAAACCCTTAATGAATGTTTCTTTCTCTTTCTGAACTAGGATTCGATCCCCGGCCAGGAATTCAACTCTAGGGAAATCAGGTGGCCTACTGATCTGAGCAAAAAATGAGAATCTGAACATTGATATGAGGGTTTAAAGGAAATCAATCGCATTTGTTTGACTGAATTCGGTTTTAGTTGGATTCGTTTGATTAAGTTTGATTGGTTCGGTATGTAGTCGAATTGCGAACTCGAACTGATTGAAAAGAGTCGTGCAATTTAATAATTGTTCGACTAACGAAGTAATCAAACTTAATCGAACTGGTTTGAGTTCAGTTACTGAGATTTGTTCGCCGATAATTGAACTCACGGGAAAAAAATGAGTGTTGTTCGATTATGGCCTGCGGAAAAGGTTTTTTATTATTATTATTATTATTATTATTATTATTATTATTATTATTATTATTATTATTATTATTATTATTATTATTATTATTATTATTATTTTCGCGTTTTTCAGGCGAACGAAAGAGAGCGCGAAAGCGAGCGAGAAGCACCGCCAGACACGACACACGCGCGACGGGGGAATGCACCTTCCCCGGTCGAGTGTGTCTGGAGCTCCTCGCTCGCTTCGCGCTTGCCTTCGCTGGCAAGTAAAAGAGACTTAATCGGGACTTGATGTATGGATTATGATTCCGATTAAATTCCGGAATCAGTTCTATAACTAAACAATAGATTAACTACGTCGGGTATTAAGAACTGGAAGCTGTAAAAGTTATTTAATTAGCTGGAGGTGTCTGCCAAAGGAAGTGCGGCGATTGCAACAACACGTCTTCGTCGCCTGCCTTGTAAATTAAATCTGTTACTCAAGAGGCAAGTCACTCGTTTATACTGACTCAACGATTTATTGGGCCATACAAAACACAAAAAATATCTTCTTAAATAAAACTGCTGGTTCCAAATAATTATATTAGTTTGATTCTCAAATGGTCTAAGAATTTATTAATCTATGGGCATGATAATCTTGCGAAAAATAAATACTCATTGCGAATTGAACATACCAGCAAACCTAACAGTCAGTTTCAGGATGACCATCATGCTAACAGGTCTAAAGAGGATCAGAAAGCAGATCTATAGCCTCCGTAGCAGGCGCCGGTTGTACGAGGACTCACGCGCGGGCAGAAGGGGAGAGAACTACCTTCGTCTTCGTCCCTTGGGCGCTTTATAAAAATGAGTTTAGTTTTGGAGGCACTAAAGGACCAACGTTACAAAATAGAAAGAGGCGGATACCAATAGAGGGACTAATAAGCGAAACAAAATATTTTGGCTAACTGTAAAATCTTGCTTCTTTCCCTTGTTCTTTAAAAACTAACCGTAGCCTGCCACGCCTGCTAGAAGTGATGCTCATAGCTGACACAGTCGTCAGCTAAGAAAACGTACAAACCGAATCATTCATTGGTAAAAAGTAACAAAGATAGCAAACGCTAAAAGAGATTTTAAATTTAAACAACTTAACTTGAAAAATTTAGGCATGTGTCTTGTACAAAACTGACTCATGGGAGCAATATTATGTAAGGTTCGATTCTGGAAAGATTAGAAAGGATGAATTCTTTCACTCCCAGGTGTTCTTCTTCTTCTTTTTTTCTTTTTCGCTGGCTAGCTGATCACGGGAAATGCGAATTCGCAAAGCCCGTGTTTATTTATCAACCGCTCCCCTCTTTAGGAAAAGGAACAAAGGTTAATGAGTGGGATCCCTGTGCACGCTTGGATGTGGAAGGTGATCATGAAGGGAAAAACTGCTTGTCATTCGACAACCTACTAATTAAACCATTTCCGCGCCTCGAGTCACATCGTCTAAATCAATGTCGTCCAGACAGAGACTCATACGCTTCCAGTAATTTTGTATTTCCAAAAGTTCTTGGGCTGTGGTATGGAGAGGATCAATGGCTCCTCCTCTTCTGCCGTAGTTAACGTGGCTGTAACTTTTTCTCCGCGACGGTAGGTGTTTCACGTTTGTCCTGTTTGCGGATCGTGGCTTTTTGGTCCTTCGCGAGCTTGCCGAGCGATGAACGAAAGAACCCTCTCGAGAATGCTCACGTGAAGGCTCGCGAGAATGTCCTCTCGAAGTGTCACTCTCTTGATCCGTGCTGCTGCTTGCGCGTGGAACACTCGAAGCAGGTGAAATACGTTTAGTCACTTGTTGCGCACTAATTGGACGAGAACCTTTCTTGTACAGTTGGGATGGAGAAGAAAGGGTTTGGGAGCGAGACTTCCGTGACGAATAAAGGTGGTGAATACGCTGAGGAACAGAATCTGCGATTGAGCTAGCCAGCGGTGAACCCGCCGTGAGTTTCATATCCACAGCTGTGGTGTATCTGGAGGAATCTTTAGTCACTCCGTCAGAGTTTAAATACGCGCTCTTTACCTCCGTGGCCCCAAGCGAAACAATATTCTCAGCTTCAACATTATCTTGGCTGGTGTCAGAGGGCCGTTTAAGTTTTGAAACCTTTTTCCGTGTGTAAGTTCCCGAGGGAGTGTCTATGCTCCCATTTCTGTCCAGATGTGAATCGGCAGCACTTCCAGAAACTTCAGCACCTTCCTTTCCGGTATTTTCTACAACACTGTCTTTTCTTTCCTGGTCCTTGAACTCTACAGCTTTCCAAATACCGTTCTTCAGTTTTGGAGAACGAGGCGCAGAAATATTATCCGCATATTGACTGTGGACACTATCATTAGATTGTTGTATTGACAAAGCACTGAGGCGGTTCTTTTGTGCGTCCGATACAGGCGATGGTCCATCGGTTTCACTCAAAATCCTACTTATTCTATTCTTCTGAGCATTGCTGCCAGAACTAGGGGTTCCGACCAGAGAAAAGGTCTGTCTTCCACAACAAACTGCGTCTAATATAGCAGCCTTAAGTTTCCTGTTCAAAATCGCGTAAATTAGCACGTTGTAAATCACGCACGACTTAGCAACAAGAACAGTGATGTGTGACACCAAAGGCGCTATGTGCCCGTTGGCGGCTTTGATGAAGGAGACAACAACATAAGGAACCCAAACAATCATTGAGAAAAATATAACGACAATAATCATTTTAGCAGTCTGTATGTGGGTCCTCTTAAGAAGTGGGTGTCGTTTCCTGACGGATGTCTGCGTCCCAAGTGATCGTCCAATAGTTCGCTGCGTGCTTCGACGAACGGCGAAAAAAATCCTTGCGTAGCAATAAATCATTATCGTAAGCGGTATCAGGAAAAGAAAGAAGGGAGCGATTACTGAATATGCTATCGAAGACGTTCTTTGATCGCCGTAGTTAATATAGCAGCCGCTGTAAAAGATCGCCTCTTCCACGAAATTGTTCCAACCAACACAGGGTGGAAAGGTAAACAAAATTGTATACAAGTAGATTATCGCTAGTATTCCTATAGCTTTTCTCCGTGTAATTATTTGAACAGCCCTGGTTTGACTTGGCCTTGTTATGAAGAAAAACCGATCCACAGAAATCGCAGCAAGCGTCGATACAGTACAACATATGAAAAAGTAATGGAAAAATCCAAAAGAGATGCAGCCGCCTCGACCAAACAACCACTTCCCATGCAACGTGGACGCGATGGAAAACGCATTGTCCAACAGCGACAGCATCAAATCACAAATTGCTAGGTTTAGAATAAACAGATTAGCAGCCGTTCTGAGCTTTGGGTATTTCCAGAATACGAAAATGACAAGAGAATTCGCGATAACGCCGCAAACTCCAATTATACAAAGGTAAATAACAGATCCTAATCTCGCGCTTTCGTGGTCGTCGTCTTGCGAAGAACCGTTAGAGAGGAGTACGCCATTTGTACTCATAGTTTTCTAACGGTGTGTGAGTTTGATTCTTTACTCTTTCAACGTCTTGATGGGATCTCATTTAGGAACTAAACTCCAGGAAATCACATGAAAGTTCTTTGCTCCCAGCTTAATAAATCCGTTTCGCATTTCACACACGGCATGAATGTTCTTTAGCGAATAAATAGACCCAGTATCCATCCAGATTAATGACCGCTCTGTTGACCAATAGCATTAGAGTGTTTAAACAGTTCTTTTGAGGCAATTACCATAAGAGAACACTCTTGTAATTTACTAGTAAACTTTCAGCTTTGTAAATTTGGAACGCGATTTATAGTTCTATTAATCGGTCAGTATAAAACACGGACTGCGGACTGCGGACTACGGACTGCGGACTGGGTATAAAATACGGACTAGGTATAAAACGCGGACTGGAAAACACGGACTGGGTATAAAACACGGACAAAGTATAAAACGCGGACTGCGGACTGTGGACTGGGTATAAAATACGGACTACGGACTACTTTTGTAAAAACGGTGCTAATTGGTTCTAGGTAAGGAAAAATAAGATCAAAAGATCGCTAAATAGCAAGACACGTGAATTAAAGTTGTAAATACTCCTATAAATCAGTCTTGGTGGAGGTGTGTCGCTCGGTTCTCTGAATCATGAGCCAGGTCAAAATGCTATTTTCTTCACCCATATTTAGACCTTGTCTCGGTCTCTAACAATCATGAAAGGGGTCAGGATCGGGGGTGGTACTTCCTTATATAATGGAAGGGTAGGAGTTTTGGGCCTTTTTGGTCTGAAAACACTTTGCCCGTTTTGGTGTGGAATCGGGTATGGTTTTCGAGGGAACAACGGGAGCGTACATGAATGGACGGATTTATCGTTTCAATTCCAAATGAATAAGAACGAAATAGAAATGTGCCAATTCGAAATGTATTTGGAGAATTTTTTTGTTTCCGCTCTAACTTGGTAATGATGACATAATTTCTGCCTAATTAGACCTAAACCGTTACAGGCTCTGAGATAGTTGGGTCCGCTGAAATGAGAAAGCGAAAACACGAAAATAAAACGAGTGAGAACTGGCGAGTCTCCCCAACTATCTGAGAGCCTGGAACAGGCTAAATTAGGCCAGGTCCGAAAATGGGTATGGATTTTAGAGATCTGGTCTGGAAACGGATGTGGAAAATGGCATTTCTTGGTCTGCAATAACGTCAGGATTCGGAGAACCGGGCACCACACCCCCACCAAGAATTCCCAGTGGTACCACCCTCCGGGGATCAGGAGCAGGGTGTAAATCATGTCATCATAATCATCGCTTAGAACATAACGTTGGATGACTCATTTCGGTTATTATTCACGTATGTGAGTAATCCCTCCCCCCCCCCCCCAATACTGCTTTTGTGCATCGTGGAATGCCCTACATTGACCTTCTCGTCTGAGTTCTTCATTCAGTCCTCATATTCCCAAGCCTTTATTTGAAACGGAATTGTGACATCCGATAAGAATTTTACTGATCTGACTTACATCAATACTATTTTTTTTAAATTCGCTACTTCTTATTGGTTTAAAACTGCAAATTGAAATCTCTTCTAACTCCCTCCTTTTATAAAATTCAGAGTTTAATTTCAGTTGCCTTGAGGAATGGGCATGACCTTCCTTCTCCGTGGGAAGAATAGACTTCATGAGGAATGTTAAAGCTGGGACTACTGTTTTTGCTAGTCCGCTTTCCATTTCTCTCGATTTTACCTTTCTAAAGTCGTTTTTATATACATAGTCTGTAGTCCGCGTTTTATACTTAGTCCGTGTTTTATACTCAGTCCGGAGTCCGCATTTTATACCTAGTCCGTATTTTATACCCAGTCCGCAGTCCGTGGTCCGCAGTCCGCAGTCCGTGTTTTATACTGACCGTTCTATTAATATTCGTTGACCTGGGGCAAACTTCGTCACCGTGGTAATGCCATCAGCTTTTTGATCCCACTAATTGGACGCAATTCCATTAATCACTTCGATGTTCTGAGTTCAAGAGCCCTGTCGTATAAACATACTTAACAGAAATTTGACCTCTTTCTAGCTTTATATTGTGTTTATGCAAATAACGTTTCTGTCAAAAACAATACTGCGGATGCTGGTGAAACAATTAACCGCAGGTCACCCAATCATATACCCCAAGTGAGTTTTTTCACAAGTTCTGAATTCTATGACGGCAGTTTCATGGTGATGTAAGACCGCTCATATCAGTAACGCCCTGAAATTTTTGCAACAGGGCACTTTTACCCGTCAAGTTTATAAAGTCGAGCCTCTCGTTAGACTACGAGCAGTCTCTCTTTTTCTTAGACCGTCGAGCGAAACTCGCGAGATATATACGCAAATGCTCGTTCTCTCCCCGTACTTTTATTCTGAACAAAGAGAGAGTGATCGCAGGCTGGGCTCTTGTAAGCGACCACCTAGAATGCGCATGACTTTGTGGTGTAATTTATGACCTGAGGCATGATACTTGGGCTATGCGCAAGATCACTTAATTACGGAAGTGGTAGTCTACGAGAATCCGAACCGGCCATAAAGAACATTCAGTGGGCGGTTCCCTTCCAAATTAAATTAGGGGTATTGACACACCTGGACCCTGGGTACCAGAGGTTTTTTCTCGCGTGCGACGGAGAGCTTCGTTTCGTCGGCCGCAGGCCCACACGTGTTCGGCCGAAGACACGAGCGGCAACGCTTTTCGCGCGGGTCACATTTGAAGACTTGACCGAAACCGGAAACCGCGCATGAAAAGCCTCTGGCACCCAGGGTAACACACCTGCTGTTTGGAAGTAAATTAGTATCATGCAGTTTTTAAGTCACGATATAGTTGGTCCTATATTCTCAAAGTTCTTTGTACAATGAGTAAGAAACCGAAACCGGTCATTTCGATACAAAGCACTGACAGGAGCCTGGCACTGACAGTAACACAGAAAATTTGATCACTTCATTTGCGCTTGGAAAAGAGAAACATTTGTGGTGAATTGCTCTTCGTTCTTTAAACCAAGTAAGTGAAACTATTTACACTTCGACTGGATAAACTTGTATCGATAGAAACGACCGGTACGGCCGCGAATACAGCTGTTTCTTCCCCTTATGTCCATTACGCAGCTGTAAAATTAGCGACTTTTCCTGTGCCTGCGAAAAATCGCACAGTGCTATTATTATTACTATTATTATCATTACTATAATGATAACTATAGCAAAATTGTAAAATCTGATTGCATATCAACTGCCCTGATTTCAGCCTTAATTGGACAGTTTAATAGGACAGTACGCGTTATGCTTAAGTAATTGGTCAGTACGCGCCATCACGCGCGCGCTTAAATGGCTTTTTTTTTCACTGCTAGGAAAACAAAATTTCGAATTTCTTGTGTTTTGTTTTAAAAAATAGCCTATTGTGTCACAAATTTTGTTAAAGTTATTATTAATTGGTAACAGGACTGAGTGGAGTCCAATCCGGTCTGTAATCATACGAGTGATTAAGAAATGAAACTGAGACTCTCCCAGCCGAGAGTTACTGAAAGGAGTAGGCTGAGTAAGGAGAACTTTCACTCCCATATAAGCCTGTCAACTGATATTTGGGTTGATAAATAAACATTCGATTTACTACAAACACGCGACAGGAACAGCATTGCTCATTCATGATAACTGGTCCACTGCAATTAATCGTCAATCTCTATCGGCAATCAACCTCGTTCCCAGGCCGGTTCTCTCGAAGGGTAGGAAAGAGATCCTGGGAACGAGGTTGGCACTTAATTGTCGGTGAAAACTCTCATCGGGGTGGTCAAAAGGTGGCCGCGGCCGCTCGATGAAGGTGGCCACTTTTTTATTAGTAGACTGCAAAACAGTCCGTGTTTTTGGGTGAGTACGCGCGAGCAGTCAAACAAATTAAGGTACGGAGCGATCTGGAGCGAGGCTGAAAACAGAGAGTGAGACTGGGAGAGACACTAAAAACTACATTTGAATAAAACCCCATTCTATTGGTTGATAGGTGAGAGGACCAAACTGCAGCGGAGGACACAACTGCAACGCTACAAACTGACTACCGGCGACGGGTGTGTAACGCTCGCGCACTTTGTGGGTGTGTTACTCTATAGCTACGCTAAACAGATTTTGAGAAAAAACCTACTCTTTTACAGTCTAGCTTAATAGAGGTTTAATTGGCAATTCTTTTCTTCAAATATTTCGGGGCCTTGATTATCGGCTGCTTTAAAGTTGATTAGCAAAGGGTTGCCGCTTAATGGAGGTTCAACTGGATGACAATGATCTCCTGCTCATGCAAGGGTGGGCAGGAAGTCGTTGAGAGTATCAAGGTAATTTATCCTAACTGCCCGATTTATCCGGGTTCCTGCAATGCAAAAATACCGTATGATAAAACTCCACCCGCATCGTTAGAGTATATGCACGCGAACCAACGCTGTCGCGGAATGAGACAGCTAAGGAAGTTCGAGGGACTTGACACTTGAGGATCTCACAGCAAAGACTACTTTAAAAAGTTATTTTAGGCCACTAGAACGCTCGCACAGTAGAAGAGGCTGTCCCACTTAAACTTAACCCACAATAAAAAGACTTGAGTTATTATTCAGAACACGTTTAATGCAAGAAAAAATGGCCGTTTGCGTCAGTTGCACGTGAGACCTTCGGGACTCGCGTGGAATCGCTGTCCAAAGATCTCAGGGGCATAATCTTTGAATCTTTGCAATTGTGGCAGTTGGTAGCCGCTTGGTACCGACGCCCGCACAAATGCAATAAGGTAAGCTGGATGTATAAAACATAAAAAAGTTGTTTTGGGGTGGTGGAAGGTAGGGAGATTTAGAAAATTGTGCGCACACGCCCCTGAAACCTCCTTCTAATTTAATCCCGAAACTGACAGTTACTTGCAATTGAACTGACTCCATGTTTTTGCAGGGCTTGGAAACCATGGTCATGTGTTTGCGTGTGGACAGCATGATTATCGGGCAACCTCGTCCCCAGGGTCTTCTCGTTTTCCAATACGGTAGCGTTACTTCTATTCTGACGTAGCCTGTTCCAGGCGTTCAGATAGTAGAGCGCGACGGTAAGTGGGGAGCGAGTTAAGTTGCACACTTGGAAAAAGGGACGGGGGGGGGGGTGGGGAACGGGGGGGCGAGAGCGAAAATATTGGAAAACGAGAAGACACTGGGGCGAGGTCAGATTATCAGGTAAAGGGACAGGTAAGTAGGAATTATAAGTAGGTATTTATTTAGCTGACAAGTCAAATTTACCATAGTAGTTCTTGTTACTAGCTAGCCTGTGAGCAAGAGAAGCGACAAGTCACGCCAGAGTAGCACGCAAATAGAGGCACAAATACGAGTTCTCAGAAGTATTAATTTTCCAATTCATGTTACTAGCGGAAGTTGTTGTCTCAAATTAACAATTTTTTTTCAAAAGATTGACCTAAAAGAGGAGAAAAAAGAAAAGAAAAATAGAAAAGAAACGATAGCGATTGGAGGAAAAAAAGGAAAATATTACCAGGAGTGGGGTTCGAACCCACGCGGACAATACGTCCATTGGATCTTAAGTCCAACGCCTTAACCACTCGGCCATCCTGGTGTCACGTGGGATGTCAGGTCAAAAATTTGTATTTGAACAAAGATAGCAGAATTCAGAGTGCTCAAAACTGCGAGAGGTGCTTGTCTGTACACGTATTTTTAAAGCAAAAGGAAATTCAGTATTATTTATGAACACAATCTGAGCTATAAATAGAAAAGTGAGGTGGAACTTCATGAAAATGCATATTCTAATAAATGGTAGCCTGAGCTGCGTGATAGCATATCTATTTTCGATCTCCTGACAATATCCTGATGCGGCCGAATAATGAGATTTAATTACAGTCGAACCTCTCGGTACGGACACCTCTATATTAAGGACAGTTTCCAATGTCCCGACAAAATTCTCATATATTTTCTTTAAAAAAAAAACCCTCTATAATACGGACTCTCTCTAATACGGACAAAGGACACTAAATCTCGGCCCCAGAGTTCAGTTAAAACAGTGATTTGTCTACGACTGTAAGTACGTAGCTGATATGTACAATGTTGTATGAGACAGTGTCTTTGTAATGTGAATTAATAAACCTAAATGCAGTTTTAAGCCTGGATTTAGCTAGCCTGCGAACTGCAGACGTATTTCAGGTCGTCGCTTCTCAATACGTCTGTTGTTTAGCTACTGAATGTGGAGTCATAAAAGCGACGTCATCTTAGTGACCCCTTTTATACGGACACATCTCTAATTCGGACACTTTGCTCTGTCCCTTCGGTGTCCGTATTAGAGAGTTTCGACTGTATGCTCTGATCTTTATCAAATGTCAAATTCTCCCAACTAATTCAGAAAAAGTACAGTTGGCTCTACAACGGAAACAGGGGCACCCAGTGACGGTTTCCTCCCGAAATACTTAGGCTAGCCCCCGGGGGGAGGGGGGAGTACTTGGGTATTTTTTGGATGGGTGTGTGCCGCCCGGGACTCCAAATTGGCAACCCGTTCTATAAAATATTTCCCCTAAAATTGGTAACCCGTTCTAGAAATGGGCCAATCTTTTATACCCCGTTCTAGAATTCGCCCTAAAACTGATACCCCGTTCTAGAAATGGGCCAATTTTCTTACTCCGTTCTAGGGTGCAAGCTGAGAGTGTAACAGTTTGCTTGTTAACGCATTGAACAGTATTTTTAAAAGCAATCTGTCCTTGAATAATTTCAAATGGCTGCTTACAAAACTGGAGCTTTCGTGCGTTCGAAATATTATACCCCCGTTCTAGAAAACGCCTCTGAAATGGATACCCCGTTCTAAACCAGGAGCTTCAAAATCACGACCCCGTTGGGCGGCACATACCAGTATAGGTATGGGAGTACTTCTCCCCCCGGGCTAGCCAGAGTACTTTTAGATCTCTAGAAATGCATTCAAAGCGGCGCTATAAAATTTGCACCTTATCCCACTCCTTTTCGATATTACAAGGGCTTCAGTCGGAAAATTTTAGATGCAGTTTAACGTATTGCGGAAATAAGAATTTTTCTGATTCCTCTCTTCATCAAATTGACTTCGAAAGTTTTAGGTATCCTTTTTTGTGCGAAAATAACTTGACCTGGGCGGTGAAATGTGGAAAAGTTAACTTCAGAAAATCGTATAGGAAATTTTAAACATTTCTATTTCATAAGCATCGAAATATGTACATGAATAAAACGGTCGTCTAGAAATCAGTTTGACGGTCCTCAAGTAATTGAAATTCTAGGCAATATTTGCCTCCTCGGACATATATTTTACAGAAAACGAGTCATTGGATGCTACTAAAGAAGAAAAGAAATTGGCCGTCATTTGTGGAGAAGTGGCGGCCGCTCTTTATATAGCCTTCGAGCAAGCTCTCCACGGGCGCTCAGCTTGCTCGCAGGTAGACTTGCCTACAAGTCGAGCTCAAAATTTTCCTCGACGAGCGCAAAGCGCCAGTTAGAAATTTTTAATGTTTTACGAGAAGCGAAGGACTTTGAGAAAGTGTATTGTAGCTTGCAGGCTAAGTTGGGGGTTGTAATATGACACCTTTTATTACCACAGGCAGCCCAGTCGTAGTGTGTGTCAACAGCATAGACAAAATCGACAAAATTGGATCGATCGGAGCTAGACTAAGGGCCTGTTTACAAGGAGATAGGGTTACCCTTGTGCTAGGGTTACGCTAGCAAGCGGGTTAAAGGTTGCTCGTGTTTGCAGGCAAATTTCACAGGCAGGCCTACCCTATCACCCGGGTCAACTTTACCACCTTTGCTGACGCGTTTCGTCATGCGTGACATTCTTTGTAACGGTCCAAATTTTGAAATAATCTTGAAATTCATTATAGAAAACACGTCAAATACACGAAAAAATGGGAAAATATTATCATCGTAGACAGACTACTATTTATTTTTCAGATGTTTATAGTTAAGCTCAGAAATCGGATAATACCGTTCATATTGATACGATTACTGGTCACGCATGACGGCGGAAATCTGACCCGGGTAGGCGAGTTATCCCTAGCTGAGTGTTTACAAGGCAGGTAGGGTAACCCTCTTGCTTGTTATCCTAACCTAGCGGTATGATAACCCTACCTGCCTTGTAAACACGTCGTGTGAAAAAAGAAGAAATATGCTAGTGTTAGGGTAACCTCCTTGCTAGGGTAACCGTAGCAGCAGGGTTACCCTCCCTCCTTGTAAACAGGGCCTAAGATCAGAGTCGACGATATTCGACTGGAAAGGAATTTAAAATTAATTAAATATATCTTTACTATTATCGCTTTGTGCATTGACTTGTCCTGATTTATTTTCCCCAAGAAATTTTCCTATTTCTTATCGAACGAACCTTTAGAGATGCCAGTGTTACAGACACGAACTGTTCGGACAAACTGTGCTGTCTCTAGCAAACCCCTTTTTCGAAAACTCGACATTTTTGAAATTTATAGTTTACCTCTCTCTTTTCAAAACTTTATTTCAAACAGGAAGTATAAATCCGTAATTATTCTACTAGATATGCCGAGTCAGTACAATACTCATGTCTGCAGAACAAACATGAAAAGAAAATGGAACGTATTTTATAAACTGGGCCCTAGAAATCCAAGGCTTTGTGATTTTAGAAGTCAACTCCTTGCCTTTTACATTTTTAAAGGGAAAACTGGTGTCGAAAATTCCTTTGTATTTTTCTTTAAATACTTCGTAAGCTGTATCGGCATCTTCAGCTTCGTTAACGACTTAAATGCCAATCAGTGCTACGCAACACTGTTTTAAATTCTTCTCTCCTTTTTGTACTTGTATATCTTATGACAAAGCTTCTTTTAAATAGATTGAGATTGAGATTGAGAGTCATTTTTCGGGTTTCGGACTTAAATAACGAATCAATTTTCGTTTTCCTCATCCTTGAATAGGAACGGGGGTTTCATCAAGAGAACATAAACGGGTCCCACAGTTTCGTCTATCCGAAACCTAAAATATAGATTCATGAGCCAGGGCTAAAAGCGAAGCTTTCGTTGACTAGATAAGCTTAGATACTTATAAACAAAAAAATAATAATAGAATAAAATCGTGTAATACTAAACGTCGACGGCAATGAGAACGGCAACAAATCAATAATTAGCAAAAAAAAAAAACAACAACAACCAAACAAACAAATTTGCACGTGCAGCACACTCCTTTGAACATTTCTTTGCCTTTGTTTTGCACGATTAAAACGTGAAACTTCCTGGTTACACATTATCTTTTTTATGGAGGAATTGTCGTATGTGCTCACCAAAAACATGTTGCTTGTGTTCCTCTTCGCTTTTATTTGTTTTCACTGCCACGTTGCTGATCGCTAGCATTACTCATTTTCTCGTCGCCGCTATGAAATTTTCATGTTTTTCTTCCAACGAAATTAGTCTCCTTTGCTTTTAATCACTCTTTCCAGGTCTATCTCTGTTATCCACGTGATGAGCCTAGACATCAAAAATTACGTCGAAAAATTGTTGTTGTTTTTTCTCTAAAAGTCCAGGTGGTGATGCGATTTCCTACCAAAAAAACCTTGAGTTGCCTGTGGTGTCATACCTGTTGATTGAGTTATTGGTATACCTAAGGTGCGGACGGACGGACTGTGGGGGGTACGGTCAAGTGATTACCAAAATTTCTCGAATGCATAGATTACCAAACTTAGTAGGTATGAGCCTCTGCTCGCGCGCGCTTCGCGCCCCCGGTTTCATTTGCCAGGCTGAAGAGGTTCTTTTTAGGGCCTGTTTACATGGAGTGGGGGACCCCGGTCTAGTGGGGTTGGTTTCTTTTGTTTTCACGCTCTGGGGAACACAAAACAAAAGAAACTTACCCCACTAGACCGGGGTCCCCCACTCCATGTAAACAGGGTCTTAGTATGATCGTTAACAACTTCAAGAAAGGAGTTATTTCAAAAGACCAAATTAAACTTAATTGCGCTACTTTGGTGGGGCTGTGAAACGCAAGTGAAAAGTGAAACCTTTCATGATCTGCGACTTTCACGTTCCCAAAAATGCAATTTGTTTCATCACAAAATTTTGCATAAGCTTTGTTTCAACTTCCCCTGGGATTATCAATCGTGATCATGATGTGTAAGGATTAAGGATGCAAGGTCAACGGCTTATCGTAACACACAGGCTAGCTTCTCTGCCACTTTGGCTTTGAAAGAAGAAATTGTTTACATCCCGCAGAACATTTTTGAACGGTTATTGAAAGTGTTTCAACTAAAAAAGAAATTCAGTGGTTAGAGTATCCGAACTAGAACTCGGAGGGTCGTGAGTTCGATTCTCATCTGGAGCTCGGAAAATTTTTTGGAGCTTTCTGGTGTTTGAATTCTCCTTCTTCTTTAATTCATAACTTGGAATCGAACCCGAGCCGTGCGACCAGGAAACTGGACCGAGTAAGCTGTCGCAAAGAATTCTGGGACTGTTACTGGGGACAGGGAAAACAAATTGACCATCAGAGAGTTTAAGCAACGACGACGTCGACGTCAACAAGAACGGCAAAAGATTGGCAAAAAAACAAATTTGCACGTGCATCATGCCTTTTTGTACATTTCTTTGCCGTCCCGCCCTCAAAGTCTCTCTTACACAGGGTGGGAACTAATTCGAGCCACTTCTAAGACCTTTTAAGGGTTGAACGTTCATCCGCATTCACTATGTTCACATAGACCATAATGCACCTCGATTATCCCCCCAAATTTTGCATAACCATTGTCTTCGATTTCTCCTGGGACGACTGTAATACCCAGGAGAAATTGGAAGCAATCGTTTTGCAAAATTTGGGGGGGGTAAGCAAGGTGCATTATGGTCTGCGTGAAAATGGTGAATACAGCTATTTCGAGAGAGGTTGTCGGAAAAACTGCTCGCGACAATCCCGAAAGGTATTGTGCGTGGTTTTGTATTCACTGTTTTTTCAAAGAAATTTGAAAGAATGGCACGAGAGGCCATGGACGTATGTTTGCGAGTGCTAAAGGAAAGCAACAAAAGTAACTTCGACAGCCTAAGTGTCAGAAACAATGTATTGATCATATCCCATATTACCTTTTGGGGTTGTCACGTGCGCTTTTTTCCGACAACGTTTCTCGAAATAGCTGTATGTAATAAGGTACAGGCGACAATAATGTGTTGAAAGACCAGAATTCAAGCCTCTTTAATGAATCACTCAAGTAAGAAGGGTTTCAATACAACTTTGAAGGCAATGGTGGGAGAAATTACAAATATTTATAACTTAAAATAAGCAAAGTTGAACACTGTAAAACCTTCCTCTCAGCGTTCATTTTGGAAGAGGAAATTTAAAAACAAACTTTTGGTTATTCAAGTTGACGAAACTCCTGGCTTTGCTTAAAGGATCCACTTCCTTGTGGTCCTGAGAGATCAACCGTGTCGTTCACTTTGTTGTAGCCTGAGTTCTAGTCGTACTTGTAGAATCCTTCACCAGTCTTCCTTCCCAACTTGTTTCGAGCGACAAGGTCGTTAAGAATTTCGCTCGGCTCAAAAAGTGGCACATCTGGGTATTTTTCATGCCAACCTGAAATATAATAACGGCGAGAAAATGAAGACGATATCCAAAGGTTTGTAATTTATGGCATAGAATTTTGAAAATGCAGGTGTAGACAACCTTCCCAAAAATTATAAGCAGAGAGAAAGTGTGAAATAAATGGGGAAGAAAACAGTTAAAAAGCGAGGAAGCAAAATTTTACGGCGGGATGTTTGCTGTCTTCTGGCCAAACGTGTAAGGCCTTAGTCTGCTACACAGCCGTTTTTAGTACAGGGTTGCGTGACGACACTAAAAACGGCTGTGTAGCAGACTAGTAAGGCCTCAGAAACACTAGAAATTTACTTTTCCTCGCCCCATTCTTCTCGCTTGCTACGCCGGCGCGCGTAAAAGGCGCCGCCGCCAAACATTAGGGAACTTACGATCCGACAACGGCGACGTCCATGAAAACGTCGCTGAAAAACAGACTTCGCATCATTTTAAACTTTTTCGCGATTATCCCAATTCGCCCTGCTACTTAAAAGAAGGGGATTTTGGCTGGAGCTGAAGAGAGGGGAACGCGCTCAAGTTCGGACAGAGATGACATTTCACCTCGCAGTTGTGTTTGACGTTCCCGTTGCCGTTGCCGTTGTCGTCGTGGTTTCGTAAGGTCCCCATTTCCCCGAACTCTCACTCGCATTATAGAAGGAAAAATGTGGGAAAAGTCACCTTATTCTTTTTGAACATGGGAGAGTTGTTTTGTCCTGAGGAAAAAATTCTTCAAGGACGGTGTTTGCCAGTGTAATTAAGTCAAGGAAAAGTCGATGGTTTGATAGAAAATTACGTATTATCTGCGCTGGCAAATACGAGTAACTACTTGCGCATCTGTCTACTGAGAAAACTTGAACCAAAAAAGAAGCGACGTTGAGCTTAATTACAAATCATAAGCTTTGCAAGGCAACAACATGACACAACTTAGATAGAATGCGAAGAGCGGAGAAGCACTTTCGTCTTACTTTGGACGTGACTACAAAACTTACCGTCAATAATAAACTTTGTCGTGTCGAGTCCTACATAATCTGCCAGTTCCATTGGTCCCATTGGATAACCTAAAATTAGAAAAGTAAATAAAAATAAACGTTTACTTGAAAGTTACCAGAAAGGGGTAAAAAATAAGTCAAGAAACTTGGAGCGCAATTTAACGGGCGATGGGGTGAGGGGTGGGGGGGGGGGGGGAGGTATTGAACACACGATAAAATGGAACGGGTGGGATGTGAACATGGGTTCGCTACCCGAGGGAGTCCTAAACGAAAGGAGGGGGTGTTAAGTGCAGATTTTGGTGTCACTTACGTGTTCAGGATGGCAAGCCAATATTTTTCGACAAGCATATCTGCCCCCCTTTACTTGAAACTACCCCTCCCCCTTCTGGGGTTCGCATGGTGTGCCTAAGGGGTCAAATAGAGCCTGAACGACTAATTCTAATTTTTCGACAAGCACAACTGCCTCCTTCACTTGAAAGTACCCACTTCCCCTTCCGGGCTTCGTATGGTGTTTCTTAGGTGTCAATAGAGACTGAGTCACGCCCAGATTAGTCTAATTCTAATTTTTCCACAAGCATAACTCCTTTTCACAAGGAAGTACCCGACCCCTCCACCCTCCTGAGGCTCCGACATTTCTCTGACGTGCCCGTCACGTATTTTTATTAAGAAAAAAACCGCTATACGTGGTCTGCAGTCGACTGTGTGGTAGGAACTGATCTTATGGAAAACAAGACGTCTAAAGTCGTTTCCGTGGGATGCGTTGGTCTATGGAAGAATAATGGCGTTCTATCTGAATTTGGAAAAATTAGGGACACCGGAAAGATGTGTCATGTTATGAGCATCGATGAGTAGGTTACCTGTATGGGTTGGTTTAATGTGCTTATGACTGAATTTATAGTAGCCTGCGTGGCAGGCTACTATTTCTCCCCAATCCACATCCCCTTTTTGCTTCCTCCTTATCCCCTAACCCTTTCGACACCTGCTACGCAAGCTAAATTTATAGTTGTCAGTGGTCGCAAGGATGGAGTTGATCTTGTTTTGATCTATCGCTATGTAGTTTTTTTCATAGCACGATTTGGATAAGAAAAAGAAGTTATTTTGCATCAAAACAAGGTTTACCCGTGTAACTTAAATTGGAATGTTAACGGAAACAAGTAATGGAGAACATGCGCATAATGCTCTCTGATTAACCTGAACAGGAACTATATGTATAAAGATACATCATATCTTGGTAGTAAGTTGCCACTGGTAACTTTTTCAAAGAGAAATAAACATTGTAGTTTTAGGTTAATGAAACAAAACAAAACAAAACATCCGCTTGCTTTATCCAGAATCGAACCTAGGGTTACAAAGTTCGATAAGGTTCCAATGTTTTAATCCAAGATGAAAGTTTAATATTCCAAGATGCTCTTGATACGGTTAAAAATTAATTGCAATGTGTTTGCAAGGTGTCAAAGTTAACATAGTTCCAATTATTATCCCTGATTCCAAGGTATAATAAGTTTACTAAGGTCCATTCCTGATCCGTGTCCCATCCAGAAGTCCAATCTATCCCGAAAGCGAGTCGTCGATCTGCGAGGACAATATTTTCGCGATTTCACCGCCAATCGTCAAGGGTACGAGTTGAAATTTACGCGATTTAACCTCCCATCGTTAACGTGTTTTCGATAAGAAAAGAAAAAAACTGAACTCTAGCTGTGCTCGGCAAAAACTGGCGAACTCCGAATAGAAAAATCTATCGGAAATCACGGCCCGCAACCAGACGCTACTAAAACCTTATGAAAAAGCCAAACCTAAACAAAAAAGAATCATGAAGGAAAGAAATAATTTGGTTTAGGTCGCCTTTCGTGACTTGTCAGTATCCCGAAGGATTTCGCTGGTTAACAAGCCATCCTATTAAAAGCACGAGTGGGAAAACTCTAACGCGACAAATTTGGCAAGGAACGTGCTGATGTCAACGTTCTTCAGAGGAAGCAAATCGATTAAAAATCGATACAGATTTTCTACAATCTGATTGGTCGGCTTGGAAGAAGAGCTAATCGATAAAGATTTTAGGCAATCCTATTGGCTGGCTTTGCAAAGTTGGGTACAACCGAACCGGATTTTAACCGTGGGAGTGCCACAGGCATCCCACGGAAAAATAAACGCCACAACTTTCACAAAATGACGTCTCGCACATAACATTTTCAGAATTTCACCTGTGTTTTCACAATAATGTATTAATGTCTACATTGACGTGGAAAACAGAGAGAGATAAAAAAACAAAAGAGATTAATTTTGTTGGAAGAAAAACATGAAAGTTTTATAGCGGCGGTGAGAAAATGAGAAATGCTAGCGGCCAGCAAGGTGAAAATGAACGGCAGTGAAAAAAATAACAGTGACAAAACACATACAACATTTCCTCCATAAAACGTGTAATTAGGAAGTTTCTGGAAGTTTCTCGTTATAATAAGTCGTGCAAATCAACGGCAAAGAAATGTACATGAAAAGTGTGCTGGACGTGCAAAGTTGTGTTTTTGCTAAATTAGACCTTCTGATTTTTTTTCGGCTGTTTTTGTTGCCGTCGCCGCTTAGCATTACACGATTTCATATTTTGTTTGACTAAACTATAGATGTTAACGAGAGCTTCGCTTTTAGCCCTGGCTAAATATATATATTATATAATCTTATGTGTAAGCTAGTCTATTTAAAGACTTTTCTTATATTTTGATTGATTTGGGATACGTCAGGGGTAGAAGGTTTTACGATAAACTAGACTCGCCGAAAAGCGAGTTTAACTGGGCTGCCATATTTAACCTTGCTGCCGACAACTGCGTGACATAGAAGGGAAATCTGTGACCGTAAATGTAAAATATAGATTTAGCCAGGGCTAAAAGCGAAGCTCTCGTTGACCAGTTACTTATAAACTTGTAAAGCTAAACGGCGACGGCAATGAGAACGGCAACAAAATCAATAGATCTAATTACCACACACACAAAAAACAACAACAAAATTTGCACATGCAGTATACTTTTTTTTACATTTCTTTGCCCTTGCTTTGCACTACTAAAACGTCAAACTTCCTACTTACATTACTTTTTATGGAGGAATTTTTGTATGTGCTCAGCAAAAATTTTGTTGCTTGTGTTCCTGTTCACTTTAATTTTTTCACTGCTGCTCATTTTCACCTTGCTGGCCGCTAGCATTTCTCATTTTCTCACCGCCACTATGAAATTTTCATGTTTTTCTTCCAACGAAATTCGTCTCCTTTGTTTTAAATCACTCGCTCTGGCTCTTTCTCTCTTATCCACGTGAGTGTAGACGTAAAGAATAAGGTCGAAAAAGACTCGACCTTGTTGTTGTTTTTTCTGTCTAAAAGTCCAGGTGGCCATGAGATTTCCCGCCCAAAACACCTCAGTTGCCTGTGGTGTCATGCTTGTTAACTGTGTTATTTTACATTGGTATGCCTGTGGTGCGGACGGTCACGTGATTACCAAAATTTCTCGGATGAATGGATTACCAATCTACGTATGGGGCTCCACTCGCGAGCGCGTGGAGCCCCGCAATAAAGAAGATCTGAAGACAACCATATCGAGAGTGATTATTTGTCGGAAACCCTTTCACAACATCCTAGACTGTACAGAATTATTGGACTGCATGAAAACGACAACAACAGACAGCAGACAGCGAACAGTTTTTAAGAGAAAACAACCGACTAAAAAACCCATCACGAATTCAACCGAGACTGATAGAGATGATCAATAGACGATAACGGGTTTTGTTTTCTATCGTAACTTGACTCTGGGTCAACGTGCTGATAACACGAACTTAAATTATTTTTTGTTCGAGCGATTCATCTCGAAGCTTAATGTAATTGACCTTAATACATAGTTAAAACCCTAAATATACTTTCCCTCGTCACACTTACAGTGTACGTATTCAGAACACTTTCAGTAAAATACGGGTTGTATATGTTGTGGTTCATTTTTATCCTCGGTTTAAATTTTATTTTCTTTTGTTTTGGGGTATGGTAATATATGATAATGAGTTTGAAACAGAAGAAAATAAAATTAAACCAAGGATAAAATTGAACCACAACATATACACAAAAAGGTGTTAAAGCGAGCCGTGAACTTTCAAAGTTTATCGTGCATCAATCGTGCTTGTTCTGACTGTTGAATAGGTGGAGACACAGAAATAGAGAAGCATAACACTCGATCGTGCACGAATTTAATCGTACAGATACAAACAAAAGCAAAAACTCTGGGCCACATTGAGAACAACTGTAAGCTCAATGATGCTAAGTCCCTGAAAATTGTACAGTACTCTTTTTCATCAACTTGGTATTTCAAGCTTCCAGTGAAGCTTTACGTTCTCGAAGCTTCGCCGGTTATTTGCCCCCTGGCCAATGAGACTATGAGATAAACTTGAGTGCAAAATTCTCAAAGTTCCTGTTCGTCGGACGAGTCTTCTTTATCCTTATCCAAAATTTTTGGACCTCCAAAAGGCGTGTGTTGCTTGCATTAAAGAACAGAATCAATCTTTAAACAGACTCTGCGAAAATGGACAAACATGGTTTATGGATCACGCAACGCCCTTTGGGATACTGGGTTAATAACTGATAGTGTTCATTTTTTGACACTAATCTACCCATTTTATGAACTGGATCTGCCTTACAGGCAGCCCAGTTAACTAAGTTAACAATAACGTGCTGGCTCTACATCTTTATTTAAAAATATCGCGCGAGTGATCAGCAGTGGTTCCACGCGAGATGGGCGCGTTTGTCGAGAAAGCGATAAACATTCCTGCAAACAACTTGATATTGGTCATATTGTTTAGCTTAAAAATTATTTGATTGTTTCACACAACAGGTAAGGATTGTGTTGGAAAAAAAGTCTACTTTACTTGACCAAAAAATTATGAAGTATTCATTTAAACTACTAAAACCAAGCTCAGTTCCGTCCTAACCTGTATCAATGAACCAAAAAGAAGTTATATTGCTTTGGGGCAAAAACAATTTACAATGAGACGAACGTCTGTATCTTCATATGAAAATTAACACAATAGTCGTGACTTTTTAGTGTTAACGTTCATCACGAAATAGTCAATTTGCCACGCAAAAAAAATTGAAAAGCTTTTCAGCCGTTTTAAGGGGCATGCACACCTAACCACTATTTCCTCCCAATATTTAAACCTTTAAAACCCCAAGAGTGACCAACATCCAACTTCTCCTTACAGTATCAATGCATTATCAAGAGAAAAAGTTATGAGAATTCATAAAATGATCACAACAGGGAAAATGCTTTAATATTTTTTCCAGTTCTCCTAACTAATTCTCTAAGGAATGTATAGAGATCAGTCTGGAGAATTTACATATTGATGCTGGGGCTTAAAGCGCTTTTTAGGCTATTACAGTTCTTTTAGACCTCTAGAAATGCATTTGAAGCGGTGCTATAAAATTTGTATGTGTTCGGTCATCCTAGGCTTTGTGAATTTACAAGCACTTCGGTATTGTTTTATTTAAAATTTTAGACGTGTTAAATTTAAAGCTTTACGAAATTGAGAATTTCTCTGATTCCTCTCTCCATCTCATTCTCAAATCCGAAATTGTAGGTCTCCTATTTCTACGAATTACATGTACGGAGACTTTTTATGGTACATGTTTTTAGTCTATTGCATGCTAAGAGTAAAAAGCTGAAAAAGTAAAGAGGCTTGTTGACAAAACCGTTTCGGTTAGACCACTAACAACATATTTGACTATTGTACGTAATATTTCATGCTTAACAAACATTTTTTAATAACCAGAGCTTTGTGTGTGCCTCACTTCAATTTTCCTAGAAGCCAAAATAATGCTTTAATCCGTTGACCCATGAGACCTCGTATTATGTCTTTGGCGGAAGAATGAAAAGAACGTTTACAAGCGTCACGACATCGAACGCTTGATCGCGCCGAGGGACATCGCGAGTATCGAACACTTGACTAAACAGCATGCGTAAGGTATCTTTCACTCATCTCAGTCTAGCGATTTAAAAAGCAGCTCAAACATGAGGCGATTACATCAACATCCCCATGCCTTGTCAATCCTTATGCCTCTAAATTGAGGTTTAGAGACAGGCAATGGATTATATTCATTGCTATACATCGGTAACTTCAGTTGTTCTTTTGTTCCAAATGTTTACTAATTCAGAAACATTTTCTTTCTTCTCGTCTTCCTCAGGGTGCTCTTGATCTTGAGAGCTACAGTTTGAATCCAGTTTTTCTCCATTTTGTAACGACACATTCGGGGAACTTTCGTCTATCGAAATGACAGTTCCCGAAATCAAATCTTCGGAATTCTGCGAATTCTCAGCGTTGCAGTGAGAATCTGTTGAAGGCAGCGAGGACACATGCACTGTCACGCTACCTTTTTCTGATTCAACTTCCTCCTTGCTCTCTCCTTGCCCTCCGTCTAAGTGATCTGGCGCTGAGTTTAATTCGTTCTCGTTGTGCACCACGCTTGATAAACTGCCAATCCCGCTGCTTTCACTCTCGGAACTTTCACGGGCCCTGCTCAAGCTACCCCCTCTTGGTCTTGTGTACCGCGTAGCATCCCAACTCTCTCGTCTGTGTGTTATACTCTCGGGTAGCGGTTGAAAACTGAACTGAACGGGGCTGTAACCCGATTTGCGGAAGGTAGGTTTATCGGATCTCCTCATGAAGCTTGGTAAACCAGAAACAGAATGAATACCACTCTCAGACGACTCGCTCTCGCCGCTCGTATCCGAATGAAATGACCCCGATCTTTCATTACGAGCGCCATCTTCTCGAGAAACTGAACTCTGACGTGGCAACTCGAAGCTGTGGAATGGCCGCGGCAAGCTTCCCGCGAAAGAGTGACGGTAAAAATTTGGAGCGGTGCGTTTTGCCGCTCTCTCTCTTCTCCTCACAACCTCTTCATTACTCGAGTCAGACTCGTGATTCTTTGTTCCATCAGCACGTTTTGGCTCATCTGCAATCTCCGATTCTTTAGTTCCGATATCAGGAATTTCTTGGCTTTTATCTTCAGCTCCGTCAACGGTGGAAAGCACATCGGAGGCGGCTTCGCCTGCGTACGATAACGTGACGGTTTGTGACTCAAGAGGTATTTTATTTTCATCGTTTAAAACGCCGTTTGTTATGGACGTTTGTTGAAGTTGACTCTTCAAATTGCCGTTCTCTGCCTCTAGTTGTTCAACTTTTTTTGTAAGCCTCGTGATCTCTGTCTGCCGTCTCGTGTTTTCTTCTTGTTCATTGATCACCTTTTTCTCGGCCAGGCCTGATCGATCCAAAGCTTCTCCGAGTTGAGTTTTCACGCTCTCTTTCTCTGCTTCACTCTCCAATAACCGCTTTCTTAGCCGCAATACTTCATCATCTTTTTCTTTCAGAGCACGCGTTGCTTGGTCTCTCTCCTCCATTAACACGTCACATAGACGCTGCAGCGATTCTTTTCGCGCCCTCATTTCGGAAAACTCATCAGAGACGGCATCTAAGCTTGGTACATCGTCGCTATCTGTTTGCTCAGGCAATATAGGAGTTGTATCAGCTGATGCTTCTTCGCTACCGTCCATTACCACATCGGCAAAGTCATCTTGAGATCTAAGAGGCAAACAATCATCTGCGACGGCATCTGAGCTTGTAACAGCATCACCTCCATTTACATCTTCCATTTGTAAAGGACTTTCATGATCATCAACATTCACCTTTTCCACTGCGTTGCCGTTAGAAACAACAGCATTATTCTGTTCTCCAGATTCAAGCGGCGAGGCACAGCTTGCAGCCTCTGTAACATCTCTCGAGTTCTTCGCGGGTCGTTCACTGATTTTCAGCTGGTCATCCCCGCATTTGCCGTTAAACTCCACAACATTTTGGTTTAAGTCTTTCTCCAATTGCTCCATAGTTTCATTCGCTGCCATTGTTCCCTTTAAGCGTCTACTCGTACTCTATCTTTCGGCGATAACAATCGGCGCGGTATTCACGCTCGTGATTACGAGTACATATTCCACTTAACAGCAGCCTTCCTATTGGTGCTTTTCATAAAAGGGAAGCCGGCTAATGCAGGCTTCTGCAATTTTTTACCTGTTCTCACGGAACAATCTTTTACTATGCCTTTGAAATAAATCTGTCCCCTTAAAATCGACGCCACGCCACGTCAAATCGAATCACTAACGTTTCAGTTTTGAAACCTCATTTATTGTCAATCCCGTCGTGTTTTGCATAATCGTGCCGAGTATCATTGAATCATTCATTCAACAAACTGAGTCCCTTTTGTTCGAAGGCATTACACCCTAACGGTTCATTTGTTTGTATTTAGAGCTCTTGAAAGCTCCTGGTTCTGTAACTAGTGCCCTGGTCTCTCACAACTGTTGATATTTTTCTCAAGAATCGTGTTGGTTTGGGTTAATTCTCGCAGGCAATCGCATTTCTTCAAGATCTTCATCACTAGAGCGACATTTTTGTGGCACATAGCTCGCTAATTCCTGAATATTTATTTCAAGTCGTCTTTTGTCTTCAATGAGTGCTTTTACCATTAAGTCACTACATTCAAATGACTTTTCTTGAGTTTCAGCTGCAATTCACGCGCGTCCTCGCGTGCCTGCCGTATTGCAGCTTCCTCGCGTGAGAGAAGTGTACTTAGTATCGTTTTTTGTTTCTCCAGCTCTGTTTTGCAGGTGGTGTACTTTGTTTGCAAATCTGCCGCGAGTTCACGAAATTTTCGAACTTCTCCGGAAATTTCTCTACTTATCTCAAGGAAAATCCGTCCTTCCTGAAAAGTTTGTTCACAACTTTTACAGCTCACCAAAGCTTCCAATCCGTTGATGCTGGGGCTGTAACTATGGTCGCTCTTTTCACCCAGATTACTGCTCTTCGTATCGTATAATTCAGCAAGTAATGCGGTTTTATCCCGGAGAGATTCTTCATGGAAGCTTTCAAGATGAGAATGTCGGTTTGCTTGCAATTTTATGACCTCTTCTTCCAAATGTCTACTGTCGGTTTGAAACATGGAAGCGGCTGTGCCTTGCAAGCCCGTGGTTAGTTCCCCAACTTCGTGAAAATCATCGGCGGCATATTCGCTGTCACTTTCAAACAAGAACTGGTCCTTCCAATTTGCTTCCTTGCGGCTAACCTCTTCCTTAATATTTCTAGCGTTGCTTAGGAAGAAAAGAAATTTAGCATTTTCTAGAACTTTTTTCTCGGCAGTTTCCTTCGTTTCACTCAATTCATTTAGCAGTGCACTTTTTTCCTGAATTAACTTGTTAATGTAACTTTCGAGAACGCTAAGTTTTGCTCGTAATTTCAATAGATCTCCTTCCAAAGCTCCTTCCTCGTAATGACAAGTGCCCACCTCTGCGCTGAGCGCCTGGGAATTATAAATAGCATCTCCAGATTGTTCGACTGAGATATTTTCCGAGCAATCGTTAGGACCGCTGTCTTCGCGTTCCTCACTGTGGCGAAAATTTCTATCAGTAATAAACACTCGAAAATTGCTAGCTCTTTCTTGTCCTCTTCTACCGACATCGTTCTTTGCCTCCAAAGATCGATCCCAAAACTGAGTTCCCATCCTCATTTGGTCCGAGTAGTGTTTACTCCCAAGAGAAAGTCTGTATATGCCCGCTCCTCGTACGGTGTTAATACTAGCTTGGTTGTCTGTTGCAAACTCTTTATTCGTTTCAGCAGATAACTTTTCTTCATTCTGAGGCTTAGGTGGATGATCTTTGCCAACGGTAAAACGTTTGGATGTGCGAAACTTTCCTGGTCTGTTAGTGTTACTGTCTTTCTCAACGTCTCTCTTTGATTCGCTGTTTAATTCACTTGACTTTCTATTTTCACTCAACGTTTCTCTTTGATGCGTTTGGTGTTCCACACTTCTAGATTTGTCCCAAACGTGAAGGGTGTGAAAATCCACTGAAAAGATTCTCTCGACATTGTCTTTTCTCTGACTTAATTCATTCGAAGACAGAAGATTGTCTGAAAATTGTCGTACTTCGAGTTTTTCACAACCAGAAGATCTCCTAGACGAGTAGAACTCTCGAACGCTGGTTAGGTATTCTTCATTTCCTATTACATCACTAATTTTCCTCTCGCCGCTTATTTCTTTTCCAAATTTTGTTTTATTACGAGCGGTTTCACCGTCGCGAAAAATCCCCAAAGCATTAACTTTGCAAACAATCTGAGCGTTTTCGTTGTCTGCATCTGATTTCATCGGTTTGATTGTTTCACCTGGCAACTCAACTTCATCACGGGTTATAATCTTCTTAATCTGGCTTTCTAGTTTGGAGGTGTGTTCCCGCACCTTTAACTGGACTTCTCCTTTTTCAGGATGAAAACCTATCTGCTGCTTTGAACCCTTAAGGAGGAGTTCTAAGACTGCAATTCTTTCCTTGACTTTTAAAATACGCTCTTGCAAAGCCAAATTTTGAACTTCCAAACTGTGGTGTGTACGCTCTGAATCCACTACTTTGTACCGAAAAGAAAGCAACTTGCCGTTCAAGTTATCTGTTTTATCGGCACAAAGAATAATTTCCTCTTGAATTCGATTCTCTTTCATCAACGAGCCGCAGCAAGAAGCGTCGAGGAGCCGAACTTTTTTCGACACTTCAAACTCTGGACGGCCATTAAAGTCGACACTTCTTGGTGAAGTCGCCTCTCTCGCAAGGGCCTCAAGCTTCGCAATCTTCTTTTTCGCGCTCACCAACCTTAGCTCCAGCCTAAATGAAGTCGTGTATTTCATCATGAGGCTTACACGCAAACGACTGCACAGTGTGTTTCAGCTTACGGGAAGAGATGTCAGATCCGAAATAACTTTTCACGTCGCAAAATTAACAGCCTTGCGAAGACAAAGAATTAATTTGCTTTTTCCTGGTTTCTTAAATTGCGGTTGCTGTATTTAACAATTTATGCTAATCCTCTTTGTCACTCTTTTCAGACGTTTACTTTCATGTGGTTTCTTGAGCGGTATCCCACCACTTTTAGCTGCTCGCAGTTTTATTCGTGGTCGGTTTCCCACCGTTTCTGTACCGCCAATCATTATTCATTGGTCTTTCCGTTATTCATGCGGTTTCTACGCTGATTGTCCGCTAATTCCTCGAAGGTAATCTCGGTTTGTTGTCATTTGTTGGCTAAATGCGACATATTTAGCAGTTAACTCCCCGTCAGGCAAAATTTGCCTTCGCTCCAAGTACTTAATTGTCATGTTTTTGAAAAAATACTTGGCAATGCAGAATACTGAATTTACCTTCCTAGATTATCGATTACATTTTGGTGAAGATTCGGCTTTAAAAAAATGAGATTGTTTTAGCAATTTGACGATAAGTGAAAAACTACACGTAAAGGGGAAAAGAAAGTTATAAGAATCATATGCCAAAACAGTTTGTTTAATTATGCACGAGGAAATAAGTAAATATTGATACTACAAGTTTAATACATGCACAGGTGGACTGATTTTTTCATAGCTATTTGCTACAAATCGGCAGTTAAGTATATTTTTAGTTATTGAGAAGCGTGCCTTTTTTGGAGCACAGTAAAACCCTTTACATGAGCGGGACACTGAGCCACGAACGTTTAGTATCGTAAAAAAAGGATACCTAAAAATTTTGCTGAATATAGAAGGACAAACAGCAACTTGAGCCGAATTCATTTCGAACTTTGGCCGCTCTCTTGTATCTTATTGTTATGGTGGCGGGCGTCGGTGCAAAGCGGCTACCAACTGCCTCAAATTTCCAAAGATTATGCCTCCGAAATCTTTGGATGGCGATTCCGCGCGAGTCCCGAAGGTCTCACGTGCCAGTGACGGCAAAGGCCCTTTTAGCCAATGTTGGCAATTAGTGAAATTTAATTAAAAGAGGTTTCTTCCATCATTGTGGGACGATCATTTACTGCGCATGCGTTGTTGAAACAATCAAAAATCTGAGCGATATTTCTATAATGGCAAAAGTTGTAGAAAAGCTTTAAGTTCATTTTACTTCGAATGCACTGAAAAAAAAATTCAACTTTTGTGGGCTCATTTTTTCGTAGCATGCGGACATAGATCACGTGGAGAGAAGCGACGACCCGAAATACGTCTGTGTCCGCAGAGCTAATTTTTTCGCTGACCCGGCGAATACCCGCTGACCTTGAAAGATATAAGAACGATTAACAACTCTAATCAGTCAAAGACTATTTGAAGATTTTTGTCGCTGATCTCTTAGCCAACAAAGTAAGATATATGGTCACTTACGAATTTCAGGTTTAAAACATTTCTAACCTGCTCCTAATTTCATTGCCGTGTCAATATCCCTGGCTGACGCATCCCCTGAGACAAAAAGAACAAAATGTTTAAGAACATGTTAAGTGTGCAATTGAATGATAATATATGATAATGTTCATCTCTATCCCAAGGGCAGCGAAATTGTTATGGGGAAAGAGTACAAGAAGAACCGCCGGGAGACCTTAGCAGTCGTTTCGCTACAAAACATTTCGTCACAAATCGTTTCACTGCATATCGATTGAGTAGTTTCGCAGTAGATTCCCTCCGCATCAGTTTGAAAAACATACAAAAAGCTTCGGTTTTAGTGATGTTGTTATAGATATATGTGAGCTTTAGACTTAGTTTTTATTAGCCAAGACTTGCAAGAAACTTGAGGACTTCCAAAAGAGTCATTGGTTTGTTGCGCGGTTATCGAACTTCTTAAGTCTAAGACTTTCCTAGTGTGTGCAGCGGAGAGCTACACTCATGACACCAAAGAGATATGGAATGAACTTCTTTTACTTCCGCTGCATTCTCCATTTCTGTATTCAACCCTTTCTGTCCATACCTTCTGCGTTGGATCAGGCTTTTAGCCAGACATTGAAAACTGGCCGTCCAGAAGGCATGTTTTTCCAAAACGTATAAGAGATTAGGTGAATTTTCCTTGTGTTTCTTCCAAAAATGGGCGTCCATAGGACGGCTGGACACCCTTCTGGCTAAAACCTTGCGTTGGATAGTTGGTAGATCGGACAATAGACTAACAGTAAACGAAAGTACGGTATGTCTTTGAAGCGACTCAACTTCTATTATGAGGATAGTCTATTTCTTGATGTGTGCTAGGCTCTCGGTCAGTGCAGACGAGTCTAAAAGGCAGGCCAGCAGTGAAAAGTCCCCCGTGGTTTTCGCGCACCTTCTCTCGATGCGCTCTCTTGGAGACTGGACCAAGTTACGAAACGACCGCACACTCCAGGAGAGTCTCTGAACACAAACTCTTAATCTTGATTCTGATTGGACAGGAAATATTTTCTGCCCAGTCAGATGCAGAGAATTTACACAGTAACGGCAAGTGTCCACTGAATATGCCATCCCCAATCTCAGCCCTAGGCCGTTCGCAAATGTATTTAATAACCCCTAACTTCCGTTCTAGAAACCTCCACAACCATTTTGCATTGAAAAAATATTCAGCATCCCTGCCTCATGAGACTTTTTTCGCCTAAGTTTTCCCTTAAAAACAAAACAACAGCTTATTGAAAATCCTTAAAACGTTCGATCACCCGTGTCACATACCATCCACATGTTAAGGGTAACTATGGTAACCTCGACAACAGCTATGCCTTTTCACTAAGCCGGCTGCTCCAGTGTTGTCCCGTAGGATTAATTTCTACAAGTCGTTTGTTACCTACAGGAACTTAATTTGAAATGTAACAAATGAAACCTTGTCAGACTGGGCATACCCGTGTGGTAGTTGACGTTAAAGGGTTTCTAACTTTTTTGGTTTTCTCCACAGTCCACAAACTAACTGAAACTAGTCAGTTCTGCCGGTTCATACCTCTCTCAAGCATTCTGACAGCTTCCATTATGTACGGCACAAGCAAACGATTCACAACAAAACCTGGTGTATCCTATAAAGAAGCAAAATTAATTTTATTAACCATTAAAAGATATTTTAGTGTGCATAATAATAAAAAAAAAAAGATAATATCAAGTTACTTTTGTGGTGGCACTAAAATTCAACATACTTAGGGAGCAAAGATGTTACAATGGTGAGAGCTCCAGCTACTTTCATGAAAGCACCCAGTATGAAGGCTAGTATACAACCATCCCCCGAAGGGGAGGTGAATAGTGCTGGTTATATACCGAGACGTGAAGCGTCGAGTTACATATCTAGTGCTATGAACCGACCCTGAGGGGGTAGTTGTTTTAGTATTTACCAAATCAGTTGGATAAAAATCAAAAAGGAACTTTTTGTAAATAAAAGACGTCACTTTGTTAGAGTTTGTTTACGTACGTTTCAACTGACAGTGTTTCGGGGATCATTTTTTTTTACGATTTTGTTGCAAATTCAGCGAGAAAATTTTTTCCTACCGACCAGTAAACAGCGACAAGCCAAATTTTGTCTCTTTCTTGGTTTTTTTGGCGCAGCTGCTTCAGTTACCGCAAAAAGTTCATCTTTCGAAACTGTCGTGAAACGAGAAGCCACTTTGAATCTCGTCCCAAAACAGTGAATATCCATGAATATCCAAGGATATTCCAAGTTACCGGAGCCAATTAGAACGCTTGAAAATTGCTATCCACTGATTTGGTGAATACTAATAGTTGTTGTAGGTTGTTGGCGACCTTCCCTACTCCCAGGGGTATTTTCTGGCAATCCTCTTCTAAAAAAACAGCATTTATAATTAAAAATTCTAATTTAATCAGGGACATGGTGGACAAAGAATCGATCCCCTTGTGGATGCACTTACCTCTAAACAATTTTGTCTACAGTGGAACCTCTATATAGCGAAGGGCCAAAGGACTGGCAAAATTTGTTCCCTATAATGAGGTTTCGTTATATCGAGGTTCTTTTTCATATCTTTTAGTATTACTTGGGTAAAGAAAATTGTTTTCTATGGAGGTTCATTAAATCCAGGTTCCATCGTATTTATCTACTTAATATTTAATTACTTATTTATTTACTTTACACTCTGCAATAGGGTATCAAATTTTAAGTCAGAACTGAAATAGGATAAGGGAAAATCTGAACCGGGTACAGGATGGTTGTTAGATGCATATCATACTACACATCCACGCCCACTTTTGCGGTACTTGCACATGTATTACCCTCTTCCCCTCCTTCTTTCTTCACCTTGACTAGGACTTCTGGAGACCCTCAGTTTGTCCACTTTTAGGGACATCTGCTTAATGCAGTTTTATCTTAAAGCAAATACCCAGAGAAAAATTTGACACTGAGGCTTGTGAATGTCAGGGCAAGGACTACACCCCCACCCGCAATTCTGATAACCCTCCTTTCCTCCTGCCTTCCCACACTAGGCCAAAGGCGGATCTAGGGGAGGGTGCAGGGGGTGCACATCCCCCCCTCCCCGAGATGACCTGCGGTTTTCTAATACAACTGGTATTCTGCAAAAAAAAAAAACTATGTGGTTTATTGGTGTTGAAGTAGAGCAAGAGACGAGTGCACCCCCTCCTAAAAAAAATCCTGGATCTCCCCCAGTAGGCCCTCTGGAGGGCCTTACTTTGTCCACTTTTAGAGGTGTCTTCTTAATACAGTTTTATCCTTTAGAAATTACCCAGAGAGAAATAATACTTGAGATTGAGGCTTGTGAACGTCAGGGCAAGGAATACCATGTCAAAACTCCACCCACAATTCTGGTGTTACCCATCTTTCTTCCTTCTTTCCCACACTAGGCCCACTGGAGACCCTCACTCAGAGAAAGGTCTGTGACTGAGGTTCTTGAATATCAGGACAAGGACTACAAAATGTATCGATGCAGCAGTCATTAGAACAGCTCAGGTAACTGGAATATTGGGTGGGCAACCAAAACATTAGTTAATGAATTAAAAAATAAAATTGTGGACAAACCTTGCAAGACACAGGTACTTTGCCAAGTTCTTTGCTAAACTGGAACAGGGCATCAAAAGTGTCATCTGTTGTTTCTGGTGTTCGAACAACCTACCAAGATACATAATTACACAAAAAAGGAGATCAGATGAAAATAAACTACATGCTCATCAAAGGACCATTTGCATACAATGAAAGTTTACAACACCCAACCATTGCAGTTTTGCTAATAAAGATTCTTATTTTTTTGGCCACTCAGTTGTGTTCACTTGTTCTAAAGTAATCAACACTTTCAGGCGATAGAATTCATGGACTGACACATTTCGAAAGCTCTAAATTTAATCTTTCCTAAGCTTTCTTTGTAAAACATGCATAGCTTCGGTTACGCTAGGATTCTTATTCCAAGTTTCCCACGGTCTCCGCTAGGAACGCCTGGCACAATGACACACCTTTTGTGCCATAAATACGAAGAAAAATGGCCTGCAGATTATGAGTCTCGCTGCTTAGCCAAGCGAGACTAATTAGCCTAACAAAAAAAATAGGAAATAAAATTTAAGCAAAGGATAAAAGAATCGCTACCAGCTGTGGTGTGAGAGAATAAAAATGTTATATGCCTTCCCTAACCCTAAAATCAAACAAGAACGTGTATGCAGCCATGTACCTCTACCAACTTCATCATAGGGACAGGATTAAAAAAGTGAAGTCCACCAAACTTGTCCTCCCTTTTTGTAACACTTGCTATCTCTCTTATTGGTAAAGAGGAGGTGTTGGATGCAAAGATAGTGTGACTGCAAAAAACAAACAAACAAATGCCTTAAGTATCCACCACTAGATGGACATTTCAAATTGACAGGGAAAAGTGAAATTAATTTTGAATAAATACATTCTGTATATGAAAACTGCACTTGCCAAGCCAGGCGAGTGATCCTTGATTTGTACTCACCTCATGGTTTTGGAACTCGCCTTGGGCGAGAGGGCGAGTGCCAATGTCCAACCCTGGGTACCTCTTTCACATACCTAGTTTGGATTAACCTTACGTCTCTTTTACAGTCAAGAAGGTCAAGCGTTCCCGATGCTAACAAACTGATGAATTCATTAATGGGAAATTAATTCATTTGTTGATAAAAAAATCCATTCATAAATACCTGGGTGCAGCATTGTCAAGGTCTGTGAAGAGTTTATGTTTAGTGCGCATGTTTTCCACAATGGCCTCTATTAACAGATCTGTATCAGCAATTGCAGTATTGGGTTCTGTGGTGATTGTTATCCTGGCCAGGGTATCAGCTACAAATTTGTTTCCACCCTAGAATGCAAAGCAGTTATAAATAGTCCATTACTGACCTCAAAGTTAAGGACATCTGACAGATTGGCAAAAATAAGAAGGCTGTTCAGATGTCTAAAACATTGAGCAAAGACATGATATACCATATTTATTCGATTAAGCACCCAACCTCAAATAAGTGTCCACCTCGAATATTAAAGTTAGTGTCCACCCCTGTCTCCCTCCCCCCCCCCCAAAAAAAAATCAAGTTTCCTGCACAAGGTGATTAAAATAGACTAAATATATATGTACTTCTAAGAGACTTTCCCACAGACTGAGGTTTCTTAGTATTTTAAAACACTTTAATGAACAATACTGTTAATATTCTTTTTTGGTACATCTTTGCTTTTTGTTATCATTTATTGTTTTGTTGCAAAATAAAATCAACGACTACTACCTGAAAAGTGTGAAATTTAATAAGCGGCCAGCCTAGAAAAAGTACCCACCTTGAATAAGCACCCACACTCAAGGTCCAAAAAATGAATTAAATAAGCACCCAGGGTGCTTAGTCGGATAAATACGGTAACAACATGTCTTATTTAAATTTGGAGTCTCAAGACAATCTCATTACTGGCACCTCTATTGGACTTAAAACAAAATTCTTTGGCTGTAATTAATTACATGACATGCATAATTAATCCATCAATCTTCAGCTTCGAAGGGTAAATAAGTAGATGGACAGTATGTGCCACATTATTGAGTGCACACACTTACCCTGTATGGTATTTTTTTTCTCACTTATAGCAAAATAATCTCAATAGATCTTTAAAGATTAAATGGTAACATAACGTCGAGTTTTCCAACTGTGATGTAACCATACTGAGGGTTAATAGAGTTCTGTGGTATTATATTGACAATGTTCAGTAGGTAAACATTATAAATAGGTACCAGCCCATCGCCTGTTGATCATTTTAATTTTTACCCACCTCTGCATCATCTTTGAACTTTTTCTTTGCAACTCTGTCCAAGCTTTTCTCAATGGATCTCATAGATTTTGTCAAAATTGCATTTGTTTGATCCACCATTGTCACTTGATGATTTGTGGCTGCAGAAACCTAATAAACCATTGGCAGGATTAGCTCTTAGTTGATAGAATGGTGGGGGTGCATGTTCTTGGTTTGATCCATGGTAAACAAAAAAACTTTTTCAATGGTTTCATCGATAAATTCGAGTCAAGCAGACAAAGCATTACCTGTTAAAACTTCCAAACCAAATTTCAATGCAAACCGGAAAGCCATTTTGCTCAAAACTTAACGCAAGTTTGGTGTCCCTCGCTCGGTGGAGCTGGAGGTGAATAAGTGAATAGCAATGGATATCCTGAGCTTGATCAGCCAATCAGAGTGTGTGAAAAACACTATCCACTGTTTTAGTATTATATACTAATCACTGATATTTGGTGACTGACATCAATAACGGTATAAATATTCTAAATATATTTCAAAGTTAGTATTAAAGTACCAGCCAGTCATGAAGAATTAGTCAGGATATTTGAACCAATCAGAAACAGAAAATATTTAAAGCTTCAATGAATAATAATATAAACTTAATAATTATCGTTAAAATTAATGGCACTGATGATATTCATATATATTTGATTATCTGTAAAAGAAGATGCACGATTAGTATTATTATTACTACTTATTCATGAAAGCAATACATGACATTTAATAAACAACTAAATTCTTCGATCAAATCAAAGATCAAGTTGTTAAAAGCTAAAAATATTTTCATTCGAACCTGAGCAATCCCAGCTCCCATGAGACCGCTTCCAATGACCATAACATTCTTTATAGCACTTTGACTAGAAGACGTGCTGAAGAACGCCGAAATAGGGGCCAAGTTTTTCCCTAATAATGGATATCTCAGAGGCTGAGCAGATGGTAGTTTTGAGGCTATACATTGGAAAAGAGAAGCCATGTTTCCAGTCACGCACAACTCGATGAATGGGAGAGGGCAAAGTAGAGAGGGACTGGAGACTAATGGCCAATGTCCATTTTTGGCACAGTAGTGCAGTCAAGGGAAATCCATTTTTCTATTAAACCTAAAATTGACTCGTGGACCAAAAAAAAGAAGAAAAAAACAGGCATGACGATACATGACTAGAATCAGACTTACAGTAACCAACAGGAACCGTTATCAAAATGTAGTGTTGTCTGCAGTTGAGAGTGTTATTAAGTGCTTCTGTGATCTGATACAGCGATATTTGGCGGGCCCGCGGTCTTTTCGACCAATCGCAAGCACACAGCACCCACCATGTATGACAAAACAAACATTCGTTTATTAGCTTTGTATCCGTTTCTTAGGTAGGTGAAATATTTTCTAATTTTTCTGTTCAAGCTCTTGTTCTTTCCGCAGCAGGTTGCTATGGAGTGTCTCGGTTCTTTTTCTTAATTTTTTTGTTGTTGCCGGGGGTCGCGGGGGGGAGGGGGGGTGACTTGGCCAGCGGCTGTGTTCCTTATGGGATAGATCGTGATTGATCAAAGGTCGTCGAAGGTCGAAACGCACGGTAAGTCATCCTCCTAATTAGCTTTTACAGCAGTGTAGATAAAGCATTGAAAAGTTTATTTCTGCCATTACCTTCTCTAACTGAGTGTACTGCAACATCGGTTGGTAAAAGTAAGCACGTCATCGCCAAACTTTACGGTAAAGTTATGACTAATATATTTTGTTATGCCGACTCGTGTCTTGCTCGTGTCCGTATTCCTCGCCCCCACTGTGCACTTTTCGTCTATTTTTTCGTTTTACAGCAATTTAAAGCAGCCTGTGAACTGGAATGGCAGATAGCGCAGCTAAGACTGCACTGGAATATCTTAGAGACCCAGCCGTTATCACAGGTCTTGGAGCAGCAGCTGTCGCCTCAATGTACTACTTAGCATCACGACCCACTCCACAACCATGTCCCGTCGACCCCATGAAACAATCGTACGAGTTACCGGTGAGTAGCCTAATACCACGTGTGATCGTAAGTGATACTTAAAGTGCTTTAGTTGGGATTGGTTTCGATCGGTTTGTTACAATATCATGATATGAATATGCAAGTTTTTTTTTGAAATTGTTCTTATTTTTTTCTGGACTTTACTCTTCAAGCTGAGAAAATACATGAAGATCACGCGGATACCAGTCTCAAGAATGATGTAAATGCCCATATATGGAGTAACTTTTACATATCTACAGTTGGAAAGACTCCAAGTCCTTGTGCAACACACCCCCTCATTCAAGTAGGAGGGTTTTTTTTACCTCAGAGCTCATATTGTGCATCAATATTCTTTATAAGGTTGCAAGGTTCCATTTTAATCTTATTTATAATTTTGGGCATATGATATGATGGCGGGAGTCTTCAGTCTTTCAAATGCCAATAAACCCACCCTGTCATTTTATACTTTTTGACCAATTTAGCCTGCATAACAAGCAGTTCTGTGTGATTTTGTTGAGAAAGTTGGGACGAGAGCATAACAGAGAAGAAGGTGATGGGGAGAGAAAGAAACCCTTGCCTGCAAACCTCACGATTTTAAAAAACTACTTTCACCCACGAGTGTAGCTTCTGATTTGTGCTTTGATGATAGTGTTGATTGAATAGCAATCAATGCATCAATCAAACCAGATATGTTTTGTTTGTGTGCGTCACAGATCTGGTCCAATCTGATCTCTGGTTGCAGATTAAAAATGCTTTGGACTGATATTTATTGGAATCGTGTTTGTGTAGACTGCTTGCAGTCCGCCTTTTTTCTTAAAATCCATCTAGTTCTCAGCTAGCGCTATTGCAAACTATGATGTTATGTTACAATAAGGGATTAGGACCAGAGGAGAAAAGACGGACTGTGGACTCTTTTGTTGCAAACAAACTCTCTGTCAGCCCAGAAACGGAGTAGCCGATTGGTCAGTTTTACAGCTATTGACAGATCATTGATTGGTCTGTAGTGGAGATGGAAGCGGTAAAAATAGTCATGCGTCACAACTAACTACGAACAATTATGAACCTAGCGGTAATCGCTTGTTATCTACAACATTTAAGGATATTTCCTCAAGGGAAAGGAATTCTACAAGAGTTCAAGGCAATCAAGAAAAGTAAAATTTTTCAGGTGTTTATGTTCTATTTACAAATCATTTCAAGTTAATCGGGTTTGCCAGTAATTGGTTAATTAAATTTCCTTGACAGCTTCATTGTCCCCAGACAGAACAAAAGAGTCAGCAGTCTCTTATTTTTTCTTCTCGGGCTTATGCCCTGGTTTATTGTAGCTCGTGGCTTTGCCGTCCACTGCCCGCGTGCTTGGGTTTCTCTTGCAGTAACCTTGCAAAGAAAAATAAGAGACTGCTCGCAGTATAGTGTTTGCGCAAAGGTTTACCAGATGTAAGCTAAAACAAGGCCTCGCTAGCATCATTGTGACTTCACCCCTTCAAGTTATTACCCTGTGAGCAGAGGTTTCTCTCTTGCATGGCTTTTATCTTTTAGGAAGTCATTCGCGTGTCTTGTCTGTCTGGTAGTTGGTTTGTTTACACCCTGTTTCTCACGTGGCGTAAACAAACCAACTACGTGACAGACAAGACACGCAAATGACTTTGTAAACACTAAAAGCCATGCAAGAGAGAAACCTCTGCTCACAGGGTATCAAGGTATAATAATATTATTTGGATTGACCAGTGGAGACTACCTGGGAAGGCCAATTCATTGGGAGTGACAGTGTGCGGATCTGACTGAAAAAAAATAGACTGTTTGTTGGAGATGACATCAACATAAATAGAACATTGGTACTTGATACTAGCTAAAGCTGCCATGGACAAGTGATTTGTCAACTCTTAGAAACTAAAAGATTCTTTGTTTATTTCAAATTTTATAACGGCATGTATCATAGAGAACCTTTTAACAGGGGCCGGTTAGCAGCCGCTCTTCAAAGCTCATAGCTGGCGGACTGAATTGTTCCAGACAAATCTTTTCTTTGCGACATTTTTACAACTAAGGTTTCAGATGAGATAAAGCCACATAATGTTTCAAATTTAATGTGACAATAAACAACAACAAGAAATTCTTCAGCAATTGCTCAAAGTTTCAGCTTTCTTGTGTAGTAACTGAAGCTACTTTATTATAGTTTTGTGCAATCACGTGTAGTGTGTTTTGAAGAGAAAAATGTAAATTTTTAAAAAATCCGGCTAACTGTTCTGTTTGTTATTCATGTTATACTGGCTGCTATGTTGATGAGCTGTCAGTTTACAAATTAACTGAACGGTGAAATTGCAAGGGGCGTTTTTCAAAATTGTGGGGTTTGCAGGAAAGCGTTTCCACTACCCTGCTCCCCCTTCCATTTTTTTTTTAATTATGACCTCTTATAAAAATATTTTTACAACTGTGCAATTAAACATGAAATTCATTGGAATTTACATATGTATTGTACCAGGCCCTTAAATTGTAATTAATAGATTCATCAATTTAATAATTTAAGCCTTTGTCGCAGACACTCTAAACCTTCCATATAGAGCTTCTGTAAATTAATGCACAATGTCATGTTTGAATCCTGCAGAGTTGCAAGGACATATGTCAGCGTTTTTGATTGGCTAGTTTCTTACACAGTTTGTGATTAGTCTAATTTGAAATTAAGTATTGACAGGCCTGCAAACACAACTCATAGCTCATGACAAGAGAAAATGAGCTCGTCGTAGTGTGAAGCGTGACCTTTGAGTCAGCTTGAAACACATAAATAATAAAGTAATATAATAAGAATCAAGGAAATAATCATCAAACAAAGTAAAAAATAATAGTGTACTGAGGACACTGGGAAAATTTTTTCCAAGCCCATTGCATTAAATAGACATGTTTCAAAACTATTGTAAAAAATTCATGTCTGGCTCCAAAGAGACCCTGTTAGGGTCTGACAAGTGATCTGGCCTTGAAATAGCAACACATGACAGCTGCAGTAGTGACAAACAGTCTAAGATGGGTTCAAACTGCAACAGAAAGAAAGAAAGGCACAAATACAATAATAGTAAATACTGACAGTGACATGCCTTCCTCCTGAGGATGCAAAACAATGGGCTTCGAAATCCAGACTAGGGACATACAATCCCTGCCAATGCCCCCCTCCCTGCCCCCCCTACTTAAGAGGGCCTCTCCAAAAGATGTCAAGGAGAGTAACACAGAGAAAATGACTACTGAACATACGGTTTGAATAGTCTTCTTATGTTGTGTTTTATTTCCTTCAGCTTGGGAGCCTGGAAGCATGTGTTTGAATATTATTGTTTTAAAGGTGGCCTTTTTAATATGAAAGTCTCTGGTTTGTAATAGACATCTAAATTGTATTTGTAGGATGGTGATTATGCCAGAATGAATTCTCTGACAACAGAACTGGTTGAAAGACTGTTTGATGATGTGACCACAAGCCATGAAGCCTTTCTACGTGGAGTTAGGATATCAGGTAATAATAATAATATTAATATTAATAATAATAATAATAATAGTAATAATAATAATAATAGTAATCAGGGTGGCCATTAGGCATTGGAGATTGGAGAATTCACCATTTACAATGCAGAATTCTTCAACTAATGTTCGGCAGTTTATGACTATTTTTTATTCAGACGTGGAGCCTCTGTTAAAATATTCTCCAGTAACGTTATACCTTTCTCCTGCTATGAGGATTCTTAATGAAAACCCTGAATAATTTAGTTATTTACCCTCGGCAGTATTTATAGCACTAATGCTAGTGCGGCCGAGCAAGTGCCTGAAACAAATAATTCAAATGGAACTTAACATGAAGAATCCCAACTGGCCAGCGAGCTATTTACAAGCGTGGTTGAGGATATGAACTTGGCACTACCGTGAACAAATTCAACTAGTGATTAGAGAAGGACTTGAACTCAGGGCCTCCTCATTGCAAGTGCAACTCTCTAACCACTCTGCTACTCAGCTGCCTTCTAGTAAGGTTACATTGTATTACTCAGAGTTATCACAGAAAACGCAAGATTAAAATAACTGCGAGTGCCATTAACTACCTGACCTCTCCACAAATTGTCCTTTTAATGGCAAATGGTCGATGTGTTTCCACTAACATTTTTAACATGTTGACTACAAAATAATAATTGTGACCTTTTCACAAATGCAGTGCCCACAAAAGTGCATCCTACATGTGGATGCTAGAATGACCTCTCCAGTGGCCATTTGCTTTAAAAGCAAAGAATATACATTCCAATGTACCCATTTTACATTACTTACTTTGCATTGTGAGAATTTTTTGTTCTCAACATTCAGTTTCTGTTTCACTCATTAATTTTAATTCAGTTACATGTTAATCAACTTCATTTATTTTTTAATAAAATTGAATTTTTAAGATAAAAAAGGCTAACCTTTTGCCCCGAAAGGGCTAATCGCTTTATTTGGCCCCCTACAAATACATGTATTCCTCATCACTACAGCCGTCTCTCTTCTGTGGCTACTATGTGGTTGATAGGCTCTATTTCTGCCAAGTGCTGTCTTTATCCTCCCTAAGAAGAGATGACTGGACAAATGAGTGGCCAATTGTGTCTGTGACCACTTGGGGAAGGAGCGCCAGCTCATATCTCAAGCAGCAGCTGGTAATCGAGCACAGGTGGTGGGCAGGTCAAACTGTTATTACAAAGTCTTACTTTTTTTATTTCAGGGGACAAGCCATGCCTTGGTCACCGTAGCAGTCCAGGAGGTCCATATACCTGGCTTACATACAATGAGGTACCTACTGCATGGTACATGTATCTTTTACAGGTCAAAATTAAATATTCAGGTTAAAATTTTTTAAGCTAGGTTGATTCTCATTTTCCTTTGTCTCCTAAGCCTTAATTCATGAATAATATTAAGGGCTAGGAGATAGAGAATCAACCTAGGTTACCAAAAAATTAACATGGCTTTTATTTTGACCTGTAACATATCCACTGCAAACCTGTTCATTCCCAGATATAATTGTGAAATGCGAAATTTACAGTAAGAAAATTTCCAAATTACATTTTATTTTTTAAAAATGCTTAGTACTCAAATAAAGATCCTCCTGAGGCTGTATTATTATGTACTTGTACATTCATGTGGACAATTGAATTCAACCTACTTATCACTAAGCTTAACATTAGCCTTGCCAAAAACACTTAAATTAGTAACATGCCTGCAGTTAGTTGTGACATTATATACCTTATTATAGGAAATTAACGATCAACTTTATTAAAAAAATCGTGTTAATTTAATTCATCTTAATTCATGTCGATGTTAATTTAAATCACACTAGTTTACATCGTTGTTTTACAGCACCTTTATTTCACAAAGGTTTTACAAAACCTCATCTGCTCATAGTTCCTCTATCAACACCTCAGAGTCACTATCTGATAGTTCTTCTTGAAGAATTGAGTTCAAAATGTCTTTCAACTGGTCTTCGTATTGATCCATTTCCATGAGGGGATAGCTAACTTCTTCAGGCCTTCTTCTTAAAATTTCCACGGCCCGTTCATCCTCCCACTGCACGGTCACCTTTATGTTGAGAAGTTTGTATTGCAGCAAATTCGCATAAAATAAAGTTAGGCACACCAGTGTTCCAGCCAGAGTGGGCCATTGCGTGAATCCCGCGAAAGATCGAGAGATGGCCCTCAACAAAAGCGTTAATTCCCAGGGCTTAAAACGTCTCTGTTACTTCAACTACAATGATGTTCCATTCAAACAGAATTTTTAATCTAAAGAACAATAACTCCGTACCTTTTTACACAACATGAAAATCAATCAATGAATCTTTTTGCATCCGCCAACATGTTTACCTGATTTACCATGAGTGGTCTGGAGACCACTGAGCCTCGACTTGGGAGATTAAACCTGGCAAACGCATCTTCGAGGTCTATCACAACTTTTTTCTCAGTAAGTAACGAATACGTGGATGGCGGCGAAGCGAAAAGAAGAAGCAAAAAGAAGAAGATCTTGACCGTGAATTGGAAAATGCTAATGGTGTAGCGGAGCTGAGGAAACGAACCGAAGCAAAAACAAGCTTGTATGGAAAAAAATTCTGCTCAGACGTTTGTTGAACAATTTCAGCTATTCATTTTAATGTGATTCATGATTCAGCAATGAAAAAAAGTACTTACTATTTCTGATTGTGCTAATGTTTGCTTTATTGCCGAAGATTTTCTCTAATGTGTATGAAAAGGAATGCTCCATGTCAGCTTTAAATAAACTGCCATTTTAGTTTATTTAACTTCCCAACCGTTTCTTCTCTTTTGCATATTGAAAGATATTGGCCCTTTCTTGAAAATCTTGCCTCCAAAAATGGGTTGTAGGGGCCACTTTGGCCCTCAAGCAGAATTTTCTGGCTGGAACACTGCACACATTGTTTTCGAAAATTTTGTGTGAATTTGATGTATACAGTAACCCTAACTTTTGGAAAATTCACCTTAATTTTGTGTAATGTAAATGTTCTTTGCATTGTCCACATGCATCAGAAATCCCCATAATCATAATAAGGTATGCCTGTAACTCCATATTAATTTTACACAAGTATATGTCAAACCTGTATAACATTAAACCTTTATCAAAGTATTAAAAACTTGTCAGATCTTTGTCATCCCTTGAAGGAAAGTCAAGGTAAAAAATTAATTATAAATTAATTTTAGCACCCATTGTGGTCAGTTTTGATTATCCCTGGTCTACCAGAATGTTTACAAGGTAATTTTTATATTTATTTAATTTAATTTTATTATTTTTTTGCTCAATGTAGGTCCTTGAACGTTCTACAGACACTGGCTCAGGGTTGATAGAGCTTGGCTGTCACCCCGGTGATGAAGGCTACACATTTGTTGGTGTCTATGCTCCAAACAAAATTGAGGTGACTAAACAAAATAATAATATAGATTTATAGATAATAATATAGATAGAATATATAGATTTAGCCAAGGCTAAAAGTGAAGCTCTTGATAATATTTATAGTTTGCTCAAACAAAATATAAAATCATGTAAGGCAACGAGAAAGGTGAAAAAACTACAGTAGGTCTAATTAGCAAAAAAAGCAACTTTGCACGTGCAGCACACTTTTTTGTACATTTATTTGCCGTTGTTTTGCACGACTACAGCGTGAAACTTCAAGAAACTTCCTGGTTACTCATTTATGGAGGAAATGTCGCACCTGTTCTTGTTCATTTTTTGTCACTGCCGCTCATTTTCATGCCCCTTGGTAGCCACTAGCATTTCTTATTTTCCCACCGCCACTACAAAATTTTCATGTTGTTCTTCCAACAAAAAAATGTCTCCTTTGTCTTTATCTCTCACTCTTTTACTTGTTGAGCTTCGCTGGCCTGTTGCCTACTTTCTCTTTTTCTCTTTTTCTCTTTCTCTCTCTTTCTCTGTATTCGAAATTTGTGGACATAACAATATTTATTAATCTTCATTGATTCTTTTAAGTTGTCTTTGCTTCACAAGACGAGGGTGGCTATGTGATTTCCCACCAAAATAACCTCAAGTTGCCATTCCTGTATTTTGGCTGAGTTATTTTTCACTGGTATGCCTGTGGTGTGGATGGACGGTTGGACTGTCGGGCGGGCGGGCGGGCGGGCGGGCGTACAGCCACATGACTACCAAAATTTCTCGTGAGCGCAGGTTACCAAAGTTTCTCACCCATGGTGTTCTACTGTGTGTGCTTCACACGTGCGAGAGCTTCGCTAATATTTTATTATTTCTACTGTCTGATTGATGAGATTTTCATGAACATTATGTACCAAATTTATTGTCAGCGATGTAGTTTTTGAATGGAGAGTTTAGTGCTATTGCTGACGAGTTAATTGTTTCTTATTTGTATTATTTCTCACAAGTTTTCAACAAGACAAAATGTTGTGCAGCTTTTCATTTCTTTTTAATCTCACTTTAAACTCCTAACATTTCTGGTCTCTAGCAAATACAGTCTCTCTCTCTCCCAATAAAATTGTTGAATTCATGGTCAAGCCCAGACATGCATGGAAGTACATTAACTTACCCGTGGTACACATGGTCTTTCCCACAAAGTGGGGGTGAAGCTGAAATCTCTTGCTTATGGTTTCCCAATCTCACTAATCAAGTCCAAGCATGAAAGTGATTTATACACAGTCTTCCCCAACACATTAATACATGTACAGCTGTACTGTTAAAAACTTTTTCCCTAATTTCTACTGACTTGCAGCAGTATATAAGACGACAGTATCTTCTCTTAAGCCAGTTCATTATTGTTATTTTTTAATTTAATACATGTATCTCCTGATATATGCAGAGTTTGTTTATGTGGATTACACATTAAAATAATGAAAAGTGAAGTTTTCATTCAAACCTGTCAACATGCCATATATACATGTCTAGTCATACCTTTTGTATAATTAGCAGAAAAACTGTTAGGGATTTGTGACACTTAATGTACATGTAGTTAATATCAAGTTCTATCACTCAGTCATATGGTTGTTCATTTAATTTTGTGGTTTTTTCTCTTTCAGTGGGTGTTTGTAGAGCAGGCATGTAATATGTTCTCTCTGACCATAGTTCCATTGTATGATACCCTCGGCTTAGATTCTTGTGTCTTCATTATCAATCAAGGTAAGAAATTAATTTATTATCATAAGCTTATTATTTATAACAGTGCCAATGACACGTACTTCAATGGCTGGTTCTGTAGGGGAGAAGATACAATCACAGACAAAAGTAGTTGGGAAGGTTGTACAAATTAACGGTAGTCCATTTTAATCCTCAAAAAAGAGTGTTTTCTCTAGCTTTTGCTAAATATTCCCCGTCCCCCCATTTAATGTTGGGATGTAACAGAACAATTACGGGCACAAACATTAACGCAGGGCTTCCAGAATTATGCGTGGATGCGAAATCGCATAATTCAGCTCTTAGCGCATAATTCACATAATTCGGAAAAATACACCTAATGGCACATAATTTTCGAAAATTTTGAAAAATCTATTAACAAGCTATGTTTTTTTCATACCTTGAGAGATGCATGAATATTTTTTCCTGTAAATGTAGTCCATTAAATTTTTTGCAACAAATAGCCACCGCTTCATTGCAAAAAGCGTTCACAAATTTATATTGCAAATCAACAAGGCATTCCAGGTGTTCTATGCTGCTGGCCATTGGTGCCTGTGCTCTAGTTTTTTATATAACACGCGCCATGATTGGAAGAAATATAACCAATCACAGCTTTGAAGAGAAAAAAAATGCCTTGCTTCTATTTATTTGGCAGCAACACAACTTTCTTTCACGTGTTTTCGCTTTGAAAGTGGATGAGTTTGTATTTAAAGTAAAACCAAAGAAAAAGCCATGTAGCATTACACCACAACAGCTAGCTAAGCAATATCCTGGGAAGTTCCATGCAGATAACAATCTCCTATTTTGTTCAACTTGTAATGTTGTTGTGGATCACCACCAAAAGCCAGTTCTTGACAAGCACCTTTCAGCTGTTTCACACATCAAGCGAATGGATGAATCCTCCTCGAAGTGAGTGAAGCAACAGACATCGAAGACTTCATTCAAGTGCAAAACTCCAGCTTATGAAGACAAAGTGAAAATCTGTCATGAGTGGATAAGGGCATGTTCTGCTGCAAACATACCGCCAAACAAATCAGAAAATCCTACAATGTGTGAATTTCTTCTCTCCCTTGTAGTCAATGGTTGCACGATCCCTAAGGGCACACAGCTTTGGGACCACTTATTAGATGCTTATGAGTTGGAAAAGGAAGAACTTAAGCAGAAAATACTTAATTTGTTGACTTACTTACTTACTTTGACTTACTTGATTTGCAAACATTTAAAATTTTTGCTTAAAAATATTGTGCAATATTGCACAATTCGCACATAATTTGGGATTTGTGGCGCATAATTAAATTAATTATTAATTTTGCTGCAATAAAACGCATAATTCCGGAAGCCCTAATTAACGTTTTGCTCAACATTGGCCCAGAGGCGGGGGGAGGAAGGAGAAAGAGAGGTAGAAAAAGCAACCTACCCAACACTTTTGACGATGATTGTAGGTTTATTTTATTGGATATTGTACAGTGTAATAGTATGCATGCAAGATGGGTCTGCTGTGTTGACGAAAGACATAGTACTCTTGTGACTGTTTTGTAATTCCAACCTATATTTTGACCATTTTTTGGCTTCCTGTGAGGGCTGGAAAATATCTTGAATTCCAGCTTGTCCTTTAAGCTAGCCTGAGTATCAGGCATTTCTGGGGGAAAAGGGGAAGGAGGGAAGCGGAGAAGGGTGAGCGCAAAAGGAGTATTGTTTGTTATCCAATCACTGTCACATCTAGATTTTAGATGTGTCACAGGGTTCGCTGACTGGTTTTGTGTCAGGCCTTCCTTTCCCTCCTGGTGTCTGCTTAATAGAGGTTTTTAAGAATAGAAGCTAGCCAAATACAATAACATTTATTTTAGTACACATCCACATCAGCTTAATAGAGGTGTCCACTGAATAGGGGTTCATTATAAAGGGAAAAAGAAGACGTTAATTTTGGGCCCTGGCTTAGTTTCAAAATAATAGAGGATGTCCACTTAATTGGGGGTCTGCTTAATAGCTCTGCAAGAAAATCTAGAAGTCCTGGACTACTGGATGAGAGTTTTCCAAGCTTCCTCAGTCTTGTAATATGAACAATTGAATTGAATATTAAATGTTTGTTGTATTTTATGCCAATTTAAAATGTAGCTCAAATGACAACAGTAGTCTGTGATGAAAGCAAAATCAAAAATCTTTTGGAGCAGTGCAGTAAATGCCCCAAGTTAAAAAATGTGGTCAAGATAGGAGCTCCTGTCACTGATGAAGAAAAGGCTGCCGGAGAGAAAGCTGGTGTCAAAATTCTCTGTTTCAAGGAATTAGAAGTAAGTCAATCTACACATACATGTACAGGCCCATAGGAGGGGGGAGGGGGGGGGGCGAGAAGGTACATGCGTTCCCACAGTTTTTGGGCGAAAATTTAAAAAAAAGAAGACTATCACTTTACTGTCAAAAATACTGAGTTAATAACACAAGGCAATTCCCCTTTCCATTTAAAAAAATGTGTTATTAGGGCTAATTTTTTTTGTGCCCTCTAACTTTCAAATTCGTTCCTACAGGCCTGATGTTATCTTTTGATATTGAAATTTATTCAACAGTCCTTGTTGTATAGATACTGTGATTACCTTAACTTGTAAATGTGTACATAGGTTTGGGATTATTAACCTACCTGAATTCCGCAGCTTGCTTTGTGACTGCACCAAGCAGAAAGTATGAAACTATAACACCGATACTTAGGTGCCTACACTGGATCCCTATGATTTATAAGCAGGGCTGCGCTCTAGTGGAGCCCAGTGGCCCCTGGCGTCTAACTTTTGCCCTTGGGCGACTAGAAAATTTTACCTTTTTCATACAAATCATATGCTGGGCACCCTAGATTTTAAAGGATCAGAACTCTGGGCTTCCTACAATTTTCCTTGGAGGACAGCCTTGATAAGTATATTTTTCAAAATTGTGTTACTGACTTACAAGGCTCAAAAATAATGGTCAGGTACCTTCAATTGTGGGTACATCAGAGGCCTATTGAGATATAAGAACTTTGGCTATGTACTATTAAGATCCTCAAACAACCAGTTGCTTGATGAACCCATGGCCAATCTCAAAACGTATGGCAATAGGGCATACTCTGTAGCAGGACTGAAACTATGTAATAGACTACCATTGGACATTAGGAAATCATCATCAGCAACCAGATTTATAACTAATCTCAAGACTTATCCTTTTAGAGTGGTTTTCGTTTGAGTGTCGTAAAACCAAAACCAAAGTAATTACTCTGGCCAATCACATAGGACACAGACAATACATTGAACCAATCAAAACTCGAAGTAATTACATGTGGCTGACGCAAAGCGCGGGAAAATGCATGCGAGCGCGTCACAATTGGCTTTGGTTTTACTTCTGATTGGATGAAAAGGTGGCGCGAATCTTTTAAGCCAATCGCATCGTGTAGAAAGTGCAAAACCAATTACTTTTCGACACTCAAATGAAAACCGCTCTAAGGCCGGCTTGATTTTTTAATTTTTTAAAAATTTTTTATCCAGTACTGGTACATGAACTTGATTTGTCATTTATAGATAATGTAATTTTTAACCTAATGTAGAGAAAAATAAGTGCCATGGACAAATTATTAGTTGAGTATGGCGCGTTAGGTTTTCAATCAATGATCAGTGCATCAGGCCTCAAAAAGATACTTCATAAGGGCCATGTTTCATACATAATCATAAATCTTTTGAGACTGCTTAGTACTGACCTGCCCACAATAAGCATTAAATAAAGTATTATCACAAGCTAGTTACCATGATTTTTGTTACATTTTTGAAACAATAATATGACATACATGTTAAGTAATTGACTTACTGATTAGGATCTGGTTTCTCTCATTTATTGTTTGTATCAAGTTGAATTTAAGGAATCAATAACATCTGTTGAGATGAAGGAATTTTAAATGCTGATCATAGATAATTTGTACTTTTTTTTGTCACTACAGGACATGGGTAAAACTCACAGACATGAGAAAAAGGTAAAATGTCATTTATGTTTCAATGAAAAAATTCTTGTCACATTTTTTGTCATTTGTGTAACTTGTTTTTACCACAAAATTGTTTTCTCCACCATTCAATATATAAACCACACTTAACTCATAATTCCTTGATTTGCTCCAGTGAAATGCTTGCGATAAAGTGTCAGCTTTTCAACCTTTTCACATAGGTCACATGTTAAATTTACTTGATCCAACTCAGGTCAAATAGCAATTAGTTTTAAGTTTTGTTTTCAGTTCACTCCTTTACTGTTCAGCATCACAGTAACTGTTTTCTTGGAAATTTTAACCCCATCATGCACTTTGTTAGCTTACAAATACAGCTGTCGTTCCTTGCTACCATGGTGATGATTTACAAAAAATTAATGTTTTCTTATAAATCTGGTGATCATGGGGTTTTAGATGTTAATTTGCTCTCCTGGTCTGTTATTGTAAAGTTTAGCTTTCTTCTGTGAACTGGCACCAGAAAAACTCTTGCATATTCCAAGAATACTTGCTGTTTTTTGGTAGGATTTTAAAATTACATCTGATCTTTGTGACCTTTTGTCTTTTGCCTATCATTCATTAACATTAGTTATTTGAATAAGTGTAATGCAATAATACATTACACTTGTTTAAATAGCTACTTACTATGAAAACCAATTAGGTTTCCTGACCAGTTTCTGTTGAGAAAATCTTAATTTGGAAAGTAATTCAATTTAATAATACACTGTACATACCTGTGAACTTTTGTATTTTTTTGTCCTTTAAATTTCATCGTAATTATACAAGTCATGTAACAGTCAATTGTTTTAAAGAGTGATAGAAAAGTAATTTTGCCTTAATATTTTATTTCTTTGACAGCTTCCCAAACCAGATGACCTTGCAGTTGTCTGCTACACCAGTGGAACAACAGGTACATGCCACTGTATTACAGACTTTGGTGTTGATCCAAATGGTCACTTTCGGGGATGCCAACCTCTTGAGATCTTAAGTCTGGAGAATGTTTCTTTTGCAGCCACGCTGCCCCGCAATAATTACAGTCCACCCCACCCCCAATACACACAAGTCAACCTATCCCCAAATCATAATGTGGGTGTTGCTCGGGATATTAAGGTTAGGCTTATGTGAAGCACAGACCATCAGCAATCGCTTCTATGACTTGAATGCTGCACACCTTATCATTACATTCATTCTCAGTGATGAAATTATGCCACCAGAAACTGTAAGCTATACTGTGGTCTTTAGAAGAAAAATCATTGTTGGATTTTGGGGAAAATTTTGGGCTAAATTCCAAACTGAAGCAGGGAAAAGCTGAAAAGTCAACTTTATCTTGGATAAACAGGAAAACTGGAAAATTAGTACTGTATCAATAGGAGACTTCTGGATCAGTCAGAGAGGTTGACTATAATCATGATGACCAGGTCTTCTGTAAACAGAGGGCAAGGTTTCAGGTTTTAGTCATCAGCCTTCCTTTTTGGCCAATTCTCAGTTATCAGCAGAAGTATTGTGATTCTTGGGAGCTGGCTGTTCCGTGGCGGTTGGTTTTACTTTTAGAGAATTCCCTGTTCCAATCTTTGTGATTGGTGAATAATTAGATGTATTTATTATGAGTGAGATTTTGACAGTAGTTAACTTTTTTGTGCAATTTACCACTAGGGAATCCCAAAGGAGCAATGATCACGCACAGAAATGCCATAGGAATGCTTTCTGGTCTGGTTTATATTGTTGAACAGGTAATTTGTTTTTTGTTGTACATGTAGGACCATAGCTAGCAACAGGCAAGATGAGACACGTTCCTCATCTAGATTTTAATCCACAATTTAGTTTTAAAAATTAAAATGATTTTTCTCAAGAAATATCATAGCCTGTGTAGCAGGTGTACATGTGTGGAAGTAATGTCCGAGGAAAGGACAGGGTGCACAAGGGAGACATGCTGTGGGAGAGGAAGCGTCTGCCCGAGAGACCCATGAAAATCATCTCCCCACTCCCTATCCAATTACCTGGCAGTCGCTGCGTGATCTGTCAGAAATTTTTACGGAAAGCGAAATTGGGTGCAGGAAAGAACGGGGTGTGCGGGGTAGACTCACATGTCTCCCTTGCGCACCACATTCTTTCTTGCACCCACTACTTGCAAGTGCCTGCTACACAGGCTAGAAATATCGAATTAAAATTGCCAGGAATAGCGTTTAAAGTGGTCCTAGAGTTCAAACTTTTCTTGGTGGTATGCCTTCAGAGCCCCCTGGTGGCAGACACCTGTGGGGATCTGTACATGGGATTGGGGAGTGCCGCAGGAAGTTAGTGGCTTTGTTTCCAACATGAGGTACATGCACCAGTACCTTAAGTTCAAGAAGAAGTACAGTTTTTTTGCATCTAAGATAATTATTATTACTACTTTTGTGTAAAAATCTACAATGGATGCATCCAAATATTCACTATTTCATCTCAAAAATTTGCTATTTTGTAATTCTCTTAGTTCCATAATTATACTATACATTGAGGGAAAACAGTCATCACAAACATTCATGGTTTGACTGTAGTCTTTTGTTTTTTTTTTTCCTTGAAATGCATTATTTTTGAAACAATGAACAGAAAACACGTCTAATGTACACTAATACCTGTCACTACCTTTTTGTCTTTTTCTTAGTGTGGTATATCTTTCAGTGATAGTGACGTACACTTGTCATACCTGCCTTTGGCTCATATGTATGAACGGCTGGCTCAAGTAAGTATTATTGTACCCTGTACCATCCTTTACCTTTCTTACATCATACACCATTGTGAGATCAAAGTAACATTAATGAGTACCATATTTCCTCAAATAACATGCTTCCCTTGATAAATCACCTCCCTCGATTAATTGCCCCCCTTTGACAGGAATATTTAAATTCATTGTCTCTTTCGAATAACCCCACCCCCTCCCCACCCCTCTGGCCATCTTCTCTTCCTTTTATCCTCTCCCTGTCAAGTTGAAGTGCAATGTGATCCAGCAAAACCGATCAGTAACGATTCAAGCAATGAAAATTAATCTAGGAACTCAATTTGGAAAACTTAAAAAGCCCATGTTCAGTTTATTTGATGTGATTTTTTTTTCAATTTAATATCAAAATAAAACAAAATATTTAGGGCACAACTTCCAGTGAGCAATATTTGAAATAATCGCCCCCTTTTTGGCGAGAAAAAGAACTGATCGCCCCTGGCTATTATTCCAGGAAATATGGTATGCTAGGTGCCATTAGTCGGCAATGTGATGGTGCCTGAGTGAATGCCACCCACCGGGTTGTCCTCAGGGTCCGTTTATGAATTTCTTTTGATTTATGTCTAATAATGTTGGAAGAGGCCTCTTATATTTATAAGAAATAGACTGCAACACAGTCGGGTTTTTTTAAAATTGGTTTTGCAAGGCACAAAGCACCTGCGTGATAATTTTGAACGCAGCACATGGGCCTCACACACCCTACGTGCGTGTGTGTGTGGCGAGAGAAGAAAAACCGACCGTATTTTTCGCGTTTCTCCCCAGTCTCACTCCCCCTTTTTACTCTCACTCCACTGCTTGTGTGTGCGTTCTTAACCTAGGCAAAAATAGGGGCTGTTTTCTAGCTTATGTCAGCAAAAAGAGTAGCAAACCTTGAATTATAATATTCTGGAAAAGGGTTAGGGTTTTCAACAGACAAGGTTTACAC
>OZ038001.1:12226566-12261566 GCA_964035705.1 Porites rus | reverse complement strand
GGAACCACATAGGCTAGTCTCAAAAGTAAGAATGACTACCTTCAACCTTGGATCGTGGTAAAATTTTGTAAGTCAGACAAATTCCCTCAGTATTTATTACTGTATTTTTGATAATAGGTCATGTTGGTCCGCCACTTCCATGCAACAAGATAAAGCTTGTTGACGTCCCTGAAATGGAATATTTTGCCAAAGATGGCAAAGGAGAGGTGAGGAAGTTAAAACGGATTAATTTAGGTTTCTGGGAAACTGCCCACCCACCCCTCCCCTAAGTCAACATAAACACTTACTTCTCGTTTAGGGCAAAATGTTGGGTTAGGGGAGGGGTTGGTGGGCAGTTTCCTAGAAACCTAAATTGATTCATTAAGACTATTATGTTCCTACTATGCCGGATAGCTTTTCGTGTCGACACGCAATAGACTACGAGTAGTCCCCCATTTGTCCTCAGGGATAGTAGCGGGCTTGAAAATCACCCCACGCGAGAAAAGGTGACATTTCCACGCGCGCTCGCGTTTCGCTCGCTCTACTATCCCTGAGGAAAAATGGGGGACTACTCGTGGTCTAACACGCAAAGCTATCCAATATAGTATGCACACTTATCCGATACGTGACTCTCCACCTTAGAGATCGTCGGGGCGCAGCTTTGTTCCGTTAAAGAAATCGCGCCGAAATCACCATTAGAGAGTTTAAGCATCACGTTTACGTCAAACGGCAAAGGAGAATTTGTATTTCCAAGTTTCCCCTTCACCTGTCGTTTACTGTTCATTATTTGTACACATTAATTAGTAGTTTTCACGCAATTTTTTTATCTATGAGAATTGTTGTGAGCCATTTTTATCTGCTCAATGCATTTTCTTTTTTGTTAATTTCTCATTTTGACTGACGTTCGCCGTTTGCCGTTTACGTGAAGCTTAATCTCTCTATTCTTAAGCGTGAACAAAAGCCTCATCCGGTATCGTTTTCCACCGGCGCAAAAGCTAGCCGGTACAGTATGAACATACTGTTAGCTGTAAAACCCAATTGGAGCCAATTAGAAATGGGTCCCCTAAGCATCTGTGATTGGCCTCATCAGACACAAAAATCGTGGCTCCTTTCTTAGATCTGGAAAAAAAAAAATAGCCGCGGAACCCTTGCTAGTATCTTATCAATAGAGGTGACCGCTGAACATAAGTTCGCTTTGCAGAAATTATAGGGAGACTCACTTCATAGCTTCAGACTTTTGAGAGAACCGTCAATTCCAGCTACGTCAGGAAGGCTCTCCTGTCTGACTTCTCAAATTTTTTGTTGTTTCTATACGGCAATGGCATTCGGTCGACCGCATTCACGTTTTGCCGTCTTTAATCTTCTAATCTTTATTTTTGATTCTTTCTTTACGTCGCATGTCAGATTTGCTTTTACGGACCGAACGTGTTCAAGGGCTATCTTTATGACGAGAAGAAGACAAAGGAGGCAATTGACGAGGATGGATGGCTGCATTCAGGCGATATTGGGGAGTGGCAACCGGTTAGTAATGTCATCTTTGTAGCGACTGCTGAAGAACTTATTAGTGTTATTGCAACAGCGTATTTTTCGCCGTGTCAAGCGTTACAGTTAGCTTGTACAACGTTATAAATTGTACCACAGGAAAGTACTGCTCTATGGCATTTATTTGAATGGACACACTTTAGGATTTCATTCACAGACTTGAAAGTGACAACAACCTTGCACAGCATGATAAACAGTACCACAGGAAATCACTGCTGAGTACCGTTCATTTGAATGGTAGACTGCAAAACAGTCCGCATTTTTGCGTATTCAAGTACGCGCGAGCAGTCAAACAAAAGGTCTGGAACGAGGCTGAAAACAGAGAGCGAGACTGGGGAGAGACGCGCGTAAGACTCTTACGCCACGCTTTACCGATTTCTTTACTGATTTTGAGAAAAAAAACCGACTGTTTTGCAGTCCATTTGAGTGGACACACTTTAGGATTTCGTCCAGAGACTCAAAAGTTAGAACCACCTTGTGCAGCATAGTAAACAGAACCACAGGAAATCACTGCTCAGTACCGTTCATTTGAATGTTCACACTTTAGGATTTCGTCCACAGACTCAAAAGTTAGGATCACCTTGTACAACGTAATAAACAGAACCACAGGAACGTACTGCTTAGTATCGTTCATTTGAATGGTCACACTTTGGGATTTTGTCCACAGACTCACCAGCTCGAATCACCATTTACAGCCAAGTAAATATTGTGTCAGAAAAGTATTGCTCATTAGGATTCATTAAAATACTTGTATATAATAGTAACGTTTCAAGGTTTCATCTTAAGTCTCAAAAGTCAAAACAAACCTCGTTTAATGATAGCTTCTTTGCCATTATCATATTTTGTGAAATCCAAGAATCTGGCCCTCTGATTGGCCGTTTTTCATCGAGTTCTCAGTCCTTCTCTCTGACTGGTTATCCTTTGGTATTCTCAAGTTCGAAAATAAAAGTTACAGTACGCACTTGACAAACAAAGTAGAAGATTTAGTATAGTGCTTTATTAAAGTTCTTATTCGGTATTTATAGAAGTTACAGTGTTGTTGATTAATTTGAATTTTGTTATATATAGACATTTTTTTCATTTTGTATTGCAGAATGGAACTTTGCGGCTGATTGACCGCAAAAAGCACATTTTCAAGCTTTCACAGGTAAACACGGTCATCGCTGGAAGAAAGGTGTTGTAGACTTTTGACATAGAGCTTTCACAGGTTGATGCTTGTAGGCTCTTCGATAATTCAAATTATTTTTCTAAAGTTTTGATTGGTCTAGGGATTATTACGTCACCAGCGGGTAACCATTCTCGTCCCCAGAGCTACAATCAATGTGGCGAGCGCGGATTTCCACTCTCTGCGCAACCTCAGAAATGTGAAACAAAAGCGGTTGCCATTGGTTACAAAATGGGAAGCTGTTGCGCCTGCGTGTTATCTTGGTCTCAGCAAGAGCTCTCGATCTATAGCGCTGCCCACAACGATTGCAGCTTAGTGTGAGGACAAGACCGGCAGTTAATTACATTGGCTTTTCCTCCGGTTACTCCGGTTTTCCCCTCTCCATAAAAACCAACACTTCCAAATTCCAATTCGATCTGGAACGCACGGACACGTTTCAACGAGTTCTTAAGAACTCTTTAGTGCTTCGTGCGTAAACAATTACAATTTACAACTGGGCATTGGTCTGTTCACGCGCAGTGGAATAAATACATAGTTTTGCTTTGCTTGAGCGCCGTTTGGTCTCTGTCTTTGGTAAACAGTGACTGCCTGCGTTTCCTACAAATTACCGAACATGTTGCAGCCTCTGGTAGATTCATAAAAAATAAATTATTAAATTTTCCTTTGGCGTCGGCAATAATTTTCCGTGCGACGGAAACTGAACGAGTACGGCAAAAATACAATAGGTTAAGATAACTCTGCACGTGCATCACGCCTTTTTTGTGCATTTCTGCACGACTACGACGTGAAAATGCCTAATTTTACGTTTTTTGGAGGACGTGGACTCAAGACAACGACTTTCTTTCTCCTTTTCTGAACTTCGACAGAGTCTTTTAGAATTCAACTCCAGAACAAATTGCCAACATTTGACGAATTAGTGCGATATGAAATAAGCGCGATGAAGTTTTAAATAGCACCACTTCAATTTTCAAGGGACGTTTTCGTAGCCGTAGCCGTCGTTGTTGCTTAAACTCCCTTTTGTTTATTGTGTTTCTTCAGGGCGAATATATTGCACCAGAGAAGATCGAGACAGTTTATACACAATGCCCGATGGTTCATCAAGTTTATGTACACGGAGACAGTAAAAAGGTGGGTCAATAATCGTTTTAACTGTATGCAGTAATTCGAGACAAGCGTCATACTGATTCGTTGAATCCACTAAAAAATCGTACTGAACGCCAGTGGACATAGTACAGTCAAGGCTCTTGTATTCGACCATCTCGGGAATCCATTGAAGTGCTCACAACTAGAGCTGCTGGTTGTCAAGAATGACTTTTCGTAAGCGTCCGTGTGATCAGCTTATTGATTTATTAATTGTGATGTCATCGTTAATAACCGTTACTGTAAAATTCCGAAAAAAAGCCCAGGGGCTTATATTTTTCAAAGGCCCTTTTTGAGGAGCTTATCTGTGGAGGGGCTTATGTTCGGGAGGGGGGGGGGGAGCTTATCTACGAATTTGCGTTTCACAGTCGATTGGGCAAGCCTTTAAAATTGGAAGGAAATTTACCGTTTTTGCTTTGTTTTGCTATGTATTTGAGGGCAATTTCTAATTACAACCCCCCCGGCCGGGGGGGAGGCTTACATTTGGTGGGGGGGGGGATTTAACGGAGGGTTTTTTGCGTTACTATTTTGGGGGGCTTATACTTGGAGGGGTTTATGCATGGAAGGGCTTATTTTCGGAATTTTACAATAGGTTAAAATAGTTCTTTTGTTTTTGCTTATCACATTTGAAGTTAATGAGTCGTTAGCTGTCATTTTAAGTATACAAATTTTTGTTCAAGAAGTTATCGCTTTCATTCAACTGTTGACCGAATGGTTACTTACTAGAATCTAAAAACAAAGAAAAAGGCCAGCGGGTAATCCAGGAAGGTGGTCTCGGTCGCTCAAGAGAGCTTTTCAATACAGAGCTTAAGTTGGGTTTCTACAATACTGGTTCTAATGAAAGTGCTCGCAAAGAGAATTCGACTGTATACTATTCCTTGTTTACAGGTGACGGTTGTGGAGCTGAGGATTGTAGTTTGTTTTTTTCAGCGTTTTTATGTTATAGGCTATAATGGAGGTCAAAAGTGTTGGGATCTTTCCAGTGCAATTAGTAAAACTAGCGACCCCTCCCCTCCCACCCTAAGCATAGTTGAATTTTGAGCAAAATGTGGGGAAATAAGTCCTTTTTTGGCCGCAACATTGCTAGGAGGGGGGGGGGGGGGAGGGATGAAGAGATGAACCCAAAGTCGCTCAAAAAATTGTCATTAGGAGCAGAGTCTCACGTGACAATTACTTGGGGTTTTTGCACACAGTCCCAAGTTCTTTTGGCCTCCATTGTAGGTGATAAGGCTGACGGCTCTCCTTCAAAAATATTTCTATACCATCAAGAAAGGGTGACAGGGGCTGTAATTTCTAATTCCAGAACTGTAACAAAAAAGCTATCTCGACAAGTCTCGAGTCAAGTTCCATAGAAGAGTCCGAGTCTAACCACAAAAACAAAGTCGTATGACGTGAACACGTGATAATTGTCTAGACGTAACGCAACTCTGAATGTCACTAACAGGGGGGTGGTAGTTTTTACTTACTGAAACCTAACCAAAACACCCTCATCAAGACTGTCACTCTTCCAATCATTTACTTTTGTTGTCTTGTTTCTAATTTGCCATTTCTCCCCTTTTGTCTGTAGTCTTGTCTTGTCGCTGTTGTTGTTCCTGAACATGATTATGTCAAGAAATGGGCGGAAAAGAATAACGTGGAAGGAGAGATGGATTCCTGGTGCACTAACGAGGTATGTTCTTTTCCCTGTCTGTTTTCTAACCTAGTGAAGGGCCTGGTAGTACGACATATTGGGGAGCTTAAACAACGACGATGGCGACGGCGACGGCAACGAGAACGGAAAAAAGTAACAGGTTTGAATTAGCAAAACAACAATTTTGCACGTGCATCACGCTTTTTTGTACATTTCTCGCGGTCATTGCACGATTACGACGTGAAAATGCCTAATTTCACGTTTTGTAGAGGATATGAACAGAAGACGACTTTATTTTTCTTTTCCTGAACTTCGATACAGTCTGTAAGAATTCAACTTCAGAAAAATTTGCTAACATTTGACAAATTGAACTAGATGGAGTAAGCGCGATAAGTTTTCAAGCAGCGCGAATTCATTTTTTAAGTGACGTTTTAATAGCTGTCGCTGTCGTTGTTGCTTAAGGTCCCTATTTTCGCTGAATGAACAGTCATTCAGACCGTTCATTCAGATCAACAGTGCCATCTGATCAACAGAAAACGAGAAGTTCTCGTTTTCCGTTGATCAGATGGCAGAAAATCTGGCCCACCCTTGAGTCTAACGTTTTGTGCTTTTCTTTCTTTTTCTTTTCTTCGTTTCTTTTCTTTTATTATTATGATTTTTTGGTGGGGAGGTGGGGGAACGTTACCTTCATTTGAAGGCTTCTGCTTTTAGCGGGGACAACACATGTTGATTACTCTACTAACAGCTTTGTGTTATGTTTTTGGTACTCATCCCTTGAAAAACAAAACCTTTTGTAATATCCTATAAAATGTGATACATATTCTGATAAGTTCTCTTCTTCTTTTGTAGAATGTTAAGAAGGCTATTTTAGATCAGATGGTTGCTGAAGGCAAGAAAGAACAGCTGAAGTCGTTCGAGCAGGTAATAATGAATTTTTAATAGCTGATGGTTGATTCTCTGTCCCGCTGGTCCTGAAGGGAAACAATTACAGTCAGTTTTCTCTATGAAGGACCCCTTTGGGCCAGATACTGTCCCTCCCGAGGTCGAAGTTCTCTAAGCGTTCATGGTAGGAAGGTGTCCGTAGGAGAGAAATGATTGTTAACTTGAGACTTTAGGCGGGAAAAGTTTCATTGTTTGATGTCATGTGACTTGAAGTAGCCAGTAAGAGGGCATGCTGTCGGGGAAAAAATCCAACGATTTAACACATCTTGCTATAGCTGAAAATGCCCGTTTTGGATATTAGTGAATGAGTGCGTCAGCTCTGAGCTGTCTGACTGCCAGAATACAATTACTTGGAAACTTCCTGGCTTGCGTGGCAAGAATTAACACGAGAAAAAAACTTTTTTTCGCTCACTGTCCAAACTTTCTACGGTCAAAACACAGTCAACTTTTCTTTCGGGAAGCACTTTCTTGGTCGGGTAAAAAATACTACTTTATTGCGGTTCAAAATTTTCCTGATGAAATGTAAGCCCTGAAGAGTGGCATTGTAAATATGGGAACTTGTTATTTTCACCCTTAAGAGAGCTAGCTTAGACAAACGTTCCTCGTTATACACGCTTCTTCTAGGTGAAAGCGATTGCACTCACGCCAGAGATATGGACAGTAGATAATGGCCTGCTCACGCCAACACAGAAGTGTAAACGGCCCGCCGTAAAGACCCTATTCACGCAGACATTTGAGGATCTTTACAGTACAATCCCAGAATGAATTACGTCCACAACGTATCCTCAACTCTTCTCTGTTATTCTGACAATCTCTTAAGATTACGTTATCTGGCCGCTCATTGAGTCAAATGTGAGGACAAAAACTATTTTTTGCGAATGTTGCTATCACAGATGTCATGATGATACAAAAACTTTTAAAAACACTGAACTATATCCACTACACTACGCAAAGGCGAACCAACAATAGTTTTCTCGCTCCAAGAAACACACACTCTTTGACCGAGTCTTTAGATAAGATTTTTCAAGTCACCTTTTTAACCCTTTAAGTCCCAATAGTGACCAAGATCAATTTTCTCCTAACAATATCCATACATTGTCAAGAGATAAGTTATGAGAATTAATAAAATGATCACCTGAGAGAAAAATGCCTTGATCTATCATCAAATTCTCTCAACTAATTCCTTAAGAAAATGTATAGAGATCAGTTTGGAGAATTCGTATGTGGATACTGGGGCTTAAAGGGTTAAAATGAAACCACTTTGACAAAACTTTGGCATGATAAAATTTCAGAAAGTAAATTGTGTTGAATGTGGTAAGGAAAAGGAAACTTCGAATAGTCCTCATTATAGTTTTCTTCAGACGAGTAAACCCTTTTTTTAACAAAATTCATCGTATTTGCAATTCTTGTGTTTGGTTATTCTTTTCAACTCTCTTGCATTGCGAATTCATTTATGTAAAGCTTCGCAAAGTAGTACTTTCAAAATCAGGCTTAGTGGTGATATTTGCTCGTCTGACGTAAACATGTGATGGGGACTTAAACAGTGAAACAGGACATCTTCATCTCAAGCAATCCAGGGTTAGTTAGGTTTTATTTTTTCGTAAGTAATTCGTGTTTATCAGAAGTAACACAAGAAAGTTCCAGACTCTTTTGAAGACAAACTTACGCCCAACTTTCTATGGATACATGCACCTTTTTTATACTGCTCAGTTGAAGTTTGTTGGGAGAAACATGTCTTGCATTTTATTATATGTCCATTCCATACGTGTTGTATCAAGAACTTCGTTTAAATTGCCTCGCATTCTGTTTCTCAACTGACAAGGAACGTTGCGAAGGGATTCTTTAAGAATTGAATTTTTTAATGTAGTTTTCAGTTTCGTGTTTATAACATTCTTCGAAAATACAAATTTAAAATTCCGTGTTCATTTGCGCAACGGTGCGCAGGATTTTGTGAAGGGGTTTCGTAATAAACTAATAGCCTGCGAGCAAGCACTCCAACTATAACTGACGACGGCGCGCGCAAATCAAACAACTGGCTTGACATATGGTAGAGCGGCAAATTGAGCACGGGAAGTCGGGTTTAGTCTTTTCTGCGCGCTTTCCCGTCGTCAACTGACGTTCCCGTCCTGTTGGTAAATCAGCCTATTATGGGGAACGTAGCGTTTGTTACTTAGAAGCGCCATTGCGAGCGAGGTGAGTCTTCAGAACGCACTCGAGTCTCTCTCGAGTGTCTGGCGTTATTGCCATTATTAGTGAGTTTACGCAACAGGACGGCAAAACGCGTGTGTGTGACAAACGTGACAGGGCTATTACTTGCGAGTTTTGTGTAGTAATATTTTCTGGTCTTTACAAAAAGATCCGTTTAATGGCGAAATGTTATTTCAAACAAAATTTTTGTCACGCTTGTCACATAAGGTTTGCCGTCTTCGTTCCTCTCCCGTCCTGTTGCGTAAGTTCACTATGAACAAAATGAACCAGGCGGTCGTGACACAGCCTCTTTAAAAGCAGCAAAAAGGTAGCTCTATTAATCACAATAGATTTTTCAACTAGTAAGTAGGTAGGTAGATCCCTTAAGTATTCATTTTATTATACAGTAACATGTTTATCAGATCAGAATTATTCAGATTTGCGTGAAGCCACTTGGTTCGGCTCGGTCATAGACCATGTGACTCTGCTCAAAACATTATTCAGAAATATCAAAACTAGAGTGAATCAAACGACATTTTGATCTTGCATTATCTATTTTGTTCAAAATCAAATACAGGTGCTTTTATACTTGAATGGCCAACTCTGTATACAGGATAAACGGTGAAACATCGCTATTATAAAAGGTTTTAGTTCTCTGTCAAATTCAATTAAGTTAAATGTTTATGAAAATTAGAGCATAATTGATGAAATTGGATGAATAAAGGATATTAGCATAATGTTGTTTTTCTTGCCAGTTTCTTGTAACTGAAAAACAAGTGTACCACCCGTTTTCATCATCAAACTGGTTTTTCGAGTGCAACAATTCGTTTATTAAAAAACCGATGGTCATACGTGCAAGTGACCCCTCTATACTTATCACACGGCCATAAGGCCTGGGTTCAAAAGTTTATCCCAGTCCAGCAACGAGCAGCACATTCTAAACAAAGATATCTCTCGATTCATGCAGAGTCTACCTCGAGTACCCAAAACCGATCGGGCAAGTGAAAGAAATGCTGTGGACTTTGAAACTCGTGATAAACAGCTTGGTGGCTGTCTTATAAGGTTAAGCCTCATGGTCAAGCTGACTCGTTCCCAGTCGTCTCTCAGTCTTCTATTAATATTAACGAGAGAAGCGCAGTATATGAATATAATCATTGCAACCTTGGGTATAAAAATGGTTAAATATATTGGCTATAATATGCTTCTTATTCTTTCAAGGCTCAGCCGCTTTCGGTTCAAAGACTATTTTCTCATTACCAAACCACTAAAGGCCAAGTGAGAGAGATGAACAAAAAAACCTTGTTCGTTATAAATTCGTTTCTAGAAGTGGTAGCCAATTTTACCTCTATATTTGCCACAAATACGATAAATATTTTGGATAAATATCAAATTTGGCGCGTGGTTAAATAATGTCAGATACTGATAAGACGAAAACTAGTTTCCCTAAACACCTTGCACTTACCAAACTCAAAACGTTTTAGAAGAAGCTTATAACTTTCGATAAATTGGAGGTTATTTTTCTTTGGTGATCTAGACTTTTGCCCCACAGTTACGTTGTCCTTTGAGTCGCATAACTATGTACTGGTTGTGAATTATAAAGCTACGGTTTGTGTGGGAATTCAATACTGAATTTCACCCCCATTTTGCAATTACCATCGCAGAACTAGAAATTTGCGTGAAATATTTGCCGTATATTAAAGGACGGAAAACATTTTCCGATGTTGGCCCAACATCGGGGGACTGATTAGTGACTTGAAGTGGGGGCGTTAAAGAGACTCTCTTCTTAGTAAGTCTATTTTCACGAAGATGTGGGGGAGGGGGTGGCAACCCCTTACCACCAGTCACCCCGGTTCCGCTGTCCCTGAAACTATGCAGCGAATCGTTGTGTTGACCTACTCGTGAATCTTAAGTTTGAATTTAATGTGTAGCAGATTCAAACTGTTTTTTGTTCTGCTTCTGCTTCTTCGAATACCCGCTCAATTTCTTCTTTGAACTTTCGGTGTATTTGAACTCTTTTTGCTTTAAGCGTCGGCGTGAGAAGTCCGTTCTCGATGCTAAACATCTCTGGATGGAGGTGGATCCTCTTTACCTAAAAGATTAATATATTTGTAAATAATGTACCAATTGTCAGAGAGAGATGTAGCTGTAGAATAACCTATAAATATGGCTTTATTGGGGAAACTTGAGTTCAGAAAAACGAGGACAACATCTTGACCGAACAAGCTTGGTCAATAAAGGATTTTATTACATGGTCTTGCACCTATCAGAACATAGCATTCGCGTTATCTTATCCTCTCACAAAAACCAACCTTACAGAGAGGCCTGGCAGAATGCAGTCTGAAGAAGTTCGAGTGCATTGTACACCAAGCGCTTGCGTTTATCTCCGATGAATCTCGAACAAGGCTAAGTAATTTCCGTTAAAAGGTGATAATTACTTTAAAAAAGCACTTTATTTGAGTGTCAATGTATTTAGCACGAAAGTACTAATTGGGGACACTAGTTTTACGTTTCCTAATGGAGACGGGACCGCCATTTTACGTGGTCATCCGAGCCACGCGAAGGTCTACCCGTTTCCATGGCAAAGGCGGAACCTTCATTTCTCAGTCATTTTAAGACCCTGAGTGTTGGTCCGACCCCGGGAATCGAACCCGCGACCTTCCGCTCTGCAGTCAAGCGCTGTACCAACTGAGCTAAACCTGCCGCGCTAAACTAACAACCGGGTCAACAGTAGTACTTTATATGCCAAATAGTGAAGTAAAACCTTCCTAGAAACTGAAACCTCAAAAATCAAAATACACTTTTTACATAAAGTTGTAGTTACTCTAGAATGGTCCATGGTTGATGAAGAAGTTATTATAGTTCATTAACTCGAACCAATCAGCCAATGAGCGTGGAAGCAGTATCGCATATCAATAACGTCCACGAGAAAGACCGGTTAACTTTGTGAAATAGTTTTTTGTTTGTGTTTTCTGTTGAGTAAAATCGTTGAAAGTCTAGTAACTGAATCACCCAGAGATTTGTACCTGTTCTAGAGAGTTCAGTCCACCCTCTCGGCCTTTGTCCAGCATGTCTTGGAATATAGTCTGATACACAGTCTGAAAACGAGGAAATTGGGAATTTCAGATGCCACAACGGCGACGGCAACGAGAACGTCAAAAAAGTAATAGGTTAAAAAGGCAAAAGAGCAACTCTGCAGGTGCATTACGCTTTTTTGTGTTTTCTTTGCCGTCGCTGCACGACTATGACGTGAAAACCCTTATTTCACGTTTTATCGTGAAACGTAAACAAGTGACGACGAAATTTTCTTTCTCTTTCTGAACTTGGGTATAGTCGTGAGGAACTCGGCTCCAGAAGAGTTCGCTTGCATTTGACAAAGCGAATTGAAATAATCGCGATAGAGACTGAAAGAACTTGAATTCATTTTTTAAGCAACATTTTCGTGGTCGTCGCCGTCGTGGTATCTTAAACCTGTAATTTATATGTAGAGCGAAGTTCGGAAACAAAAGTATTCTCGTATCAGTTTTTAACCTCTGTAATTTTTTTTCGCAAAGATTGGGTTAGCTGATGTCAGAAATATGGCCCCATGTAAGGGATCCCGAAATGCGGGAAAATTTTGCTCGTGGAATCGGGAATCCTAGCGTTTTGAATCCGGAACTTCCACGGAGGGCAACTGAAATTCTGAGGGGAGGGGGGATCCAAAGGACGCAATTTCCGTGGGAGCGGGAGGTGGCTTCTTGAGGTCTTGAGAGAAGTCAGTATTGTTCAAGAAGAAGTGTTTTACCTTATTTTCACAAAGCTGTTTAATGTCTCCTTCAATGCCATTATTTCGGGCCCAGGGCTCCAGGACTTCTGCGTCCGGGACAACAATTGCCACGATGAAAGACTGGGAAGAGAATTAAAGTTGTTTGTTTATTTTTAATTTTTTTTTTTCAATACCCAGTGATATGTCTTTAGCCCTTAGATCCCTTCATAGCGAGATAATTAAAAAAAAATGCGAGATCTATCTTGTACTTATTCACTAACAGTTTGGCCAGCTTCCTCGCCATTTTCTTAGCATGCCTGTAAGTGAAATATTTTGACATGTGCGACACGTCGAAAGAGCAATGGCTGGCTGGGGTTGGGAAAGAGAGCGAAAGAATACTCCTCTCTCTCCCTCCCCCTCTTCTCTGCCTTTAGGAGCCCCGCCGATATTGACCAACATTAATTTTCTCATAACAATAGCCATATGTTACCAATAGAAATGGTTATGAGAGTTAATAAAATGATCACTGAAGAGAAAATGCATTGATCTGTTAACAAACTCTCTCAACTAACTCTTGAAGGAAATGTATGAAGATCAATATGGAGAATTTATATGTGGATATTGGGGCTTTAAGGGGTAAGCCCATCTAGTCTGAATTGTCAGCCGTCTTCACCCCCTAGCCCCACAGGTTAGGGGTGGGGTTAGTAGACATTTCAGACTACAGTGTTCTTACCTTCAAACTGTTTCCAACAACAAATACCTGCGCAACAAACGGACTGCGCAGATACACGTTCTGGATTTTTTCAGGAGCGATGTACTCTCCCTAGAAAAAACGAAAATCGAAAGTTTAGAATGATAACAGAATGGAATTTTTTAAAAAAAATCAAAATATAGAAGTGGTATTGAAATGTGCAGCTAAGCACAAACTTGCCTGAGAAAGTTTGAATATATTCTTCTTGCGATCAATTATTCGTAAAGTTCCATTCTGAAAGAGCAAAAGCACAATCAAGTTCTGGTTTCAAAGCTGTCTGTGTTTCACATGTGCTACCTTGCACACATGCTTTTTGTTTTCAATCTAAATAAAAAAGATGGCCTTAAATGATTTAAAAGTATTGGTCAGGATAATTGTTTTGGTCTAGCTTTATTACTAGTGTATAAAATATTTGAACAAGATAATAATAATAATAATAATAATAATAATAATAATAATAATAATAATAATAATAATAATAGTAATGGTAATAGTAATATCAACAATAATGATAATAATAATACGATTTCATATTTTGTACAAACCGTAAGGAGAGGGCCTATACTTTTATGTCAGCATCACGTAAACAATAGCTTCGATCAAACATTCGATGGTTTGCCAATGTCGTTTTACATCAATGCACAATGCACGGTCAACTTTTTTCACTCCTACTCGTTTGTATGTACAAATAAATTACCGGAAGCCATTCTCCTATGTCACCAGTGTGGAGCCAGCCATCCTTATCAATAGTTTCAGCGGTCTTTGCCGGATCCTTAAAGTAGCCTTTAAAAACGTTTGGTCCTTTCACGCAAACCTGAATATAGAAGATGTAGTTCGGTTATAGTAAAGAATCAAGGACGAGAAAAAGAAGAACTGCAAAGCCTGGAACGTTTACCATTTGCAAACAATAAGAAAACTGGGGGAATCCCACTAACGATTGGAATTCGGAATCCAAGTTCCACTGACAAAATGTCCGGAATCCAGAAACCAAGCGGACTGTCTGGGATTCCCCATGGCAGGGCGAAAGAGAGGAGAATCCGGCGCGAAAATCAGTGGAGAAAAACGATCAAATAGTTTTAAACTAAGGTGAGATGGATGTTATAAAAAAAAAAAAGGTTAAAAAAAAAAAAGGTTTAAGGCTTGTTTATAGTGGAAATTGCACTTAGCTTGTCCAGCTAAGTTTTAGGCACTCCACTCAAGTATTTAGAAACAAATAATTCAAATACAACATAACAGGATTAAAAACCCCAACTGGCAGAAGTTGGCTATTTATCTTACCTCGCCCTGATTATTTTTGGCAAAATATTCCATTTCCTCCACGTCGACGAGTTTTACGATGTTGCAAGGAATTGGAGGTCCAACATGACCCTCTGTTGAGGAGTAAACGATGACCATTAATTTCTTGTTCCAAAAGACACTCAAAGATTTCGAGCACTCGGGAAAAGAATCTTTCCAGTCTTATGAAAAGCATTTAAATCTTCAAAGGTCTAACGAACTTTAATGTCTCAGAGAATGGTCAAATTTTGATTAGAAGAGCGAGTAATGTCCGCAGGTTAGTGCACAAGGAGTTATATATACTTCATTTCTGTGTTTTCAATATTTTTGTGGATGAAGCTTTTCACTTACCTGCCATGGGATCATTGTAGAGCTGAAAGGTTACTGCGCATGTCGCCTCAGTTTGACCGTATCCTTCTGTCAGCTGTCAAAATGAAATACGAATCTCTTATTAGAAGGACGAAAACAAAGTTGGCAACAGACAAGAGCAAATTGGCAGTCGCCCAATGTAAGGGATTCCTGATTCGGGGAAGTTTTTTGCTTGTGAAATCCAGAATCCAGGAAATTTTGTTCGTTGGATCCGAAATCCTAGGCTTTGGAATCCGGAGTACAGCTCTAGTAATGCGACTCCCACTAAAGATTGGAATCAGGAATCCATGTTCCACAAACAAAGCTTGAATCCGAAATCCAACGTGTGGAATCCAGAATCCAAGACTGCCTTGGACCCATTTCATTGGGCGGTGGTAGCGTTATGAGCTTGTTATTGTATACATGTTTAATCTCTGACGTCAACAAGGCGGGATTATGAAGTCATATGTTTTAGTACATGAGCAAAAATATGATGTGCCCGTCACGTGTAACTCACCTGACATCCCATAACGCATCTGATGAATGACGTCACCTTAGCAGACAAGGGTGCCGAACCACACGGTATATAGCGAACTCGGCCACCAAGAAGATTCTGTGAATTGAACATTTCATCGTTGTAATTAATTCTGAGGTTACAATTTATTCAAGGGGAAAAATCCCAGAAAACTATATATTTACAGCACACGCGAGAAAATCTGAATATCAACCAACTTCTTCGCCCGCTAAAGGAATCCTGACCCTAGGAAAATTTTGCTTGTAGTATCCGAAATTCCGAAATCCTTTCCAGAATACAGCTCAAGGAATCCGGAATCCAACTAAGGATTGGAATCCAGAATCCAAGTTCCACTGACAAAGACTGGAATCAAGTAGCTGGAATCCGGAATCCACGGCGTGGGATCCAGAATCCAAGACTGTCTTGGATTCCGTTGCACTCATTGGGACGAAACTTCTACAGCCGATAAAAGTACGTGGTTTAATCGGAATTAAGGTCTGTACCCCTCGAGTCTAGACTGCTACGTCAAAGTGATCAACACGTAACATACCTGGATTTTGCGGAAGACTATTACGTCCCACATTGTGTCTTTGCTTATGATGCCCCTAAACAACAACGAAGTGGGTCAATTTTAGCTTCCTAAACAAGTTATATTTGAGGGCGGGTTATTCGAATTATCATTTCAACTAAATCTCTTTAAAAGTTACCTTTTTAGATCGTTTTCTTTTGAGTTCAGCGCCGTTTGAAGAAGCCATTGCTTGAGTTTGCTATTTGCTACTCCAGAAGTCACCTTATCAGTAGTAAAATATAGAATATGTTATTAAGTGAACTTGATAATAAATAGCAAAATTATCAAGCATGACTTAATCGATTATCGTCATGATACTGTGGCCGTTGATGAGTCTGAACAGTCTGTGAAAGGCGTAAGAGCTTTAGCAACAAGATAAGAAACTGAAGAGATCGAGACTGCTGGGGAAATCATATTTAGGCTAACGTTTTTTCAATTACTTCAAGGAAATTGCTAAATGTTTACAGGGAATACGGGCGGACATTTAGTTGGACAGGAAAAAACGACCTTGCAATCCAAAAACCACTGGGACTTTTTACTTACTCTGTCGTAAATTCTGTTTAGTAAACGAGGAACGGCTGAGAAGATCGTTGGCCTGTTTAAAATAAGTCGAATATTAGTAAATCTAGGAATCTAATGCCAGTTTAGAATTCAAGGGTTTTTGATTCCTGATTCTCGGCTAAAAAGGTTACATGTTTTACTTACTGAAGCTCTTTGCAGTCTTCAAGAAGCCGTTTTATGTCTCCACTAAAGTATCCAATTCGCGCACCACTCAGCATTAAATGAAGCTGAAAGAAAGAAGTTGAAAACTTAAAAGAAAAAGCCAGTAATGAGACGAAAAAATATCTTGCTTATATTTCCCTGGCTATACACAAACCGATAAATCGAAGGTGTTTTACATACAAATCCGCTCATTGCTATAAGGTGTAGGATTCCGAGTAAAGCTCGTTGTCGTCACAACCACGCATTCACACCAATATTAGATGGCGCTGGCGGAGCCGGGGACGCGGGAAGGCCAGAATTTCCGCCAAGTTTTCCCCCAAAAATGAAGACTTACTAAGAGGAGAGGCCCAAATTCACGCCACTTATTACTGATAAATTATAATTTATTTATTTATTTATTTATTTATTTATTTATTTATTTATGAACTTACATGATTTATCCGTTCGTACATGTGAGCTAGAGGCAAAAATGACAAGTGTACATCCTCGGGGGTCAGTTCTGGAAATCCAGACTGAAATTAATAGGAAGTGAATACATATGATTAGTGTACGCACTTGAAAAGTTACAATCGAACCTCTATTATTGCTATTAAGCGGTCATCAGCCATTCAGAGGCCAGTTACCAAAGTGCTACTGGACAAAATTGTCACTCAAAATTGTAAGCAACACCTCTAATTAAGACTAATCTTTATTGATCAGCCAGTTCCTTCCCCGAGTGTGGGCCATAGAGGTTTTTGACTACACCCACCTTCTAGTTATTATAGAACAACCCTAAGTGGACAAATACAGTTGCAAATGCTACAAGCTGTTCTTGAGATCGTAGCCTGGAGTTTCCAAGGCCTTAAAGCTGATAATCAAAATAGAATCTGGATGAGGGAGCCCCGATCGACAACAACTTTTTTTATCAGAGTAACACTTTCTTGACGGTAGTAAGGCATTTTATTTACAATAACAATTAAATCTTGTCGGCTAAAAAGTAAAACTTAAGAATAATAAAAATAGCTAAATTAACCCTAAACAGTCGATTAAGAGATTTGTATATACCAGTCACTCAAGGAGAGCTTTGGGCAAGTTAGACCTCTTTCTTTGACGGGAGATCTCCGTACTTTTTAAAAAGAGAGGTCTTAATAGCCGTAATCCGCGAGATCTTTCTATTCTTCTTCATAAACAGGTATTCCCCACCCGGGTTCCCAGGTGGAGAGTACTGCGGGCGCATCGAGACATCCACGGCTGGAGACTGAGCCTAGTCTTAAGCTCAAAGAGCTACCTTCTAGGTCAATAAATGTACGAAGTTTCTGTTCCCCCTTCGCCTCCCCCAGACTGTACGTATGTAGGGCGTTGTCTCTGTTTGTGTTTTTTCAACCTCATTTGGAACTTACCTGTTGATAAATCCACCGATAGGCTGAGATGTCACTGACAAGGTTTGCATGGGTAAGGATTGCACCTTTTGGTGGTCCTATATTGATGGTCATAAGAAGCTTTGGTTAGTTCTGTATACTAAAAACTAAAACGCCAAACGAAGCTCAAAACCCATGTAAAAGGTTCATAATAAACGAGAAAAAGGTAATTACCAGTTGTCCCACTTGTGTAACATACTGTTAATATGTCCTCTGGTTTTGCTGGCTGTTTATAAACACACATTGGGATCCATGAATCGGTTTGATTTCTACATTTACTTTTGCCTTATTACACTTAACTAAAACTACTGTCCGTTTGCTAAAGGGCAGTGATACTTCAAATTATCTAAACTACATTAAATCCATTCAGAATGTTCGTTCTAAATCTTGCATTCAGAGTTTTTGAATACTACGGATTAACCTTTCTAAGCACATTGTTAACTTTCGTTGTCAACGAGGCACTGCAAAGATGCACCGTATTCTAGTGAGTGCAAATCACAAATTTTTATCAATTGTATTTCGTTCGTTCAATTAAAAGAAGGCAATTTCATTTAACATACTTCACATCTAACGGCAATTGCTCTTATAGAGCGTGATCAAAAGCACTAGGTTCTCATGTTGAATCCCATCAGAAGCTGGCTTGACTACTCACAAACCATTTAAATTAAGACACTTACATACGACTCAAAAGTATACAATTAATTGTTAAGTACTCTTCTTTACTTTTTTAAAACAAATTTAATATATAGTTCAAAACTCACATACATTTAGTTCACGAGGATTCTTCTCTCCTAATTCCTGTAAATTGACAAGAGAAAGGTGGGCTTACAGTTTGAATTGAATTGTGGTCATCGGACCCTGACTCCGAAGCCACGCCCAAAATTTATTCCATTTACACAAGGTGCATGAGAAGTGTTTTTCTCAAATTTTAAAACAAGAAGGGAAATGAAGTGTATTTAGATTAGAGTGAACCAGGAACTGTGATTCAGATTGATTCCTTGATTTTTTTCATTATTGCTTTCTCGGTGGAAAATCGGAGCAAAAAAAAACAAAAGAAAGCCATGGTCAGCGAAAGGAACACTTATTGAGTGCTAAATTTCCTGGAATTTCTCTATAAATTTAATGCGGATTTTGGATGCATGTTTGCGAGATTTACCAAGTCAATTCATCATGCAGCAACTTGAGGAATTTAATAGATTACTTCGAATTAAACCCTGAGCTACATGCTCTTTGCCCAATGTTTTCCTAATGTCTTTGCGAATAAATATATTTCTATTTATAAAGATCGATTGAGCCTGGAGCGAGTAACGGGGGCTTGTTGCTTAGGACTAGACCTACCTCTAAATCAGAAAAAGACATGATTTGGAGTCCCAGTCCCTTTGCTGTCGTGCTCTGCTCCTCCGTTACCTGGGTGCCAATCTTTATCAAATATTTTAGCCCCTTACAGGAGTGTGCATGCTCCAAAAGCGAGGAAACTTTGTCTTCGTTGCAAACAATAGTTGAAATCTCGGCTGTAATGTAAACGTATAATCAAAGAATAAAGTTTTCAAGAAAATCATTGATTTCAAGGCGCTTTGAGATCATTATAATGTAGACTTGTTCTGAGGTTCAAAGCGGCCTCGTGGAAATGAATCAAAAAATCATAATATAACTCAAGCGAGTACAACTGTTTCACGTCCTAATTTCTCCCTTAATTGACGCAAGTTCTTAAGAGGGTTTATAGTTTCCAGCGTTCGGTTTTTCGGTTAAAATGACTGTGATTCATTCTTTAAGACGATAAATATGCGTATACCCAAGATGGTGCCTGAAAATTAAAAAACCTCTGAATCCAGGAGACTATCACCCTGATGAATCTGAGTCTAAAGCTAAGAAGCAATGGCAATAGCCTCCCAAAATATAGATGCTCTCCAAAGAGAGAAAAAAGACTGTGGATAATGTTAGTGGAAACATTTAAAATAGAAACATCTGCATTAATTCTTGCTGTCCTTTCAAATAATCCCCCTTTTTATAAAGAATTAGACTGTTCTTAGCCCACAGACGGAACTAAACTTCTGTTTAAGTCCGACGGGTCCCCACCCGTGTACCCGGATTTGAGTACGCGCCATGAACGACCTGTTAAAAAAGTAATTTTCAATTTGCCAGTCAATTTGAAGGCAAATTCGTTTGGCGCCTGCTTCGCAGGCTAAGAACAGAAATACAGATGCTGCTTCGTAGACGTCACTGACCGGGGTTACTGTAAGTATGTGAGGCAGGCTGGCCTGTTCCAGGTTTCAAGGTAGTGGTAATTCGTGACTATGGCACGAAAAATAGAAAGTGTGAAAAGTGCGCAGGGGAAATTTTCGTACTAATAATCACCATCACTGCATATTACTGTCCTGGAACCTGGGAAAGGCCAACTGAATTTAGGATGGTCACTGAAAGTAGCATAGCGTAAGTACTCATATATAGTTTCAGAGGACGAAAGATGCCGGGAGATTAAAATTGACGGGCTTATCCTCCGACCCCTACCGTGGTTGATGATGTATATGCAATCCTGAGGGCCGTGTGTATCATACACAGGCACGGTGACCATAGAAAACATCTCGCACGCCAGGTCAGTTAGGGTCCACTGAAATGAATGCATAAATAAAATGCTGTCTTTAAAGATCTAGATTTTCTGGACTGTGTTTTCAAAAAAACGGAAATGCATAGAATGTACGTGCAAAGCTCGCTAGCCGTAAAAAATCTCTAGCCGAAATTTGTCATTTTAAAAGTGTCAAAATGGTGTGTCGTTCCTGGCAGATATTGGATCCTGTTTTACGAAAAAAGAAGCTAGAGTAATACTCTAGCTTCTTTTTTTTGTTCTGAATGGTTGCAAAGTACTCCTGTTTTAGAACAATGGAAATTAATTTTGAAATTTTTTTCAAGATTTCTGTTAACCGCATGAGTCATAAAACCAAAATATTTACCGTCTCCCATAAAAGCAACTCTGTCTACGGATGAAAGATTTTGGATTGTACACCTATAAAAATTACAAATACTAGTTAGTATTATACGATATCATACCTCCACACGATTTGGTCCATAGATACCAATGAAACTCTTTTGTGAAGGCTCGCAACCAATGGCAACCAAGCCTCTACCGACTTTTGTTGCACGTTCGTGGACCTGGGGAGAGAAGAAGTAGTTATATTTTATACTTTTGCTTCTTTCGGTTCTCTTTTGTATGTTCTTTTTTGGAAGCGTGTATCTGCAGTTTACGCTCAAAGATAAATTGATCCCATGACACGTTCAAGGGGATATCTCGTAACCATGACTGAGCTGACTAGAGGTTTCAAGAGAACTGAACACGAAACTTCTGTTGGATGGAGTGGGAAAGTGTATTCCTCGCCTCCTAACCGCAAGGGGCTTAACTTGAATAGAACTCCCTACCTTTTTTTGTTTTTAACCTGTGGCCAGGTATTTTTATTGTTATTATTAGATATTTTTTACAACAGTTGCAAAAAAATAAAATGAAGAAAGAATGGAGGGAAAAAAAAGAACTCCCTACCTGGTTATACGATAGCCACGTGTATTGTTTGCTTTCTTTGTTCCATGTTCCAAGACAGGGACCATCACCTTGGAAATTAATAACTTGTTTCAAGGATTTGTACATTTAAGGAAATCCGGATTTCGGAATCCGAGAAATTTATGCTCTTAGAATCCGGAATGCTGCGCTTTGGAATCTGGAATACAATTCCAGAATCCCACTAACGATTGGGATCCGGATTCCCAGTTCCACTGACAAACGATCCTTAATCCAGTAGCTGGAATCCGGAATCCATGACATGGAATCCAGAATCTAGGACTGTCTTGGATTCCCTTACATTTATAATTACGCGCAAGGATGTTTATCGCATGATTTCAAAGTACTGTTCTTAGTTGAGAGGATGGGAACTTCCTAAACCTTCTTTGATTTGCTTAGACTTATTAAAGGCAGGTCATGCTGCAATAAGCGGTTCATTTTCGAAAAAAAAAAAAACTTTCTGAAGTGAACAATCGTCTCTGGAAAATATGAGTATCAAAATAAAGAGCTTTTTTTCCCTACTGGACAGACGCGGGGAGTTGTAATAAGAATTATGGTTCGGAAATAAAATCTTCGAGAAGGAATTGTGCAACAATGTTCTTCAGAAAAAGGTAAGCGCTTTTATACTTGTCATAGGCGTAGCTTATTTAAAAATCACAAGTCAAATCCTCATTTAAGTACAACACTTTAAGTTTGATGTGAATCATAGTCCCGGGGGGGAGGGTACTCCCTATAATGGCCTATACGGGGAGGTTCCACCCGAAAGAGGTACCTTTTTGAGGTATATGAAAAGTTAAAGGTTTCACCAGCTGATGTATGGAAGGGTAGGGAAATCAGACATATGGGTCTGTAGAAAGGCCCAAAGGGCTAACAGATCACAGATACATTTTTTGGTTGCGGAAGAGTGGAGAAAACATTTTAATTTTGTCATTTATTCATATTTAAAAGACAGTACATTTATTACATTTGAACGGGATGCAAAGTTCTAAACAAGGTATCTGAAAGGGGTACTATTCGTCAATAAAAGGTCAAAAATGGGATATGAAAGAGTAAAGGGTTGGACCTCGAGGCGGAGCTCCTAGTATAAAATTTCTTTCAGTACCGACCCCGCGCCACCGATAATAGCTGAAGACAAATAAAGAGAGACCTCACGGCCTCTGCCAAGATTGACGTCACTCTGTCAAATACCTTGTGTCGTTACATGGCCTCAGCACCCCTGACAGTACAGCAAGTGTGACTGAAAAAGCGGGCGGTACTGAATTTTTGTGTTAAAGAAAGAAAACTCAAGCTATTTCAAAAGAGGTAATAATTGTATAAACTTACCAGAGATGCTCTTTCCTCGAAGAAAGCTCTCATACACCGTGGTGACATCAGGATATTGTCGGTCGATGATCTCTGTCGTTAGTGCGCACCTTCGCGCACCGTCAGTACCCTGTGATAATTGATCAAGTGATTCAGAACAGACTTCTCTTTACGTCGCAGTTTATATCATACGGACACCTCTACGATATTTCTGTATTTCTATAAATTTGTTTTTGCAAGCATGCCGGATTTCACGAGATGTGGAAAATCTGGAAGTCAGTCACAAGAGCCAATTGATGACAAATTCGTGTGCTTTACTTTCCAGTCGAGACTTTCACGTAGTTTTTTTCGATCAAATAAAATTCAGTCCTATGATAGCCCAGGTGCTAGCTGTTCAAAAGGTAAATAATGGTAATTAGTAAAATCCAACTAGTAGTCTATTATCAATGCTGCGTCCTGATTGGTTGAGCTACTACTAGGCTATATATTATAGCCCACTAGTAGCGAAAAGCGCCGGCTTTTTGGCGGCAAAAAAAGGATATTAAAGTCTAGCGTTAACTAGCTAAACTTTTTTTAATCTCAATATTTTTGACCAACTAGTTGGATTTTACTAAAACAATTATTCCTCTCGCCCTCATGGCCTCTGAGTCAATAGCCCATTCGGCCTTTGGCCTCGTGGGCTATTAACTCAGAACCCATTCGGGCTCGACGAATAACTGTTAATTTTACAGAGTGGAGTGCAATATGGTCCTTGAAATGACAAGTATCATTTCAGACCAAAATTGCACGACATGAAGTTCAATTACCACTTCACTACAGCCATTTTGAAATCGCATAATTCAGTCATTAGCAATATTTTATTGATCAAGTTGGCCGGATTGTTGAAAAGCGATAGAAAACAAAAAGGCTTTTACATCTCATTTTGTCCTCGAAACAGAAATGATGCGATATAGAGCAAAAATGGTGCGATTTAAAAAAGAAATGATGCGTTTCAGAACATGAATGATGCCTTTTACAGCAAAAAATAGCTTGATTTGTGAATTAATCACATTGCTGAGAGCCAATCAGATTGCAGGGATTGCTAGTGATTTCAAAATGGATATAATAAATATATAAATCTGCATTATCCTGGATAGCGCAATTGGTTCTCATAATTATATATAATCCTGTGGATAGCGCTCAGCATGCATCTTTTGAACAACCAGGATCTGTTTTCGAAGTTCAGTATTGACATAATTCTATTTTACCTCGATCTCAACTGACTGAGGGTGAGATGGCGGGTCCATTTTCTGTTGTGATCGACTTCTCCAAAAACGAACGATGACAAGAATCGCAAAGCCAGTTATCGCTGTGAAAACAGCTACTGTCCCAGACGAGACTCCTGTGGAAGCAAAACAAGACGAAAAAAACATAATTCAGATTCGCAATGTCTACGCGAGTCCGTGTAAGTTTATAGACGCACCGTCCACATGTGACGAAACAACGTTAACCGACCATTGTCAGTAAAAAGGTTTCCAGAGTGGCAATATGGCAATATTCATGTAGTGTTCGTGTGGTTCAAAGCTGTGGTAAACGTCTAAAGTGTGTGTACTTTTAAAACCTTGAAGGAACTGGATCTAGCCGACCTTTGAGAAGTTTACCTTTTGTTGTGGTCTCAAGAACCATGCTGTTCACAGGGACACCCAACGACTGTTTCTTGTAAAATATCTGTTCGGAGAAGCAAATATTGTCTAGAATTTCTATTACTTGAGAACGGCTAAAAATTTCTACATGACCGTTCCATTCATGTACAATTCTTGAAGCTTATCTAATAAATCCCCTGCGATGCGTCTGAAGTTTAATTTTTACATTTCACCCCCCGGTTTAGGCTATTTTTCGTATAAAAGGAAACCTAAAATTTTCGGTTTCAAAAGTGTGATGAAGAGAGGAATCAGGAAAATTCTCACTTTCGTAATACGTTAAATTACACCTAAAATTTTCGGAAAAATAATACTGAAGCCTTGTAATTTCGAAAAGACTCAAGTCCGAACAGATACAAATTTTATAGCGCCGCACAGAATGCTCTGGATAATCTAAAAAGTGTATTCAATGTGTTTAGGAGGAAACCGTTGTTGGGGGCGCCTGTGTTCAAAGCTGCTTTTAAAACGCATCCCCACAAAACACGGGATCGCGTAACTCCAACCACCAGACAAAATAGATTTGATGGATTGAGTCATACAATTACCTCTGTGAGAGTATTAAGTTCAAGGGGTTGAGAAAATACAAAACAATCATGATTAATATCAACTGACAAATGGTTTTAAAAATAAGCGTTTTATGTTACCGCGTTGCTGGGGAAGATGTGAAGTGGATCAGCTTAGAATAAATCGTTACTGATTTAAGTATAGAAGAATTTCACGGTAATCATGAAGGTTAAAATGCTAAACATTTGCAGTCAATATAAAATGTGGGTAAATTTGCTTAACGATTTCACAAAACAATGAAATATTTCTTAAAAATTCCCCTCAGTTTTCCTCTTACAGGAAAGCAGGAGCGTTTTCGTTAAAAAATTTCGGTTTCTAAGATATTCTTACGCATTAATTAGAGTCACGCTTACAAATTCCATAAAAATATACTGGGTCAACAAGAAAGTTACACATAAGCTCAGATACAAGTGGGCAGAACTGAGATTGTTTCGTTGCCCTTGCTATTGTTGTGTTGTTTTGATCTGTTTGAAACTGTCATCTATCATCGTACCATAACGAAAATAACCAAAATATCGGAATTAAAAAGTAAAATCTCCGAATCTTTTGGACAAGATTTTCAAATTATACGGAATCCGACACGTTTCTAGCCTCCCCGCAGACTTCCTTTGGGGTTCGTTTGTCACGCATTCATTTCTCCTCCCGTGGGGGAGAAATGAATGTGTGACAAACGAACCCCAAAGGACGTCTGCGGGGAGGCTAACACGTTTCACGCCAAATTACGTAACACGAGAACACAGATCGCCACGTGTGATTAAGGCGGGTAATATCCTTTTGTCAGTTTTAACATCGACGAAGCCCCGCGGTCGACATCTGTTCCCGTGGGCAATCATTGAAACTTCAAGAATCAGTAAACACGTCGGTTTGGAATTAATTGCATTAAATTCTGCTTTGTATATTGTTGGGGGCTTGTGTAGCTCGCTTGGCTTTTTAACGAAGAGGACCAAGACTCTGTTCGTTCTCCTTAGACAGCAGTTTATTCTTCAATATATATAGCTTCTGACAACAACTCTACTACTCAACTAACTCTACTAGCTTACACAACGAATTAAATAACGAAATTGTGGACGTGTTTGGGTTAGCTGACCATGAGACCCTTCCATTGCATATCCTGTCGCTGAACTTGTGAACGATAGAATAGTCTACACTATCGCAATTAACAAGTACTAAAGAGCCAATTGAATGCTAGCGGTAAAACTGCTCGCTAGGACCAATCATACAAAACAGGAACTTCAGTGGAGGCAAAACTCAAGGTCAGCTATAATCCCCGAACATGCTTACTTCAAAGAACTACAAGAAGCTTAACAAATCCTTTCGATAGACGATACTTCTCAAAACTCAGGAACTAACCGTGTGGCCTATACATTGAATTTCCTTGGACTATGAACTGTTTATTAAGAAACTAGCGCGTGCTACAAAATAATCATTCGGATAGAAAAACCTTAAAAATACCAAAACTCCAAAACAGAACTAATAGCAACTACTTCATAACAATGTTTTTATCTGTGATGTGTAGAAGTCTCAGCTTCCCTAAATTAGTTTTGAGTCATTGCCTCTCACGGCAGTCTCGTTTAGCCCCGCACTTTGCGCTAACTTTATCTTCCTTTGGACTGAGCTTTGTGGCTCCTCTGTCCATTTAGTATTGAGCTAACACTCAGTTATAATTACAACTAAAAGTAAATGCTCGAGATTGATGCATAACCTCATATTGTCATTTAGCAAATATGAACACATATAATATCAAATGCACCATTTCTTGGGGTGGGTGGCGGGGGGGGGGGGGGGGGGGGAAGAGATACAACTGAACTCGTAGCGAATTAAGAGTTACTGAAGAATGGATTGTAGCTTAATATCAATGGCATTTCAACCGTTAACCGATCACACCTTATTTTTTGGCGGAAACAAGGCATTTTGAAAACCACGTAGCAAACAGTGTGATTATAGCTATATGATACAAAAGAAAAATGAGCAAAAATAGGAAACCGACAGATTTGACTTACTGAGAACAAGAAGTTGGCCCCCTTTTCTTTTCTTACTAAATTTGGTTTGATCAGCTCAGTCAGAATGGTTAATACAAGTCACCCGCTCATTCCAGAGAATAACCTTCAAAACACTCACAACTCGTGACGGAGAAGGTATTTGCACCTGAAAATGCCTAAATGATATTATGCGATTGGGATGACACACTTATTGGCTGAGAATCTTTAAATGCAATGAAATACAACCACAAAAGTCTATCAATGATATGGCTGTAGCGTTTCATGGTCAACCACCTAATAATATTGACAATGTGTTTTCCGCCAATTCAAACTATCGTGTACAGTATTTCAATGACGCATGTTTTTTGAAGGTCCAAAAATTTCAAAGTGTGCATAATTTATTTTTGATTTATTTCGGCTCTTTATCAAATGTCCAAAAGCACAAAAGACGACTTCCGGGTCCTTCCAGGTCTTCGAGAACAAAAAATCCAAATGAGATGCTGTTAAAAGGATTTTGTTAGTACCTATACCAGTGCTTTGAACTTTCCGAAGTGTATTGATAGTTTCCAATAGCAAACAGCGCCGGTTAGCTTCGGAAATGCTTCAATGTCGCCCAGCGTCAGACGAGTGGAAAGTTGCGCGTCTGAGACCTAATGACGCGACTGACTCCTTCAGTTTTTCACCCTTCATCTGTTGTAATTCTCAGTTAAAGAACTTACTTGTAGGCAACTGAAGGAGAACCCTAGTTAGCTAGACAAAAGGTTTTCTAATTTATACACGTGTTAACAATACAAGGTGCGTTTTGTGAAAAGTAATTCCGATCCGTCTCGTAAATCAAATGAACGTTGCTATTTCACTCACGCTGAAGGCCGCCCACTAGATACAAGATTCTATTTGGGTCAACCTTACCTGTAACCTCGGCCAGGGATCGAAATCCCATGGACATCTCACCTGAGTGGTTAAAGCGTTTCGGGATTTATCTTGGTGTGAGAACTTAGCCGGACGTTTTTCTTTATTTACACCTGTTATTAATCCTGGCTTTTTCTCGCTGGCATAATGTCTTTAATTATTTTCTTTAGTTTACATCCCTCGCGAATGTTTCAGGTTCATAAGTACGAGGATGAGGGCCGTGTTCTGATAGACCACGTGATATACCACATGATCGTTCTTACAAAAAAAAAAAAACTTAATAACGAATCAAGACCAATTGTTTATGATCTGACATCCTGACCACACATATAAAATAGCATTTTTCTTTATATTAACTGGCTTAGTAAGTATGTGTTTACTAACCTATGGTGCTGAAATTACCATTTATTGTTTCAGCTAAAAATTAAGCCTCTGAATATTAAAAACCTTGATTATCAAATTAGAGCACGTTTATTCCAGACAAAGAAGGTTAAAAAAGGCATTAATCATTCAGAAATGCTAACTATTTATCATAAAGATTGCTAGGCCCTGGATTGTATGAACCGTACCGTAATATGCATTCGGGGAAAACTGAACCTTGTTTACAAACAATCTAACAAAATATATTGTCGATCAGTCATTTCCCGATAACATTTTAAAAACCTCTTTAACAATTTAAGACAGATAACTCTTCATCTAAAAATTTGGTGACACATAATAATCGATGCAAAATTCTTTAGCTGTCCGTAAGTGATAACAGCTGCTATACCCATGTTAACCTTAATTTACGCGATGTATCTTAAGTACTGACTTTTCGATGGCTTCACTTTGATAACATTAATTATATGTCTTGGATTTTACCTTAAATGGCACTTACGTTTTGCAGAAACTTCTTACAGTTCCTCCTTGTCTTGTTTGTCTCGTCTTGTAGCAATCAGTCTAATGTTTCGATTCACGAAAACAAAAGCATATTTTTTAATGGTTGATTAACAATACAGTCATGCGCGTTTTACAACCAAAATCACATTGCTTACAGCGCAATACTAGTCCTTTGCTACAAAATATGTAGGACTAACAAAACAAGCGCAATACCATGTTCTGGTCTGAAGTGTTTTTTCTTTTGAAAGTTCAAAAATTTCCGCCTAAAGAACAATTTTTAACCACCTTGTTCAGCCGCTAATACCGCAAGAATGCATACGTACTTCTTCACGGTTTCATTCACTTGAATAGACACATTTGAAACGCAGGAATGTGCCACTCGGAACAGCGGTCGCCGTCGAATTTTGGGGTCCCGTGTCTTGAACAGGGTACTAAATTTTACTGTTAAGCGTCGTAAACAAGGTTTCTTCCTTGACCGGAACCGGGCGGGCGGAGCACAGTCTAAAAGTGTTGGTTGGTACCAACAACTTCTTTATTACAAAAAATTATATTGTCAAAAAAAACTTTTGTCTTAAACAGGGTAGCGTAATGAACAATTTTTATTTACAGCCGGGCCAGGATTTGCCGCACACACCCTCAAAAATCCCTTAAGTGCCCCCGGCTCACTTAACCGTTCATTTGAATGAACATACTAATTCAGCAAGATTTCATTCACAGCCTGAAAAGAAAAGGCGGCTTGTATATTATAATAAAGGACACCACAGAAAAGCACACCACTTTGATGAATCACAAAACTTGGAACTTTTTCACCGACTGCAAATTCAACAGCCTTACAAGGCGCCATCAAAATAATAGCCATGGCAGAGTTCATTTGAAAAAAAACCGCGCATACTTCGCATGTCAACAGCTAGAACCGCTTTGCATGCAGTGAATAAATACTGCTTTGGGAATGCTATACAAGCGTTTGTTTGAATGGATTAAGCGTAGACATATTTATTTCATGGATAAGAAGAATTTAAAAATTGTTCTTTGATCACGTTAATTGAGAATCATAAGGCTACATCTTCATGACTGTTAAGTTAACAAGTACGTGCAAAGCAGTTAAAATATATATATTTAATTACTGATTCATAATAACTAAAAGTAAATCTGTTGATCTAACGTACCCCTGAAGTCTTATTTACTTAATGATATTTCCTTTGGTTCGGTAATGATATCTGCGACAATCAGCCTCTAGCTTAGATAGGTATATATAAGAATTATATAAGCCCACCTGTTAACAAGTACATGTTGACTAACAGTCTGTTGATCTAACGTACCCCTGTAGTCTTATTTTCTTATTTACTTTGGTCCGATAATATTATCAATGATAATTCCTCTAGCTTAGATAGGGTACATAAGAATTATATAAGCCCACCTGTTACAGAGAGTGTCTTCATCTTTTAAAATGCACAATTTCCAAAAGCTCACAAGTCAATCGTTTCAATCGTAACCCAAAATAAAAATTATACACATATGCAAAGGCGAGCACTAGATGCCGTCTTAATTGATAGACCACGTGTGTTGACGAGGTGGTTTAATTAGGAGACTGGCTTGAGTGAATTCATAATGATTGTTTTCAATGGGTGAGGGATAAGAGCCATAATTATGGCTCTTGGTAAGGGAATCATGGTCCAAAGAATAAATGTTAAGATCACAATTTAATACGTTAGCAATTTTGGTACCGTACTTTACATGATATGCTTAAGTGATTTGCTCATTTTCGGCTCACGGTTTTGCCTTTGAATACAATGGATTAGCTATCGAGTCACAAGGGAAAGCGCTTTTGTTGGCAAATTTGCATTTTCTTAGTTTATTCTGCTTGGATGACTAACTTAAATAAAAACAAAGCGAATGCTTTACGGGGAGGGGGTACTCCTTATGATGGCCGATACGCGGAGGCTCCTTCTGAAAGGGGTACCTTTTTTAGGCTCTAAGACAGGCATATGAAATGATACGGATTTCACTAGTTGAAGTGTATGAAAGGGAAGGGAATTCTGTCATCTTGGTCCAGATAAAGACCCAAAAGGAATAAGAGACGCATTTATGGCTGTGAAAAAGTCTAGAAAACATTCTGGTTTGAGGTTTATTCACGCCTTAAAGAAAGTGCATTTGCAATAGTTAAAAGGGATGCAGGGTTCTAAACTGGGGAATATGTGCCCGTGAAAGGGGCACCATTTATCAAAAGAAGGTAAACGAAATGGGTACGTTTTTTTGCCAAAAATGGTATATAAAACGGTAAGGAGTTGGACCTCGGGGCGGAGCCTCCCAGTATAAAATTCCGTAAGTGTTGAGTACTAATATGATGCATACTATATAAAATCATATCAGTGACCATTTATAGTATAAGCATTAACCACAAAGGACTGCAAAAGATCGCAAACGAATATGCCGAGGAACGTAGGATCAATAAAGACCTGATCAGCAAAAACAATAAGTAGACATATATATATGTAAAGTTGTCCCAAGCATCTCTCTCTCCCGTCCTCATAAACACAAATATATCTTAATCACAAATGAAGACAGAAAACAGTTTCCTTTCAATCCACCTATATTTCGATCACATTCAGTGATCTCCTTCAGGGTGACTAACTAGCCGTTAACGTACACAACTTTTAAATTGCTGAATTACGAAGGTAACGCGCGCGCATCACAACTGAAATGACTGTTATTTTAAACGTCTAACGGAAAATGTCATAGATGACACTATCATCTATCATAGATTGGGAACGCTGCGCCCTCAGGGACTTAATGAGGATGATGGTTTTTACGCCCAGAACCGAAAGACGCGCGCGGGCGCGCGCAGGAGATGATAGTCGCGCGTCTTTCGGTTCTGGGCGTAAAAACCATCATCCTATATATAGTATATATGTATATATATATATATATATATATACTGTAATGTTCGTACTACGTGTAATTAACTTTGCAAGACATCAACACGACACCGAAAGAACTCAAAACAGAGCGGGATTGTAGCCTCAGACAGCTGTTTCGCTATTATTGTAGCTCTTCAGTATGGCGCAACAACATAGAAAGCTTCAGAGTGTGCCGGTGATTTTTCAGCTAAGCTGGGGCTTTGACGGAGGGTCGCTTTTTTTAAAGAGAAATTAAAGGGATCATACGAAACTACGACGGCGACCGCGAGGGAACGTCAAATAATTACGGTTTAATCAGAGCAAAGCTACAAGTTTGCACGTGCATCAAGGTTTCCCGTCAATTTCTATGTAGTTTCAACAACCAACAACTTCGTGACCCGAACATGACTGACCAAAAATGTAAGCTCGTTTAAAACTTAAACACGGTTAGGCGATAAATATCTTTTAGCTCTGGTGCGGTCCTCTCTCTTCAGCTGCAGCTTAATCTAGTCCCATGTTTTAAAAAAAGAGGTAACGAGTTTGAATAACGGAGAAGTCTGTTGAAAGTACGCGAAATTGTTTTTTTCAAATGAAGTTTTCACTGGCGTCGCCGTTGTCGGCTCGTATAAGGTCCCTAGAGACAAACTTAGAGGGCGGTTTGAGAAAATTAGTGGCCTCAAAACATGTACGTTTTAAACAAGTAGATGGAATAAATCAGTCGAGTCTCCTGGAGTGAGTACATATTATATGTGTTTTTTAACCATCTTTATACTGTCAAAAACAAAAGTATGTAGAAGGGAGTTTGTGTAAACTCAGCCGCCAGGCTTCTGTAGGACTGGACAGCATACCCAGCCTCACGAACATGATACTTTAGTAAAGCGTTCATATGAGAATATGAACAGGGGTCTTTTTTGCATGACCATGCGCGACCGCTGAACATGCGATGTGCATGGAGGCTCACCACAGGGTTTGCCTTCATCAAAATGGCGCGTCTCAAAGCTATCATAGCGCTCGTTGGTCTTGGCGAATGTACTCGTGATTTAACAAAATGTGTAGTTTGCAAAAAAAACTCTAACATGGTCTTAACAAAAGCGAAGGAGACCGGCTTTAACATACACGAGCTACTATCAAATTTCATCTCCCTACTTGACCTGGACAACAGCGCGCGTATATGTAGTGCCTGGAGAATTGCGCTGACCTCATCAAAGTCTAAACAAAGTGCAGAAACGTTTGTTGATGCAAGTAAACACTTTCAATTTTCTTTGTTTTGAAATGGGAAGGGAAGAGAAATATTAAAAAAAAAAACATAGCAAATTTCAGCGAGTGGGTTCGAAGTGCGCGAAAGCCGATGTTCAGTTCAGCAGTAAATTAATATATGTTCTACAATTTTCCCAACACTTTGAAGCTACAAAATTAAGAGCACACGAGACGTAGATTAGTCACCTGGTGAGATGTTGGTGGTAGTCACTCTGTATGTGTCGAACAATAAAAAAAATGAATATCAATGAGACACAGTCAAAACTGCATTCAATAGGACCGAAATTAAAGTCCAATCTTGTGACCGATTTTGATGAAACAAACGGTTAGGTTTCCCAAGAAGTACAGTAAACATGTAATGCCGACCAAAAGTTAAAAATCGTTAGAACATTTAAGTTCTGGCTAAAAGCAAATTCCTGTAAAAGATGCGTTACAATGTTAGTCCACGCAAAAACAAGAAGTTCTACAATTTTCCTGTAAACAAACTTTGTATCGCTAAAATACTTAAGGAAAAAACTTTCTATTCCAACTGAAAACGGCGTGGTAGTCGCCCGCTGATCGTTATTAATCCACTCCCGAAATATGGCTAAATCAGCTATTAACAAATTATTGACAGGAATCCTCTATGGCATCGAGAAACTGATTTACATCCGATTTATAGACAAACACTAAATAAAGAACATTTTGCTCAATAGCTACGCATCAGCAATGCATTCTATGCCAAACTTTGCGGTTCTTAAAGGGGAATCAAGACACGAGTCGAGCGCCAAACAACAAAAGGCAGCCATGTTCGTGTCAGACATCCTTGAGAAACTTGCTCTTTCACCTCGTTCAGCGCATCAGTCTCCACTTTAAATCAACAGATCTTTACTTATTTTGTACAACGAAGGTCTTTCCTAAGTTCCTGCTACCATTTCAATCTCAAGCAAGCTTTCAAAGTGAACAATTTGGTTCCTATGACTATTCAGCACGGTCGCTGTCACTAGTCGCGTGCTCTTTGACAAGTCAGCGGTCGCGCATGCTCATGCAAAAAAGACCCCTGTTGAGAATATGTGAATATACAAATACTTTTGCACATGCAGGAATAATACTGGCATCAAGAAGCAGTCAGTCAGGGCGAGATGATCTATAAACTTTCGTCTCGCTGAAAAATAGTCTCCTTTCGAATTAAAAATTACCTCTGAATACAAATATTAACGACACATTCATGCAGGGTTAACCTCGACGTAAAGTAAAATATTCAGAAATTCCGGCAAGTAAGTGTTTGAAATTTGCATATACACAATAGACAGAGTAATAAACAGGTCTTTTCCTCGTTGGAATTTGTGAATATATTACTTCAGACGGAGGCTAACGCTGTAAAAAATGCGTCTTCAGTTCTTTAATTCAGCGGTATAGCGAACTCGAAACTGGACTATTTTATACCCTGGGGAAATCTGGGCCGACATTTCGCGACGTACCATTGTTTTCCCCGTGAAATGTCTGAGCCTGGAAAGAGCGCAGAAATTTTAACTAGGGGTAGCAAATTTTCAACCAATGAGAAGCACTATCGAGATCTGGGTAGTGACAGGTCATCAGTATCGTTCCTCAGAAGTCATCACGTGGAAAAACCAGTGATGGCGTAGCGAAATGTCGGCTGTTTTCTCCCCAGGCTACGATTTAACCCCCCGTAGGCCCCAACTCAGGATTGCCCCGGCTGCCCGAGGTTCTCCAAGAATATACAATTCTATGGTCCAAACTGTGATAAATAGATTGAATATTTGATGTCAATTATCGTGCTCAAGTCTTCCTAGCGACTTCACTAACATGAAATTCTTCAACGGAGACGAATGCTCTCTGTTTGATCGAAGCTCAAAATCACAGGAAAGAACAATTCCCATGTCAGGTCCTCTTTCAGTGAACACTTCAGATCGTACTAAGCGAGCGCACGTACTGCGCTCGCTTATCCACTTCCGCGTTTAACTCTTGGAATTTTCCCTCAAAGGCTTTCTGGACTACAGGTCGCTTTGTCTTGAACGTGGGCGTAAGGAATCCATTTTCAATAGAAAACAGTTCGTTGTGTATGTGGATGGCTTTAACCTGCGGGG
>OZ038001.1:12174066-12224066 GCA_964035705.1 Porites rus | reverse complement strand
ACGTCATAGGGTTAAAAAATTTCCGGATTTAGCGTCCACACGATTCCAGATTCATAGCGTATTCAAAAACTTCCACTCTGAAGAGCGGATTCAAAAAACAACGGATTCATATGCTGTATTCACCGAATACATGTGGACGGAAGCCGAATCCGAAAAGAAAAAGTTGCGGATTCAAAAATATCCGGATACGTGCGTGGACGGGGTCTTCGAGGCAACCGTTTGTGGCCAATAGGGGAGGAATATCAAATAGGAAACTAATGGGTGCTACCGTGCCGGACTGTTATAAAAAAATATATATAATATGATCGATAATTAATAAATAAGAAAATAAATAAATAAATAAGTAGACTATCTCTAAATTACGTCACAAAGTGTCGATAGACAGGCTGGTCGACAGTTTTAGTCTTGCAGTTGCATGAGGCCTGATGTCCATAAGATATGGAATACTAGGCAATCTTGTTACTGGCTACGTCACATCGCAGACTTACACCGACTTGGTGCTATTTTCTGAAATCAAGTCAAACAAACGAGGCATGCCTGCGATCGCTGTTATAAATGGCATTATTTGTTAACTTTTTCTAGGATCGTCTTAATACGAGCAACGTAGACGGCTTCAGATCGTATTGCAGGCTGCGACAGTCCGTTACAGTTTACATGGAAACCTGAGGTTTAGAAGTATGCACTCTTACCTCGTTTTCGCAAAGGTCCGCAAAGTTTCCTGGGATTTTCTTACTTCGTGCCCAGGGCTCCAGAGTCTCTTGGTCTGGAACGATGATTGCTACAACATACGACTGAAATTGAAAAAAAAAAACGTGCCTTGTCCCGTCACCTGTTTTAGGAAACGCGACCGCTTTCAGCGCGTCCATTAACTCATTTACGCGACCCTGGCCAATGCGACCCTGGCCAATGCGACCCCACCCAATTAACACCAATAAATCTAAAGCACTAATTATAATAGATAGACCCTCGAACTCCAACTAACGCCGATTCCTTCTAAGTTTATATCATTGAACAATAACATTGGTTTGCTCGGATCTTGGTAAACGACAAAAAGGCGTATTCATGCTTTTTCAAGAATGCGACCTCTCGTCAACGAAACAAGTATTGGGAAAAGAGGTGAAAACGGAGGATAACTTGCACTTGAGAGGAAATAGATTAATCCATATCTTTTTAATGCTAGTGAGTTATAGTTGCTGGTTGTGTCTTGTTGTTTGACGAACATTTTCAGTGCATTATCTAGTACATCTGTAATGTATTTCAATTATAGCTTTTACAGGGTCTTTACAAACAGTTGCGAGAATTCTTTTTATACGGCCTTCATTGAAAAATCGAATTTGAATTTGAACTGTATTCTGCGAGATTTTTCCCGGGGGTACTCCCTATAATGGCCTATAAGGGGAGGCTCCGTCCGAAAGGGGTACCTATTTCAGCCTTCAGGTATAGAAAGGGTAGGGATACCACTTGTTAAGTATATGAAAGGGTAGGGAAATCTGTCATTTTAGTCTGTCAAAAAGCCCAAAAGGGCTAACAGATGCATTTTATGGATGTAAAAAAATCGTAAAAACGTTCGGGTTTTGTGGTGTATAGACCTTATCACGGTTTTCGACGCTATCTTGACGAGTAGGCAAACGCGTGAAAACTTACAATGTTTGTATGAAAATCTAATGTCGAAATAATTTCCGTAGAACCTCTGTTCTGAAAAAAATATCAGTTGTAAACTAAAGCTTCACTCCTAAGGATTCTACTGAAAAAAATTGAGGGCATTACATGCGCTAGAAGACTTAGAACCACTTTTTTAAATTTTCGATACATTTGTCTGTAAGAAAGACCCGGGAAAAATTACAGACAAATATATGAAAAATCTAAAGCAAGCCTCTGGAGAAATTTAAGCACAGGTACGTCCCCAAGTTTTTTTGGTGCAATCCTTTGCTTTGTAGCTTTAGTTTACAATTTTTTTCAGAACAGGCGTTTTACAGAAATCATTCGACATTAGATTCTCATACAAACACTGTAATTTCTCACACGTTTGCCTACTCGTCAAGATGGCGTCGAAAACCGTGACAAGGTCTATTCATATTTTAAAGACAATGCATTTACAGCAGTATAATAGAAGGTATCATCAGGAGCATATATATATATACACATATAAAATGAAATGACGAAATTCAAATTGAGCATATATATATATATATATATAGCCTCCTGAAGGTGTACGAAAGGGGTACCTTTTCTGCCAAAAGTGGTATATAAAGGAGAAAAGGGGCTGGGCTTCGGGGCTAAGCTTCCCCGTATATAACTTTCAATTGGTAACTTACCGCCAGGGATTATTCACCTACCTTAAGGCTGTCACCATGTACAAACGCTTGGGCCACAAGAGGGCTTCGCATGTAAACATTCTCAATCTTCTCCGGTGCCACGTACTCACCCTTAATAAAATTTTGAAAATCCGAACAGTTTGAAAAAGGAATAGTATCTCATTATAATTCAAAATGTGTTTGCTATAATGAAGCAATTAAAGAGTTTTGTACGTGTTTATCCCCTCATTTATTCACATGAAAAATATAACTTAATATCAAGACCATCTTCCTAAGGGAGGTGAATTGCTGATTTTCAGTGTCACGCCATTCAACTAGGTAAATATGCAAAGACCCTCGCCAAGATTCAGGTCAGTGCAATTTTTCATATGCGCGATATCCAGAGAAATATTTTACCAAAATTTATAGAGATTTGTTTGGAAAAGCCATGCTGTTGGCCATCCGCATGGTTACCAACATGACAACCGGAAAACAAAAACATCTGTCACTGGGGTTTGCTACGACGAGTGAATTCTTCTCTTAAGGAACTCATAAACATAAGAGTACATAAGATGGCAAAATTCCCCAAAATAAGTCTGACTTTTTTAACCTACACTGAGCTCTCTCGCACAATGGCTCAGCAATTCAAGTGTATTCTATCACAAAACGAAGAACCCTTTCCAATTGAAAATGTGTATATTATTAGTTTTCAGCTGCTGTAATACTTCATGAAAATAAAGACACAGTAGGATTTAAGTTGTTTACTTTGAATTATAGTGACGCCATGTGAAAACCAGCAGTAGTGAGTCCTTTGGTCAAATCACGGCACCTTACCTGAGCAAGCTTAAAAATGTGTTTGACGCGGTCAACGATCATCAATACACCAGTCTGGAAAAGAAAAAAATGTTTAAACAGTACAAATACATGACATACTACTGATTAACCTCGTCCGTTCGGTCTTTACAGGGAAATATCAGACCGAGGCCTTGATGATTTGGTCTGAGATTTCCCTGTTATGAACGAAGAGACGAGCTTAACAAGTTATTTAATTTATTAAATGGCCTTTTCATTATGGAAATGCGATCAATTAAAACCAAAAGCTGGTCAGCGGAAAATTTTTAAAAACACGTCACCCCAATTAGTTGTTCACTTGAGCTCGCGTTACAATCAGGTGACAGTGGTCAGCGGATACCCTTTTTGACAGCTGCAAATTGACTATAACATGGATGTTCATAAGGATGTCCACTATCAAGTTACACACAGATTGTATATGACTTAGACGGACACCTACATAGTTAGTAATGTCCGATCATTACTAAAAAAACAGCCAATCAGAGCGCGCGTACTATTATAGCCATATAATAAAATTCGATAAATTCTGATTGTATTACTGTTTTTACGCCTTGAGTAAATGCCTTTGATTGATTGTTGGTAATCTAAACAATCAAGATCAGAAAATTATGATTCTATCACAGCAAAATAAGAGAGACATTAGAGCTTTAAACATCTTTCTGTTTTACATAAGAAGAGTGGTTTTACAATAAACGCCTCATCGGAAAAGGTGAAAGTGGAATAAACGCAGGGGCTTAGTAAATATACTGCCACTATTGACTCGATTTCAAGGAATAATGTTACTGATATGGTATTTAGTTTAAAATTTAGTCAAAAGAAAGTTATTGTGTTCTTTTGCACATAAGCTTAGACGCTTATTTCCTACAACGGTTTAAAATTCACTCAGTGCTAGAGAAACGTCTCAGTTTTATGCGGGAGCTACGCTCTTAGGCTTAGCTAAATCTACTTCATCAGTTTACCGGAAGCCATTCACCAATATCTCCGGTATGGAGCCAGCCATCTTTGTCAATCGTCTCAGCGGTCTTTTCTGGAGCTTTCCAGTAGCCTTTGAAGACAATTGGTCCTTTAATGCAAATCTAGAAAAAAGAGGTTTCAGATGAAAACGTATGTACAATATCTCACAGTAGTTAATTCTACTTCTATCTACCAAGACAAAAGATACGTAGCTTCTTTTTCATTTACCAATGGAGACTTGACAAATCTTACCTCCCCTCGACCGTTGGCAGCCATGCACTCCTTTTCTGGAACATCTACTAACTTGATCAGACAACTCGGTAGGGGAGGACCAACATGTCCTAAAATCAAAGTAATTCAGAGTGGTTTGACAAGCTCAGTCTGATATTGGTTGAAATAAAATATGTACAGGAGATTTAAGAGGTGAAGAAATTTTTTATTCCCGAGTTTTACGCACAGAGCGATGAAACTCGAAGAACTATTCCCACTACATACATAATTGGCTAGTGACGCCGGAAATAGACCTAACTCCTTGAAATTTCCTCGTGTTGGGCCTGCGCGCTAGTGGCACGATGCATTGGGGCCCTTGCTTAGAACTTCTTGGTTTTTGCCCGCCTCTCGGCCAGTTCAACGGACTTCAGTGGAAGTGACTACAAAGTTTCGCTCCTTTTGCCTCCCCTTGTGGCGGGTGACGTAACATACGTAACATACCCTCTTTATTCGGCATGCTCGTTGTCCTGGCAGTAGCGGTTTACTCCAATAACTTAGTTCCCCGTGTCGGGACAATGGGTATGCAGTGTGAATATTGTACAAAAAGGTCTTTACCTTCGTTTTAAGCTTAGCCCGTATTGTGTTCTAGCGTTTAATGAAATAGCTCTCATATTTTAATTATTGCCCTTGGTTGCAACCTATCTTCGCATGCGATAAGGGCGACATTTGTAACTGTTAAATTTTCTCGTTGGAGTAGCCTCGCTGAGCTGCTGCCAAATCTCTTTTCATGAACTCTAAGTCTCTAGCACACCCCTCACTTCGGCCGCTAATTCAAGCCTCTGCAAAAGTTCGCCGAGTCGCTCACGACACCTAGCCTAGCCTGTCAGCACGCTCACTTGTACCAGTTCGGGAAAAATCACTTTATCTCGCGCCAGTTTTGCCAGTTTTGCCCCGAACTCGCACAAGTGAGCTTGCCCAGCAGGCGCCGGTTATTCTATTACAGGTCGCGCGAGGGGAACACGCGTCCTCGAGATTCCTTTCTACACCCTAGGCTACACGACGCCTCTCTCCAAAAGCGTTGCTCGACCACCTTCCATCGTAAACTAAACGCAAATGAATTTGGTAATTTTTCTGATTAGCGGGTTTGCCCTCAATTCAAAAGGTCGTTACCTACTGGAGGACACCCAGATTTGTTGCGGTAGCATGTTCCCAGTGCATCGTTGCCTAATGGCAGGAGTGACCTCGAGGATGCTATAGTTGACTGTAAGCCCAGAGGAGCTACTCCGGGAAAATGCGGCAAGCTTCAACAAACATCTACTCTATTTCACACAGATATATGTGAATCTCCAGTTACCCTTTTTCACATTAAAATGTGCGTTTTCCTTTCCTAATATTAAAATTGTACCTTGTTCTAAAGAGTATAATTAATACCCATAATCTATTTTAGCTTGAGTATTTGACGGGATCAGAATACGGAATCGAAGTATCATTAAAGTTACCTTTTGACGCATCACCTAACCCTCCCCCTCCCTGCTCATACAGACCTGGTGTTGTATCTGTAATCTTGCCTATGGTCGCTGCTCCCGAACTTTCAGTCTGTCCATATCCCTCTAAAACCTGAAAGAGAAAAGCAAATGGGATCGTGCAGTGTAACTCACACGCGAAACACGCGAAACTGGAGACACGTAACGTAACGTACTCTCTCAAAGGATATGACGAAGTAAAAGACCTTCTAAAAGAGAAGAATTGATAAGTTCATGGTGCTACTGTCGTCACATCATAAGCTGAGCCCGTTATTTTGTTGCGGGGCTACCATAGTGGAAAACGAGAAGACCATGGACTGGGTTACTTGCAAAAGCGTGAGTTTCGAGGGGAAAAAAAAAGAAAACAGCTATAAGCGATTAGAGAGTCCCTGAATAAGCTGTTACAAAATTTAGCTCTCAGTTATAACTTTGGCTGTTTTTTAATGATTAGCTGTACAGCTGGCTTCATTCTCTTTGAACTAAATTTAGCTAGAGTCAAAACTATAATCAAATTGAATAAAGAATAATCGCGTGCCAGGAGATTTGGTATAAAAATACAGGTCAGATCAAACAAGCTTTTCAAAAATGGTCACTAAGGGCTTTCTTCAGTTGTTACCCAGACCCTCACTACAGTATAGCATTTTAAACGCTTAAAAACTGCGGCAAACTTACGTGACAAGATCCGAAGACGCATCTCAAGAATGTCATGACTTTTGCCGAGAGAGGTGCTGCACCGGTTGTGATCAAGCGAACTTTCCCTCCAAGGAGAACCTGTAAATTTAAGAAAATATACTGTCGAAACTCCGCTAACGGCCACGGCTTTCTTCTGCACCCAAGGTGGCCGTTGCAGAGAGGTTCAACTGTATATAGCATGTATTACAAAATCTATTTGACTATTTAGACGACTTGTTCTTGTGTGCTTTTATTCGGCAGTCAACGAGGCGCGAAGGACCAATTGCAAGTTGACTTTTTACGTCAGAACGAGTATAGTCTTATTTCATAGCCGGAAACCAACTTTAAATGTATAGCATACAAACTTCGATTCTTTGAATAGTTTTGATGAAGATACCGAAAGTTATGAAAAAACAATCCTTTATTCAACGAGAATCCAACATTTGTCTTTTATACTATTTAAAATGTTCAGTCTATATTTTGGCCGATTTTTTTTTCCTGAATTAAAAAAGCGATTTGTTGAAAAAGTTGCCATTGGTTTGTTTTTGTTAAAAAAGCCGATAGATACGGCGAACGTTAATTAGCCAATAAGATTGCAGAATTCCTGATATCATACTTCCATATGCTGGTTGGTTTCTACTTATTTTATATGATATTCGGAAAACAACTAGATTGGCCCATGAACTAATAAAGAGCATCTTACTAAAAGGTTGGTGTTGCTGTAAATAATACCCCATCGTAGACCAAAGATTTCTGACTTGTATAATTCTTATTAATCACAACCTCTGCTTCGATAACTAAAAAAATTGAGTAGCAAGATAAGTGGTTTGGATGCAAAACTGATTCGGAGCTTGGAAAATATCAGAAAGAAAAATTCCAGCGCGACCGCTGTTTTAACTGTTTTTAATGCTGTGTTCTCGGAGCAGGTTAATTGCAACAAGTTTTAAACTTGCATTCGCAGTAGAAAGGCTTTAATGAATACTAAGAATACCATAAAACTAACCTTAATTTTCTTGAATACAATTTTGTCCCAAATTGTGTCTCCTGTAACTATTCCCCTAGAAAGGTTTACAAAAGAATGTCAGCGTGCTAACGAGTAGTAATTAAAAAAATTTTATTTACGTAATGCGAGCGGCTGGTACTTCAAATCTGTAAAAGAGAATATTTTCGCTGGAAATTAAATGATATGTAGACGCTAATTATCTCTTTATAAGGTTGGATTGGTGTTTGTCCAAATTGTGCAGACTTGCTTAGAGAGAGTGATAGGGGAGAACCGAACACCCAACAGTTAATCGATCCAATTTTTTACTCCAGTTACTTCAAAAAATATGTTTTTAACCTGTCTTGTAACAAATCTAGTTGTTGTTGGTCGTTTCGTGAATACTGACTTCTTATTGGATAAAATTGTTACATCACTTGTTGCAAAACAAGTTTGCGGTACAACGCACAAAATGTTATGACAGATTTTGTTGCGAAAGATAGTCAGAACTATATTCTCTACAAGTAGTTTCTGCAAAAACGTTTCCCAACCTGCAACCTGACTGTTGCAAGACAGGTTTGATTCTTCAGTGGTAAAAAGCACAATATCGCTATTCAACTCGTTTTGCAGGAACAAAACAAGTTACATGTTTTTCAGATTTTTTAGTGCTTGGGGGAGGCGGAGTTGGAGAAAACCGCCGATTTTTCGCCTTGTCTTCTCCCATCACCCCCTTCCCTATCGTTTTCGGGTTTGAACTCGGTTCAGCTTTCGCGCGGCTGTATAGAACCACATTAGAAAAACACACACACCAAAAAAATGACGTCACTTGAAATGCCTAGAAGTCACTGCAATCTTACCTTTTGAGATAATCTTCTTTTGAGGCCAAAGCTTTACGAAACAGAAGGCTTTTAATTTTACTTTGCGACACTTGTGCCATCACCTAAAATTAAAAGTTAATCCAGTGTGAACACAACAAGTGAATGCAATCAGACTAGTGTCACTAGCTACTGAGTAATATATTATTGCACGCAGTTTTATTCTAGCGCTATATTTAAGCAGACTGTGTTCATACTATAGTGGACAGCCCTTTCGAGCAAACACCAAAAGCAATACGGTATACCTTATTATAGGAAATTAACGCTTTATGAAATTAAGGTATTGGAAATTAACGCGACTTAAATTAACGCGAATTTGTATCGGTAATAGCATGATTTGTAGTGATATTTCGCATAAATACCACGAGTGATATTTCAAAATTGTTGTACGTAATTTCACGAGCTGTTAGGCGAGTGAAATTTGAAACAATTTTAAAATATCACGAGTGGTATTTATGCCAAATATCACAAACAAATCATGCTATTATTTGTTTATACTACTACCCACAAAAGGTTTGTAATTTTCACATGTAGGTATTTCAAATTAAGCTGAAATACCACTGCTCTAAGCCAATCAGATTGCAGAAATTTCTCATGTAGTAGTATAAAATGGAAAACGACTTTCGAATAAAGAGAATTAACGCGAAAGAGGAGGTAGCATTTCATAATAAAGGAAATTAACGCGATTAAGACACAGTTGTTGGCGACAACTGGAACAAATTTATTTTGACACCGGATGCAAAAGAATTCAAAACTGAACAAAAATGAGCTGACATCACTTCTGACAGCGACAACGATGAAGATGAACTCGAAATATTGCAAACCTTCGCCTTCGCTTTCGTGGAACATGAAAAATAGAGGGTAGATGGAAAGAAAGAAAGCTTGTATTTAATGTTTTTTAGGTGTCAAGAATGTCAGGACAGGTTCCAAAATTGGGGTTAAACTACTGGAAATTAAGGGCGCGGAATTTAACGCTGCACTTAATTGACGTCGCGGAGATGAACGCTCAACAAAATTAACGCGAATTAAATTAACGCGAATTTTAACGATTCGCGTTAATTTCATGGAGCGTTAATTTCCTATAATAAGGTAGTATCAATTCCTATCTGATATGTGACTCTCCTCTTTAGAGATCGGCTCGGCACTGCTTCGCTGTGGTACAGATATCCGGCCGAAATCACCGTTGTTTAGTGTAAACAGAAGCCCTATCCGGTAAGGCTTTCGTGACGACACGAATAGCTATCTGCATAGTGTGAACACCTATCCCGTGATATGTGACTCTCCACTTTAGAGATCGGCGCTGCGAAGCTTCGCTCCGTTACAGAAATCGCGCCGAAATCACCGTTCTTAAGTGTGAACAGAAGCCCTATCCGGTAAGGCTTTCGTGACGACACGAATAGCTATCTGCATAGTGTGAACACCTATCCCGTTATATGTGACTCTCCTCTTTAGAGATCGGCTCGGCACAGCTTCGCTCCGTTTTACAGAAATCGCGCCGAAATCACTGTTCTTATGTGTAAACAGAAGCCCTATCCAGTATGGTTTTCTTGCCAATGCAGTGTGAACTTAGCCAAAATCGAACTCTAACAGTCTCGCAATGATCATCCTGCATCCATTCCTCTCGAAGGAAATGTTGGTTTAATAACTGAAGTATGAGCAGGTGCTGTGTTTTATGTGAATTAAAAGTTACGTTCGTTCCAATTCATCAGTGGAAATACAAGTACGGTATTAGAACCGGTGCCTCTTGCAATTTCTCCATGCCGGGGTACACTTTCAAAAAAGTCGTTCGTCCGATTTGATATGGCTCGGGACAAAGGACGACTTCGTCGCTCGCTTAGAAACAACTAAAAATTTTTCTCCGCTCCCTTTAACGCGTCAGGTCTACGTGTGGCAAGTCTACATGTAGGCTTTTAATTTAGAAAATATAACGGTGACTCCCTCCCACCCCCCACCATCCCCCAACCCCCTCAGAAAATCATGATGATGATGATGATGATGGTTTAATTACCTTATCGTAAATTCTGCCGAGCAGTCGAGGAACAGAAGGAAAAATTGTGGGTCTAGAAAGGAGAAATAATTATTTGAATATGTAAAAATGAAGCCTGGCTAGGAGAAAGACAAAGCAGTTTTTGGTAAATCTACCAAAAACTAACAAAGAGTAGAACTTACTTTAGCTCTTGAATGTCTTCCAAGAGAAGCTTTATATCACCTCTAAAGAATCCAACGCGAACTCCAATGACGAAACACATATGCTAAAGAAAAATGTAATAGACGATGGCTGATATATTGAGTTGTTAAAAACACTTGAATTCAGAAAGATACCAACCTCTTTCCCAGGACTTTTTGGCTTCGAAAATGGGCGGGCTTTTTCCTTCCCTTCCATTTTAAAAGGAAAAAGTCCTGGGAACGAGATTGATTCTTGTACCTTTTTTTCTGCGAAAACGTAATTCTGCATATAATTAGGGTCAAACCAAAGCAAATGCCTTAAATATTAAGATAAACGATACTCTATCTTTTCTATTCGTTAAAATACAATCTAATTTGTCTTGGTTTCGGCGAAATATATAGTAAAGAAACACACTAAGGTTGATTAAAAAAACCCTCCTGACCTATTAAAACGTTTTATCTCCGAAACTGAAAAAAAGAGGAACATTATTACTCGTCTGCTTAGCTGGCAGTTTTGTCGGGAAGTGTGGACGGAAGGGAGGGCGAGCGAGCGAGCGAGCAGCGAAACCGCGACTTTGCTGCACATTTTCGTGGCTTCACCGTGCGCTCGCCGCAAGCGCTCGGTCCTCCCCAGCAAAATGGCCGCGGCTACGAATGCTTTTAGGACAATTACACGTGGACGTTATCTTACTACAACTACCATAATCCCTCAGTTTGTTGTGTTTTTGTGCAAATTAGAGCTATTGTTTTTTACACCTCAGCAGGATTGACAAATATAGATAAGAAAGCAAAAAAAAACAAATTAATGGGCCTTTTTCAAAAATACCATAATAATCTTTGTTGTCCCTCTAAAATTTTGTATAAACATTGTTTGTTGTCAGTTTCTCTTAGGACTCACAATCGCCACAAGAGAAATTGAAAACAATGCTTATGCAAATTTTTGGAGGTACAACGAAGAATATTATGGTATTTTTAAAAAGGCCTATTTGTAGCCAAATGTCGTCATCAACAGCCGTTAAAATGGCTGCGGATTAAATGTTGGTTAGACAAACATAATAAAGAGTTTGTACCTCAGCCAATCGCTCATAACTATGAGCAAGAGGAAGATAAGAGATCAAGCAATCTTCTGGAGTTATTTCAAGGCCGGCCTGTAATGAAAGAAGCAAGTGTATCGTGCATTTGAAGGGTAAATATGTAGTATTCATTCGATTGCAAAAATGTTGTCATTTAAAAAGGCATAATTCATATGCGATGGGACCAAGGGGCTCTCTAGGAAGTGCTCATACATTAATTTACTTGCGTTCTCGTATAAAACGCATATTTAAAGTAGTCTGTGGATGCAGCCGTCTCTGACTCGTTCCCAGTCGTCTCGCGCTTCCTTTGATCGCGCTTCCCTCGCTAGAAGACTGAGAGACCGCTGTATTTGCAAGCTGTGTGTACATTGTAGGGGCTGTATGGCTTTGGTATTGTTGAAACTGCGGTTTTTTCTGCGCTCTGCAAAAAGATTTCTGCGAAAACATGTGCGCAAGGGTGTGATTATCGCCAAGAAAAGTAGAACAAGTTCTTTTGACCTTGTTAGAATTTATCAGGACAAGGAACTCGTGATAATGAAGGGTTTTGTAAACAGCATTTTGAATTTGCAATTATCATAATACCCATATATCCAATAGATCCCATCGTTAAAAGCTTATACTTTTCAAGTGACAATTTTTGCGATATATTTACATTGAGTTTCATCAAACATTTACTATGTTTTTTAGACCAAGGCAAAACGTCGAAACTTTTCATGAGACGAACCAGAGCGGATGAGGTTCGTGAAAAAGTCGATGTCTGTCTTAATTAGGTTGGTGTGAATGAGTTTGGATCGACCAACACGTGCTGAGGATTCGTCTACTTCAGATGATCGGATGTTTGATTGGTTCGAGGCTACTTTAGTTTGACGTCTGATCCAAATGGTAAGTTTAACGTAAACTTGGTCCATAAATTACAATTTCCAAGAGAAAATGATGGTATAGAGAGGAAAACTTAGGGCGTTGACCGGGATATGTGTATTTCACTGAAGTTATTTTTAGAGGTAACACCATAAAGTCTACACACTGCTGCCAAAAAAAAAACACTGATAAAAAGTTTGCGGACCTCTGCGGAAACCATTAATTTCAAGCGTTTAAATTGATCTAAAAATAACTTTGGTAAAGTTCATATATCCCAAGGGCTGGACTTGGCGTTTCCCTTTCTGTCCTTCTATTAGAGACCTTTAGATTCGAGGACGAGAACGACTTCGAGTACGAGATTTGATTTAAAGTTTTTTCCCCTCAATTCTTTACTGTACTTTTTTTCACCAGAAAAGTTAGCACTGTTCTCGTTATTGAAGGAGGTTGAATTGATTGAGCCCTCTCCCGATTACAAAATGCTAAAACGTCTAACATTTGATAACTTGTTCCCGCCACTACGACACTCTCGCTAAACGTCGTAGTGGAATTAGGACGGCTACCACGTTTTCTCGCCAAATTGACGCTGCCTAGCCTCACGCGCGAGCACTACTCAGTATTGAGAAAATCTCGTACTCGTAGTCGTTCTCGTCTGACTTCTCGTCTTAGAATCTAAGGTCTCTATTTTCTCTTGATTCGTCTCATGTAAATAAAAAAATAAAAAATAAAAAATAAAATTCATCATTGTACTTTTTTTCACCAGAAAAGTTAGCACTGTCATCGTTATTGAAGGAGGTTGAGCCCTCTCCCGATCGCAAAATGCTAAAACTTCTAACATTTGATAACTTGTTCCCGCCACGACGACACTCTCGCTAAAGCTCGTAGTAGAATTAGGACGAATACCACGTTTTCCCGCCAAATTGACGCTGCCTAGCCTCACGCGCGAGCACTACTCAGTATTGAGAAAATCTCGAACTCGTAGTCGTTCTCCTCTTAGAATCTAAGGTCTCTATTTTCTCTCTATTCGTCTCATGTAAAGTTCGACCTTGGGCCTTCGAATTAGAAGTGAAACTAACTTTGGAAGTTTCTTGAGTTTTACTTTCGCCAATATCGGCATTGTAAAGTCATTTTCGCATTGTTAACTCCAGGGCACAATCTAGTGGGAACTAATCAACTGAAGTGGTTTAATTTTTTAGTTCAATATTTAATTTGCAAACCTCTTCATACTGCATCTGAAGACCGGCAATGCTTGCAATCATGTTTCCATGGGTTATCATGACCCCTTTCGGTGTACCTGGAGAAAAAAAAGACAATGTTTCCGCAAAAAAGGACAAAAACGACTCAAGTTCTCGTTATAGGGAAAACGCTTAGTACGAAGAAAACATCAGCGCTTTCTTATCCCAGTTCATACAGGAGCCTGGAGAAGAGTCACCCTTGGATGTAAGGTAATTTGAATTCCAGAATCCTGGAAATTCAGCTCAAGGAGTCCTGAATCGGGATCGCTTAAGGTTAGAATCCAAAGTCCAATTTCCTTTGACAAGGAATCCGGTATCCAGTACCTGGAGTCCAGAATCCACAGCGTGGAATCCAGAAGACTGCCGTGGCCTACCTTACATGGGGCGAGAAGAGGCACTTCTCTCATTATACGTTTCTGGGAAACTGCCCACCTACCCCTCCCCTAAATCAACATTAACACTTACTTCTCACATAGGTAAAAATGTTGGCTTAGGGGAGGGGTAGGTGGGCAGTTTCCCAGAAACATATAATGATCCGTTCTCTTCCTATGATATAATAAGAAGGGGAAATCTCTTTTACAGTCGTCAAACGTTACAGTAAAAACCCAGGAGTGAGAACCTAAGATTTAAGAACCTGCTAGGCTAAAATTTGCAATGCGTTAGACCCCCTCCGAAAGAATCTATTTAGCTTAAAATTTGGAGAAAGGTTCTTATTTTCAAAAATCATTTAAAAATATTTACTAATTGCAATTGCAAAAGGCAAGTTAGTACATATATAAATGTTGTTTGATTGAGGTCATTGAGAAAATGTTTATCATATTGTGTTTTACAGCACAATCATGTATATAAAGTTGTTTTGACTCAAGAAATTAAAATTCATTTGAGAATAGATCTCTATTATGGTCATATTAGAATATAAGCAATCATTAGGTACGCAAATTTAAGGGTGCTGATCACTAAAATCTTCTTAGCAACGACATAATTTTTTGCAAGAAATTAAGAACCTATTAAGAGCCTAGATAGCTTAAATTTATGTTAACCACCATTTACGTAAGAACCTGTTTAGGCTAACCCTGGGAAATGTAGGTTCTTACTCGTGGGTTTTTACTGTATATCAGGCAATTGACTCGGTTCTCTCTATAATTGACACAGTTTTGTTTAACTGAATCAAGGACAATATAGGTAAATAAAAACCTGTAGTTCCACTGGTGTAACAGATGGTTAATATGTCATCAGGTTTTCCAGGCTGCAATTAAAAACAGCGTCAAAAGTTAAATCAAAATTGTTTAAAAATATATTCAGGTGTACGGTTGCAAGCATACGCGTTTGTTTCTATCCCAGGGGGGGTACTTGGGATTTCAAGTGACGGGGATGATCGAAGGATTTTTTTGGGTTTGAAATTTTCGATTCCGGGAGTTTTTTTGGGTACGAAAATTTGGCAAGTATTTTTTGGGTAGCTTGATTTGAGTAGGGATTTTTTGGGGGGTATTAAAAAGAATCGGTAGTGCCCTGGCTGCGTAGATCTGCGAATTAAGTACAAACAAATGATTGCCAGATGAGGGAAAGGATATATTCAGATGAATAAACAAACACGAGTGTTCAATTTCCAATGTTTTTCTTTGTGTTATAGCATTACTCCTTTCTGGAACTTTTACGGGCCACAAAATGGGCATGGGATTTTTTGCGGGTTAATTTTTGGTCTAGGGATTTTTTTTGGGTTTTGCTGGAAGCCCTAGGGATTTTTTTGGGTCTTGACTTTTGGCTCCATTCGATCATCCCCATCAGTTGAAATCCCGAGTACCCCCCCTGGGGTTTCTATAAATATATTTCAAATTTTGTGTTTATTTCTTGAGGAAATTTTGTCTAAATAGTACATTAACTCATTTCAAGAATTATCTACTTTGGTATCAAAAATAGACTTTTTTGACGTCTATCATACAAATGCGAAAATACAGCAGAACCAAGGTAACTCGAACTCGGACAACTTTAACTCTCCCCCCTAAACTCAAACTATAATCCCATTATATTTATTATCATTATTATTTCCTTTGGATTTTTCCTTTCTTTTCAGTCATAATTTATTTACTCAGATAACTCGAATTCCCCTCTAACTGGGTAAAAAACTAAAAACAACACAAAGGCAATTTGTTTTTAATTATTCCAACGAGTATTACCCATTTTAAAGTTGTAGGTGAAAACGAGGCTGGAGTTGACCTTGTTTTGATACAGCCCTTCCTGCTTTATTATGTAAATCATGTCTTTCTTATGCTAACTAGTATTTTTAAGCAAAATTTGCATTATGAAAGGAATGAGGTTTGTATCAAAACAAGGTCAACCTCAGCCTCTCGTTCTCTCAAAGGCTAGGGCACTAAGCCCACAACTGTAAAATGGCCTATTGACGATCATTTTCTTGCATTATCATAAGAATGCATTAGCTCCTTGTAAGGGAATCCAAGACAGTCTTGGATTCTGAATTCCAGGTAAATAGAAGATCACAGAAATTGTTAGTGGAAATTGGATTCCGGATTGCAATCGCGAGTGGGATTCCAGATTTCTTCAGCTGTTTAAGAGATTCCAAAGCCAAGAAATTTCGTATTCCACGAGCGGAAATTTCCGGGATACCGGTGGGCGAAATGCATAATCGTGTTACAGTTTCTGATGATGAGTAAGTTTAATTTGCACTGCACTGTATACTTATGTTACAGTACAAGTTGATAGTTACATTACTCAATTAACTGTCAATTATTAACATGGCGAATTGAATATTCCATCGAACCCGCTGACTCAAACTGTTTCTCATTTCCCTACAAGAGTTCGAGCTACCGTGGTTCTACATTATGCAGTAAGAAGCCAACTAAGGAAACAGATATCGTTTGGAAACTTGAACTAAAACAGAATTTTGTAAGAAAGGGAAAATTATATTAGAATGACTTAAGGTAACTTTATTTTTTGATGCGGAGGACAGCCTATCACCAGGTTGCCAAGAAACAGATTTACAAAATTTGCCTCTTTACTCGCTAAATTCTCAAATTTCTCACCTTTTTCTCTTGTGGGCTGTTTGCACCCATTTGCTAAATCAAAATGAATATTTAACAGTATATTATTGATTTGGCTTTCAAATCATAATTAAGTACAATATATATATTTAGGTCTTTCAAGGTTAAGGCTTATCGTCATTTCTTGTGAACCGCAAAATACCAGCAACTTAAAGAGGGGTGACTTCCATCATGTCTTCCTTGTATCTCATTTATACCGCAAGAGCAAGAACTAAATGTAGACAATCACTGAAGGTTCAATGGTCATTCGCTAGTTTTAAATGTATAAAGTCTCCCGCCTCCACCCCGACCTGTAAGACCTAATTTTGCAGTATGGGCTCGAAACGTTAATTGCGTTAAACTATTTCAACACCGGAATTTAGCTTATCATCTCATACGACTAAGATGATTACTTTTTTGCATTCTTTAAAACACTCGATGATGAACAGTTGGATAATTAACCCTTTCACTGCCAGAGTGTTTGATGGAGATTTGTAAGGTGACTCTAACTTTTGAGTCTGTGGACGAAATCCTGTGATGTGACCATTCAATTGAAAGCTCTCTGCCTGTACTTTCACATGATGCTATTTGTTTGTCAAAATTTTAGAAAATGAAATCTGCAAATTTGGTGGAACTTTGCCTTTGGCCACATTTGGCAGTGAAAGGGTTAAAGCCGGGGACGAGGTTATGGTTAAAATGGTGGTGAAAAAAGTACGTGAAAAAACGAATTGGGGGCCTATTTATCTCCCCTTTACATCTAAACGCTCGAAGGACTTAAATGAAAGGAATTAAATGAAATCGGATCTTACCTCTACCTCGAGAATGTAAAGTATATTCAGTCCAAGCTTTTCAGCTTCTTCCTTTTCTTCGGGTTTTACAGGCGCGTCGATTTTAATAATATTTTTCACGTTAGTACACTTTTCAGCGTTGTCAAAAAGAAATCGAAGTTTGTTCCCGTTACACACCATTGTCTCGATATCAGCTGAAATTAAGAGGAGACTTATTAGAGAAATCATCAAATGTCCCGCTCAGGTAAGCCTGCTTCAATATGGTGGATCAAGCATTGTGATGCATTAGCACTGGATTTAACATGGCATGGGGGTAAGATTTCCGACTGCCCTAGGCCGGGTCGACCCCTTCTGAGTGCCTTAAAACAAAGGAAACTGAGGAGTAAGGTACTGCCTTCTTCCCTGTAAAATGCCACAGACTTTTGTCGCTTGGTTTGGATGAACCCACAGAAATGGCGTTTTCGTCCCCTGTGGGAGAGGTAAACCGAAAGGTCTCCTCAAAATGAGTTTTTTCGTGCTAAATACACCGACGCTCGAATAAAGTTGTTTCGTTTTTTCCCGACCTCAGATAATAAAAATATGATATGGCCAGCCAATCGGAAGCGACATTGGACCGAAAGTAAAGTGCTTACTTTTCAGTGTACTATGATGTAGTGTTCGTCCTAGTGATACGGTATTTTATCGCACTTTTGTCTGCTTTGTGAGATCTTACCGTGATTTATGATGTACACACACCCTTCGGCTCCATGCGTGTCGTAAATTGGTACGGAAATCATAGAGTGCATCTGACACGCAAAATCGGCTAAATCCCACTAAAAAGAAATTCAAAAAATCATCACATAGCAGCAAATAAGAAAGTAATGTAGAATACAGCAGTCTCTCATCGCGTTTTTAGTTAGGACGTTTCGTTTCGAAACAATCCCAGCGCGCTGAGAAGAGGCGGCTGATTGGCTGGCTTGAATGTAATAAAACGTTTCCGTTTTGCTTTCCTTAAGGCAAGACTCAGAGGAGCTAAAAATGCTTTTGAAAATGTAATTCACTGTTTTCTTATAAGGAAAGACAGCCCTACATTCAACCACCCCATACTGGCTATTACGCACTAACTTAACAGAGGGCCGCACCGGAGAGCTTGCTCGCAGGCTGGAATGCGAGATTTGCCTTATTTGAATGTGGGATTCGAGACTTTAAAGAAAAATGGGGGCGAGATTCGGGATTGAAAGTATGCACGGAATGCGGGATGTGGGATGCAGGATGCGGGATGCAAGATGCGGGATGCGAGATGTGGGATTCTGGATGCGGAATGCAGGATGCGAGATGCGGGATACGGGAAGCAGGATGCCAAAAATCATCATCGGCATTACGGGATTGAGCAAAAATTTGGGTCAGGATGACCGGATTGAAGAACGTTCGCTATATGAGAACCCATGAACATCATGGGTCGGTTATTTAAATGAAGTCTAATTAGACCGTAGTTTAGGAAATCTTCGGACCTCCAGATATCTTCCTTAGTGGGTTATTTTAAATTCCATTCTTCTTATAATTATTTTCAAGTCTACGCCATATGCTTTCATGAAACTGTTCACGAAAAATGGCGTTTACATAAAAGCGTTTGGCGAACTGAAAATGGCTTAGAACGCGGTTTTTGTTAAACACTCGCTAAACTCCGTTTAAATAACTGGCCCCATGTTTCTGAGTTAAATCAAGATCTAATTTTCCCATTTGCATGAGACTAATACCACATATAAAGTATGACGCCGGAAAGGTGTTCACGTATATTTAGTGACGTAATATGACGTAAGATGACGTAATTTCTAAGTAGAACCGACAAATCGGATTTACATTTTTATTGCATGTTATGGGTTCTCGATCAGCTATAAAATTAAAAATAATAAATAATTAAGTCTGTTTACCTCGATACAGTTTGGACCGTAGATTCCAATACATGTACTTTGAGATGGTTTACAGCCAAGATTGACCAGGCCTGAGCCTAAATTAGCTGCGCGTTCATGCACCTATATAATAGGAAAGTGATAGTACATCAAAGCTGTATTTATAAGCGGTTCCCTGTAAATCATTAGTAAACGGACTTCCGTATCAAGTAACTCCCTACGATAAGCTAACCTCCATAGCAACCGAACCCCCGTATTTATGCCGGACACCCTGTTTGAATTAATTAGCTGACATGAGCGTCCGTAAGCCTAAACCTCTCCCTCTAAATCTTGCTTTAAAACAAATATGTATTTTGCAGACTCCTATAGGTTATGGGTTAATACAAGTTACACTATTCTTGAGCATCAACCGAGTGACAGTAACGCCTACGGAGATTTCAGACTTAAAGTTTATAAACTGGGGGAGACTAGACAGCTCTAGGTCCTGCGGGAGATTATCTTGAAAATAACTTATATTTAATTTGAGTAAATGTATTTTCCGAAAAGATAAATCTGCGGCGAATGTGTTGTGAACGTTTGTGGCGGAATATTATACAGAGTTCCGTTATAAAAGAATATTCAAACTGGCTAAAGATGTCCTCGAGCGCCTTCGGCATGTGTGTCAAGGAATAGAGAAGAAAAAAAAAAAATGACAGAACTTTATTTGTATTTGTTGCTGGAAGTCTTCCTGGTATACCTAGCCTAATTTATGTCCATGTTTATGCCATGCTGTTTCCCTAGACAATGAACGTCTCGCATATAATTATTGGTTGTATTGAAAAAAAGGTGCGCTTGTCCTAATGTATGAATTGTATGTTTTGTCAAAGCCAGGCATACTTTTTATATCACCCCGTATGCAGCCTCATAGACTGTTACAGGTCTTTATCACTTTCGCGTGCTAACCTCGTAAGAAACCTATTGTATTACATTGCAATGGAATTGCGTTGCATTACATTATATATATATATATATGTATGGCATGGTATGGTATTGCATTGTATTGTATTATATTTACCGAATTACATTTCATTGCATTGCATTGCACTGCATTACATTGTATTCAATTGTATTTTGTTGTATTGCAAAACTCATGTTGAAGTTAAAGAGGGCGGGGTCAGAATAATGCAGTATCAAATCGTAAATGGATAAAGATACCTCTTGAAACGAAAGCCACTGGTACTTGTTATCAGGTCCACCTCTTACTCCTAAGCACGGTGCTTGCCCTATAAAAATAATCACAAGCATGTCTTCCTCGCCTTTTCTTTAGTGTTTTTCTATACAAACATTAACCACAAAGGACTGCAAAGGACTGCAAAGGACCGCAAACGAATATTCCGAAGAACGTAGGATCTATAAAGACCTGATCAGCAAAAATAATAATGTAGACATATTAAATTCTACAAGCAGAATACTGCAATGCTGATCGTACTACGTGAAAATCAATTCTGCAAAACATCAACACGACACCGAAAGAACTCAAAACAGAGCGGCATTGTAGCGATAGACAGCTGTTTTGCCTTTTTGGGGCTCTTCAGTATGGCGCAACAACAAGAGAAAGCTCTGATGAAAAATATCCGCGCACTCTGATTTTAAGCCCTCAACCAGAACTCTCAACACCCACAGAATCACGTCATACCACGTGTCTTCAATATATGGGTTACTTTTAGCAGTAGCCACGCACCTCTCAGTAACCTCCTCATTGCTTGTTTTGTTTGTTTGTTTCACTGGTTCTCAACCAATACTAAGACGTGTTACAAGAGGCGCGAGCCGTCTCACTTAATGACTATTTGAAGCCTATTTGCAGTAATTATCGTTACTAGACCCCAACACAGAAAACTGTAAGAGAATTCCTGACCGAAAAAAAAGCCATTTGTGTCTCGTGTACAATTCCAATTAACAATAATTGTTGCCCACTTCTCCGGGTGGTGATGTGTACACAACCAAATTTTACTAAGGGAGGCGGGGGGAGGGGGGGGGGCTCCGCCCCGGTGTCCCATCCCTTTTCTTTTATGCATCATTTCTAACAGAAAAGGTACCCGCTTTGGAACACATGCTATTGACAAATGGTACCCTTTTCACATACCCAGTTTAGAACTTTGCATCCCTTTGCAGTGGCGGATCCAGGGGAGGGGCCCTGGGGCTCGGGTCCCCCCTTATTTTTCGACCAAAATGAGGCCCGAAGGGCAGAAAAAAATTTTTTTGGAGACCGAGCCCCCCTTATCTAAGGGTGTGGATGACCAGCCCCTCCCCCCTTATCTGAAGGTCTGGATCTGCCACTGCTTTGAACTGTTGTACGGTAAATGTACTATCCTAAAAATATAAATAATCTCAAAACCATATTGTAGTCATGAACGTTTTCACGATTTTTTTCACAGCCATAAAATGCATCTGTAAACACTTTGTGCCTTTTTACAGACCGATATGACAGATTTCCCTACCCTGTTACATACTTCAGCTAGTCCGGAACCTGCTACGCTTTCATACGTTGTACAGTAAATGCACTATCCTAAAAATATAAATAATCTCAAAACCAGCTGAATGTAGTCAGAACGTCGTCACGATTTTTTTCACAACCATAAACTGCATCTGTAAACACTTTGTACCTTTTGCAACCGATATGACAGATTTCCCTACCCTGTTACATAGTTCAAGTTGTCCAGAAACTCCTACCCTTTCATATACCTGAAACAAAGGTATCCCTTTCGGGCGAGAGTCCCCCTCTCCCCCCCTACCCCTGCTGGGCCGCTACCACACTAGGTTAGCCTCTTACCTGCCTTTTTTACCTTTCGAAGAAACCCCTCATAAGTGGTCTTGACGCCATCAGACATGCATGATATTAGTTCTTTTTTCAATGCACTTCTTCTTGCTCCATCACTTGAGCCCTTATATGAATGAAGAATCAAAATACGTTGATACTGAAAGGCTATTTCATGCTATTTATACGAGGGAAAATAAGACGCCTCTAAAACAAGACGCGACTTAGGCTGTGATCACACTTTACCGCAGAGGTTTTGCGCCGGCACGAAGACCATACCAGATAGGGCTTCGATCTGTTCACACATAAGAATGCTGATTCCGCCGCGATTTCTGTAGCGGAGCGAGGCTGAGCCCGCCGGGGGGGCTACTTCCTTATAAGAGGCTAATGGGGTTGTGCTGCTGGATGGGGTCGCATTTTCACGACTGGGTTGACTATAATGGGGTTGCATTTCAATAGAGTTACTAGAATGGGTTCTCACACTTTCGGATTTTTGGGGTAAGAAGGTTCTTCAAGTTACGATTAGCAAACGTACCAGATGTTTGTACTGTAGATGAAAAGTAAAGTGTTCTTCATTCAATCTTAAAAATGGGTCACTTCATTTTAGGATGACCTATTTAAAGGATTGATAAGGTAGAAGCATAAATAGAAAGGGACTAAGTTGGGATCTCGAAAACTACATTTTTGCCCAAAAGTGACTAAGATGGGGTCTATAATCGCCCACAGAATAGACTATAATGGGGTAGGGGCTCTGAGAGGCCAGCCGCACTTACCCAACAAAAAAATAACCGAAGTACCCCCCCCCCCCCCCCTCCTACGAGGACTGCGCCGCGCCAATCTCTTAAATGGAGAGTCAAGTATCGGATAGGCGTTCATACTATAGCAGAATATCTATCCGATATAGTGTAAATATAGCCATAAACAATCGGTTACAGTCTCGTCACCAACGTTGATATAGATTACTGAGGAAACAGGGTTTACGGGAGGCCGGGTAAGCTCTCCTACCCAATTCCCCTTCCCCTTCCCCCCTATGGTCACCCTTCTTGAAGCCCCAATCCCCCTTTCCTTTCTTCAATCTTCCCTTCTTCCCCGAGGATATCTTTAACGTCTTGCTTTTAGTGAAACACAGGCCAATCTTTGCAAACTGTAGTCTGTGTACAACCACCCCTCCCCTGAAGAAAGAACGAAAATCGGGGAGAGTTTTTTCCTTTCTGTATACGGGCTTCCGAGACTGGTGCATTTATAGCAGTTTCATAGCTATCGTCAAAGTATCTTTGTTTTCACAGAGGCTTTGATGTTAATTGTGAAGGAAATATTTTCAACCAAAAACCACCTTAAATTATTCCTATTCCCCTCTAGGCTGTGTCCAAAGTGGCTGAAATCATGTAGCTAGACATGCACATGCACAGTAACGTTCAACTTTCTCAGCTGATTTTTTAGTTTCATTAGTTAGGCATCGCTGTTTCCTCTGTTTGAATTCAGCGGGGGAGTTGAACAAAAACAACATATTGTTGCCATATGCTTTTACACAAAGAAACAGATCGCCGATAAAGCAAGACGATGCTATGAAGAAGTAAGAAGACCATTTCTAACTATTTTCAAATCACTTAGAATCCAACCCGAGACATCTAAAGTAGCTCTAATAGCATTTTTGTTTAAAAAAAAAAGCTTCTCTAGGGCCCGTCGAATGAGTAAACTTTTGATCTTTAAAATGACATCTGACATTGTAACTATTTATCGAGAAACCAAGGCTATGAGGAGTTTTACTAGTAATCAAAAACTGTTCACCAGTGGAAAGATGTTATCAAAATATTGCTCATAGTTTACAGCTGAGTTTATTTGATACTTTTGCAACTGTACTGCTCTCCACTGTGACCTACTTTAATCCGGCAAAATATCGAATTCAGCTATGTGGCATAGAAAGTATTTACCGCAGGAATTTGTTTATGTTGATTTCATTATTTACTCTCTTAGTAATATCGAATATTGAACATATTCAATAATTAGTTCGCATGATTGTTCGTATGTGCAATCAAATTCGTATGCTTGTGTAAATATTTGCTATAATGGAGGAACTCAGAATATATCGCTACAATTGGCCTCTTTTACTGAGCACGCAATGTTGTTTTAGAATGTTTCTGCCTGAGGCCTTGAAATCAGTATGCAGAGGTTACGTTTGTAGTTTTGCATTTGTTGTAGTTTCATACTAGCTTAAGCTAGTTCAACAATTTTTAAGCTACTGACAAACTTTTCAACGTTAAAAGCTCTCAAAGTGTATTAAAAATATTCTAAAACTCTTCAAAGATCTGATCGATTAAAGTATAATGATAATTATGTCTCGTTTTCCGTTTCGATCACTATCGGCTGCACTAGCTATTTACGATGGAAACTGAAGTACTCGTCAAACTTACCTCAAGTTCTACGGATTGACTCATCTTTGGTGTGCTGTAGTCACCGAAATACGTTAGATTGTAACGTAGTTTACCAGTGGGTCGCAACAGCTAGAGTATGACGTGAATATTCATTAAAACACCTAGCTCGAAATACAACTTGATGATTGTTTGATGAAGCATAACGTGACTGAAAACATGCAAATTGTTTTCTCTTTTGTTTGTTCATTGGCCCGTGGAAGTAAAAGGCAGATTTACCGCATCGCCGACACTTATGGTTAGTTTCACCTTCTTTATAAGTGTGGGAAACTGGGGGGGGGGGGGGGGGGCTGGTGAGAGGGGGAGAGAGAGAGAGGGGAGGTGAGCGCAATTGTAGTCTAATGTTTCCTTTGTTGTTTTGACCCTTGCGAACTGGGTATAGTTTTCAGCCACTTTTAGCGTATGGTGATCCAATAATTGTCATTAAACTTCCTGAGAAGCTAATCCGGCAAACAATCAGGGCCCGGTTCCTGAAAAGCCGATTAGCGTTAATTCAGGATTACATTTTTGTTCCGTTTTTGCATTTTACATTCCTATGCACTGCTTAGGGTAACATTTTGTGTTTTCTCGTAGTAGAGGCTCAACAGTATTTTGTAATTTTGAGTTGCATGTTCATCGGCGAGAAAACCGTGCTTGAAATTTGGCTTAATCCCGGATTAACTTAACCATCTTTCGAGGATCCGGGCCCAGGGTATTAAATGCCTTACCAAGGTTAAGTAAAAAAGGAATTTACCCCTCCTGGCCTTTGCGCACTGGCCTCCGTAGCATAATGCGTTCAAATTACTTCCTCCCGGAAGTTGAAGGATTCTTCTAAGTGGTTTGCCTGAGTAGAGGAGGTATAGAACTGCGGTCACTGAAGCGCTCATCGAAAGGAGCCGATTACCCGGCCTGATTACAGATGACTGCGGTGACCAAGAGTCACCAGTCGTGCTTTGCTCTAGCCTCAGAAAAACAGCCTACATTTCGCGATGCCTACACTGGTTTCCCCGCGAAATTTCGTCTGAGGAATGAGCGCAGAAATTCCATCAGTACTGTCGATGCTGTCACTACCCAGATTCTACCCAGATCTAGTCGGCTTCTGATTGGTTGAAAATTTGATTCTTTCAATCAGAAGTAATTCAACCCAGATATGGATAGTAATGTGTCATCAGCATGGAATTTCTGCGCTTGTTCCTCATGCAGACGTCGATTTTAGGCTGATTTTGTTAGCGTCACTGGCTTCACGGTTCTAATATCAACTGTTAACGTGGACTCACTGCAGGAATTGTGTTCCTGTAACCTTAAATGGAACATAGGACCGTCAGGGAAACAGGTACGATAGGAGGACATTTCATTTTCACTGGAGAGCATACATGGAAAGTGGAAAACGGGAAATTGATAAAAATGGTGGAGATTTTCAATACCTAGTTAAATGCTACCTTTTTGGGTTAGGAAGTGCTAGTTAAAGGGTCTGAGAAGTCACTTCGCAAGGAGTATACCATAAAATTCCGAAAATAAGCCCCGGGGCTTATATTTTTCAAAGACCCTTTTTGAAGGGTTTTTTTTGGAGGGGCTTATCGGACGGGCTTATCTACGGTGGGAAATTTGCGTTTCAAAATCGATTTGGCTATCCTTTTAGTTGGAAGGAAATTTACCGTTTTTGCTTTGTTTTACTTTGTATTTGCGAGCTATTTCCAAGTACAAGCCCTCGGGGCGGCTTATATTTGGAAGGGCGATTTAACGGAAGGTTTTTTGCGTTACGAGTTTGGGGGGCTTATACATGGAGGGGCTTATTTTCGGAATTTAACAGTAAAAAGGGAAAAAAGGTCAGACTTAGAAACGTATAATTAATTATATAAGTATCCCTTTAATCAGGCCTGATAATAGCTAGTTGTATAACTAGGGATCCACTGTATTACAATCAAGGTAAATCAATAATAACTCAAATGCATGATCTGTGCTTAACTTATCAGCGTAGAAAAAAATCTTTCTTAGAGCCGACTTTTTTTTCAGTCTTATAGCAGGTAAATATCAGCTTCACTCAGGTTGACACTCAAGGTTATCTGTGCTGAAATGTTTTGTTTCTGTTTGCTGAATAAACCCAAAATTTAGGTTTTAATTCCAAAGCTCTTTTCGCTTTGACGTAATATCCTTCGACATTTTTCCCATCTCACCAGCAAGGTCACCTTTAGCATTGGAAAACCACTCATACATTGGCATTGGATCTTGTTTCACTGTGTAGCTGGCAGGTTCTTCTTGAAGCAAACCTCTCTTGACCAGATCTGAAACTGAACGTTCTGCTGCCGTGGTAACCACACTCATGTCCTGTGGAAATGCTATTTGCCCCTTGCTAAATGGCCCCATGTAATAAATGGGAGTGCAAGGCTTTTCAGAAGCACACACAAGGGAAAAATTATTTATATCGATTAGAGCACCAGGTGCGCGATAATAACAAACCCCTTTTCTTTTAACCACGTTGGGGTGATGCTGATAATTATGGGATTCTCTGGAATCCCGAAAAGGGACGAGAACTTCTTTAAGGAGGTTGTTTTTTCTGAGTGATTTTGTCAAAGAGGACTGGTCTTCTTCGAAAGCGCCTTTTTGTCCGGTAGCATCGATCATGACATCGTGTATGGCCTCCAGAGGGCCATCTGCGTCTGTTCGCTATGACAGTTTGATGCCATTTTTGCTGGATGTTTCCTCAATGTAGTAATTAGTTCCAATTCTTCTGATGTCGAGGAAGCCCCCTGTCATAAGAGCAAGGATCTTTTCTGCATTTTGAATTGGAAAAGGGCCGATAAGCAAATGCAGTTCAGTTTGAATTGCTTCGAACCTGATGCGATCTTCGGCTGAGAAGTAATTCAGAGCCTCGTCGAATATTGCGTACGACTGATAAAACACATTCTGCAAAAGGAGAGGTGCACCACTCCTCAAACTTTCTTTGGCTGCCTCTAACTCCTTACTTAATCTCTCAATGGAGTCATTTGCCTGAAGAATGTTCTCATTTTCAAAACGGCTTCTTCGAGCGACACAGTCTCCCAGTTGTCTGGTAAGTACGGGCGAAGATGGAGAACTTCATCGTATATTTCTCTCTTAAGAAGGTACCAGAAATCATCAAGTGGCAGAAACCCATCAGAAGCCTCGATGATCGGAATGAAAAGTGCGGGAGTTAAGTATTTGTACGCAAAAATCTTGTTCACGGTTACTCCCATTACCTGAGGTAGCATTGCCTTGCGGCCATACATAGTCACCTTAAAGTCTTCAGCTCCTTTGAAAGGTCGAAATACTAGGCTATCCTGACCATTTTCATTCGTCCAATGGAAGGATCCATTTTTCTTACTGAGAGTAAGCGCGGCGTCAATCGCCGATAAGGAGCAACCAAGAATTCCAATGTTACCGCCGAGCTTAGTTCGATTCTGGATGACATGCGGTGGAAAGGGTGATGGAATCCAGCATCGAAATTCTGGGAACCTGTCGTGGCTCCAGTGTCCTGTTGCAATGAACAAAGTTTTTACGAAAACGTTACTTTTCCCGTTGAGGTCAAGTTCGTAGCCATTCTCGCCAAAGTTGCGTGTCGGTGTTACTGACGTCACCGTTGTCAATTTGCGAACATCAACTGTAAATCCCTTTCGTCTGAGCGCTTTCACAAATTGATTAAAACGGTTGCTTAAGTAGAGACCTACCACAAAACGTGGAAAAGGTTTGTACAGCCAGGCTGGGTTTTCTTCTTCCTCGATCCCCAAAGAAGCCCTATATTCTGGTGTGAGTGAGCGAAGCCAAACCATAAAGTCAGACCTTTCAGAATATGGAATATAAGTAGCTGTGATTTGGGTACAGCCTCCCGCGATATTTACAATATGTTCGGGGATGGTCATGTATTTTGAATACGGCATCCCGGGTCCAATTTCTTGACCGCGTTCCACTACAAGAATGCGAAAATTAGGTTGCCCGTCGTCGGGTATCTTGCGTAAAGAGATCTGACCAAGTACAGCAGTACCATAAGCGCCTGCACCCACCACAGCAACGTCGTAAAATGGAACAGTGGAAGCCATCGTCTTGTTTCCAAATATTCCTACAAAGGAGGGGCATTAAAAGATCTAGTAAATCATTCAAACAGCAAAACAAAAAATGGAAAAATACTAAGAGCCTATTCAACTTCTTTGGACCGTTGTACTTAACTTCTATTATTATTCATTCAAAATATTTTCCCGATTCTGATTGGCCAAATGCGCACGCATAATTCACCATAACCAGCTACTGATGACCAAATTTGGAAGAATTTTGCGATTAATGAACCTATGACGTCAAAAGTGCAGCTTCCTTGCAGGTTAATGCACCGTTAACCGAGAAGACCTGGGGACGACGTTGAGTTGTTTTGGTTGTGAAAACAAAAATGGCGGCCATTTCACTCGTTTCAAGAGTAAGAACTAGGCGAAATAATAGCTAAAAGCATGGCAAGAACAGCAAGAAGACAGCTCGTAGGGCGACATCTGCTATTTGGAGAACATTTGCAGAGCTGAACAACCCTAAACGTGCACTATCGAAGATGAACGTAACATCGATGGAGGTAAGCATGTTTTAGTTATGTTTTTAAACTAGGAATTATTTTGAATGAATGATAAAACAATTATTGAATTCGGTTTTCGTATCATATGAAAAATTATGTTTTTTGCCTTATAAGCTTATTTTTCTGTGTTTAGTTAAACTGAACGGGGGGAAGGGGGGGGGGGGGGGGGGCGGAAGCACAGGTGTTCCACTAGCACAAATGTTGAAGCCGGACAAGAAAACAGACCAATGTTAATCATTTGAATAAAATCTGGTTCAGTGTATTTGTTATACTTTCGAACTAATACTTATTTACCCTTGGCCAAAATATCAAGCTAAAATACGACAAATAAACTGTCCATCACGTCGCGCATGCGCAGCTTTAACTTCTTGCACTAGAGAAACGGATAGTGACATTAGAATCTGGGATCAATCTGAGACCCATTTTTTTATTTTGGGGGAAAGAATTAGAACAGGCCGACCAAAACACTGCCAAAAACACGCCAGGTAGGCCCTTGAGGGGAGAGTTGAATTACGTGAAACAAACATTGTTTGTTCCACCTATTACAATGTCAATATCAAAAATTCGCTAATCAGTTATAAGTCATCAATATGGTATTCAAGAATGACATAATTATAAAATCAAAATAAGAGAAGAACAATTTCCGAACATTCTAAAGGTTTGTGTTGTGTCAAGGCCGGACTCGTTGGACTCGGTAAACAGTTCTCGTGAGGATAAGCACGCAACGCTAAAGTCCTGGTATTTCGAATATTCATGACCTAAGTCTTAAAAATGCGAGCAACGTATATTAACTTTTGTCTTTTTGTTTATGGTGCAAATTTGTCATTTCAATATATATACTATCGCGGGCAGGTTCTGGTTTAAAGTCAAAACTTTTCGAATTTAAAAACTTTTAAAGCGTAGTATTGTAAACCTCATTCCAAACTGAAGGATAACGAATTGAAAAAATAAAAACGTTTGTACTGTATGTTTCGAGAAAGATCGTTCTGCTGAATTCAGGATGAAAAAAAAACCCTTAAAAGTCTACCTCAAGTTGTACCACCTGAATCGTCTTTGCTCCAACCAAACAGAAATGGCGCCAAATTGCAGGTTATCTTCTTGTTGTGAAGTCAGAATAACAGCGTTAGATTTGGTATATATTAAATATAAGGTCACGACCGCTTAAGTAGTACTTCAATATTTTACAAAAAGACTTGTTTATTGCCTGATGAAGCACAACCAAACTCTGACGGAAACATGCAAATTCTTTGCTCTTTTGTTTGTTTATTAGCCCGTGGAAGTAAAAGGCAGATTCCCCGCATCCCCGACACTTGAGGTTTGTTTTACCGTCCTTATCCGTGCAGGAAAGGGGGGAGCGGGGTGGTGAGAGGGGGAGAGGGAGGGTTAGGGTTAGGGTTAGGTGGACGCAGTTGTAGTCTAAGGACGAAAGAGAAAGCGATGGTTATTGCTGTTTGTGTTGATTCAGACCTTGACATAATCCTGACATAATTATGACGTTAACACCTTAAAATCCTGGATTATTTGGGCTAAATCCTGGAAACGAGGGTTGCTATCTTTCTTACATCTTTGGAATTTTTTGATCGTCACAGTGAAGCATTGTGACGTCAATATGACGTCATTTCATTGTTTTTGGCTGACCTCAGTGGTCAACTTAGTAAGACTTTTACAAGTGTAATTTTACAAGTATAGCCATTGCTTTAGAGTACACTTGTAAATTACACTTGTAAAAGTTTTATTAAATTGACCCCACTTCTTCAGCTACGTGCAAACGGACGCAACATTGTTGGGACCTGGAGTACGTCGTGGGACGGATACAACCCATAAAACTCTGTAAACTCCAAGGAGACAACGTGTAATTCACGTGAATTGACTACGCTTCGGCGATCACGAAACAAAAGAAATAATATGAGTTGTTGGCTCAAACGTTTGACCGGTTTAAGACTTTGCGCAACAACTCCCAGCAACACGCAACAACATGTAACAGAGTGTGACATGACAATAGTGGAGTCCCGATTGAGATGTGAAATAAAACCTTCAGCAGGGATTCAAAAAGTTTCGGCTGACTTGGGGCGATCAAACATATTTTCAAGTAGACAGTACATTTTGGATTCACTATATTACAAAGAAAGGTTTTATATACGAATCACTCTCCATGTTTTGTTAGCCTTTAAAGCAAGGTAAATGTTTATTATCATTATTATTGATATTATTATCATTATAATTATTATGAAATGAATCTTTTTTAATCGGAATTAGGTATTTTTCTATCGAAATGAATTGTAAATAGTACTTTCACTGGATCGTTTTTTTTAAGCGAGATTTAGTTGTAAATAAGCTTAAGTAGGAATTTTTTAGTCAGCTTTCTTATCAATAAAAGATTATTATATATTATATAAAAAATATAAATCATTATTATTATTTTGTTGACACCTGAGAGGCGAAAAAAAGGTAATTAGAATAATTTAAGGTAACCCGTAAGCATTGTAAACAGGACTAGATATCAAAAGAGGAAACTAAAGAGTCTAAAAACTGTGAAGTAGATGAACACTGTGAACCAAAAGAAAACTATACCTTAATTGCCCCTACCAGCTGATAAAGTGACAAATATATTCCATATACGTGAAAAAAGAACCGTTTAATTTTCTTGTTACAGACATCTCTTGCCATGCGGACACCCCGCTATAACGGACACCCCAATAATACGGACAGCAGTTAAATCCCAGGCAAAAATAAATTACAGTTTTTGGACTGAAATAAACTCCCGTTATAACGGACTCTCGCTAACAAGGACACAAACTCGAGGTCCCTACAGAGTGTCCGCAATGAAGGGAGTTGACTGTATTTTACAGCCTGAATCAGACTACAGCCAAAATGCATGCAAATGGAAGCCTCGGGTAGATCTGTCACAAAACAAGCGATCACTAAAGTGTCTGCGAATCAGTAAGGCTTAAATATCTACAGTTGAATCTGGGAAGGAAGTAGATTCTGAGGGCCTTGACGAAAAAAGTGCAAGCCAGTTGTAAAGTGCCGTATAGGATAAAACTTTTAACTTAAAAAAAAAAAGAAAGTATTGAACAGCAAAATAAGATCTCTTTCTCATTCTACCGTATCCGTGTGGATGGTACGTGCAGTCATAGTTACTTCTAGCGTCTTTTATTAGGCACATTGAGTTCCCCTTTGCCGCCATTTTGTTTGTTTTTCACCAGTCTAAGGTTCTCGCACTCAGATCCACTCACTCTTTGTCTTGGCCGCTGTTACAGCGACATGGGCAACCCCGCGTTTTGGGCATCCCCATTCCCAATACCCTAACCTGCGTAGCAGGCGTCGAAAGGGTAGGGGATAGGGAAGAAGGGAAAGAGGGAGGGGGATTGGGGAGATAGGGTAAGAGACACCTGCTATAAGAACCCCCTTTTGTTCATCGTCCGCAAATCCCTGATTGGGTGAGCTGTAATGAGCAACCTATTGGCTTGTATCCTGGTGTGTATTAGTGAGAGACAAACTTGATGTATATAGCAAGTCAATATATGCACTATTGTCTCGTTCTATTGTGTGAAGTTTATTGTGTTTTTGTGTAAGGGATCATAGTCGTGTTCTTTGCGACCTAACTCGAGGCTTGCTATTCACTTGGTATACAGCTGTATGGTGCACCACCCGAAGTTTTGCTCATTAAGATTCTTTTTTTTACCACTGAAGTATTCCCTTTTTCCAATGTAATCAATACTTTCAAGCGTTAGAGTTCGTGGACTGACCCGTTCCGGAAAGGCTCGACACCTTTTTCTCGTCACACCGCGATTCTTATCTCTAGTTTCCACGATCTTCGATAGGAACGCCTTTGACCATAATTTCCTCAGGCCCTTTGGCACACACACAGACTAAAAAAGAATGCTCTTAAAAAAGCATCAAGTGTCGCTGCTTCGAAAATAGATAAAAAACAAGGAGACGATTAACTCTACACGAAACAGGATTTCCTGGCTAAACAGATTTTCATTTCCTACTTTATCGACGGCCGAGTAATTCTTGAGGATATTTTTTGTTTTATATCGTATTCGACGATTTTTTTCTGTCTTGATTAGAATGCGGGTCACTATAAAGACTTTACAGAACCGGAAACCGGGCTAGAAAAGTCTCTGGCACCCCTGGTATAAGCACGAGTTAGCATGAGGTCTGAGTCAGCGAGAGTTCGAGTTATGGGAGTGGAATGTATACTGGTGTATTAATCCTTTTTGAAAGATAATTTTCTCTTATTCTGGGTCAAAGAATATTCCGTATATTCCATGTCTTGTTTTAGAATATTTTGTAAATTCGGTGTTGGTTTATTTTTTGGTTTATTTCGTGTATTCCGTGTTTTCGAGTATTCCGTATTTTCCCTCATTCCGTTCCGTCAATCCGTCAGTCCGCTATTCGTCCAAATAGGGTCGTCCCATTTTTGTGCCTCGTCCACTTAGGATCGAGTGTGGCCTGGCACTAACTCGAACAAAATGGCGCCCAACTGTCGGTGTGTGTGAATCATAACAAGCTGTTTCGTGGGCTAAAAATATTAAACGTTGAGAGGATTCAGGTACTTCATGGTTAAAAGGAGACTCTGATGCCAATAGGAATAGCAAATGTTTGTTTTAACAGCGCACGACTCTGATTTTCCGTTTCAACCAACGTTTCTGTAGCTCTTGTATAAATATCAATGAACATCCACCTATAGTCAAGCTTTTGATTACAAGAGGAGAATGAAGGGTGATACATCACGTTAATTTAAAACAATTTTCAAGTAGGGATAACTTGTAATTTGCTACAACCTGACCTCTTGTTGCAATCAGACAACATGGGTGACTCACAGATTGTCTCCATCACGGCTTCCCTCGTCCGGGAATACCTGAGCCGAAAGGTAAGCTTAGATTTCCAAGGAAGGCTTAATCTTAGCTTATATGTGCTGGTTGGCATCTCTGTACATTACAGGGTAGGGCATTACATCTGCAACCCCTTTTCCTTCCCTAAGGATGGCAGGTTTTTGAATAGGGGGTTCAGATTAAGAAATTGACAAAATTTTGACCCTTCAGATAATTTTTTTAAAGTTGCCTACAAAAAATTAACCCTTTAGATTTCATTTTTCAAAAGGTGCCTACAGGAATTGAAGGGTTCGGGTTCAAGCCATCTTAGGCATGGTACAGACAATAGAATGCAGAGTTCTGGTGAACATGTATATCTGCCATTGTACACTTAATGTCAGGTCCCAAGCTAGGGAAAACATTTAGTTTTGTTTTCCTGAGAGTCCTACCCGGTAATTACTATGTTTGCTCATTCTAGATGGCTGGACTTTGGCCAAGTTCCTGTCTTTTATAATAATATTATTTTTGAACCTCAACTTTGTCTTTGTCTATAAGCACACCAAAAGTACCCTTTGCATTTGAGTTAACATTGACAAAGCAGGCTTTGTCTTTGTTAACTCATGAAATGTATAATGGAAGCATTTTAAATTATGACACACACATTTGTTTGTGCACAAACAGGGGCTTAAGACCACCTTACAGACCTTGGATAAAGAAATGCCAAGAACTGAAGATAGGTACATGTCACTCCATAAGATACATCTGTACTGAGTGCTTTTAGTAAAAACTTAGAGAGTTTTGGACAAGAAAGGTGCATGATTGTGCCATTTAGGTCAATTTTCTTTACAAGTACGTCCAAAACAACAGATAAGTTTATGTTCACCAAACTTTGTTGTGGGAATTTAATTTCTAGGTTTTCTTTTTCGTGAGAAATGTGAAAAATTTGTCAATATTTTGCTATTTTAATTTCTATAAAAATGTTGTAATGTAATAAAATTTTGATGGGCACCAAATTATCGCATTTAACTGTACTGTGTATATTCTACAAAGCAAATCTAATAAAACAAAGAGGTTATGAAATGTGAATGAGTAATGTACAGTTAAGTTACTAACTAATTATTATAATCACATGGACATAACAACTCACTGTAAGTGAACCAAATGAAGTATGCAAAAAAAGATATTCCTTTTAGTGATAAAAATGCACTTAACCCACCAAATAAAGGAACCTATCTTCTTTTGATTTTTTCCATAGCATTAGCAACCGTCTACAACTTGCCAAAGAAATGCACATTGAAAGACTCATGAAAAAGAATAAGGTGGGTAGTATGCAATGGTCTCCACTGTTACAGTCAGAATTCTCAATAATAATTATTGCATTCTGCTCATTATCTAATCAGAAAATAATACTACAGTCAACTGTCTCTAAGATGGACACTTATGGGACGGGCAGTAAGTGTCCGTCTTATAGAGAGTCAAATAAAGGGAGTGAAGAAAGGCGGGGACCAACTCTGGGTGTCCATTTTACAGAGGTGTCCGTCTTATGGAGAGTCAAATAAAGGGAGTAAAGAAAGGCGGGACCAACTCTAGGTGTCCCTTTTGCTGAGGTGTCCATCTTATAAAGAGTCAAATAAAGGGTAAAGAAAGGCAGGGACCAACTCTAGGTGTCCCTTTTACAGAGGTGTCCGTCTTATAGAGAGTCGAATATAGGGAGTAAAAAAAGGCAGGGACCAACTCTAGGTGTCCATTTTACAGAGGCGTCCATTTTGTAGAGAGTCAATTAAAGGGAGTAAAGAAAAAAAGGGACCAATTCTAGGTGTCCATTTTACAGAAGTGTCCATCTTAAAGACGTGTCTGTTAAACATTATCAGAGGGTTATCAGGGCTGTCAGTTAGAGCCAGGGGTGGGGGATTTTCCCTGGCTACTATGAACGTGGCCCTGACTACCTTCATAGGAAAATAGAACCAAAGCAAATCCCTAGCTGTTTGATTCCCCATCTACTGGTTGTATCTACCCAGCAACTTGAAATCTTAGTCTTTATGCAAAAGTTCTGCCAAACTCACCCACCCAGTACTCAACCTCTTTATCCCTACTGGAACATAAGACCTTGATCAAGCTTTGACACTCAATCCTGCTCTGAGCTTTGGCCTGTGCTTCACCCCACATTAGACCCATCTCCTCCAGCTCTTTCATCACTATTCTCTACCATGTAGTTTTTGGCTCAGCCCCCGTTCCCCCTCCCAGTTGGAGTCCATCTCATGGGTATCCTGTCGCTGGGCATGCTTAGAACATAACCAAGCCATCACAGCCTTTGGCTCTTAATAGGCTGATTTAGCAACAGAATGGGAGTGTCAGTTGATGACGGAAAAGTGCACGAAAAGGACCGAATGCAACTGACAGTGCCCAATTTCCCACTCTGCCATTAGTTAAGCCAGTTGTTTCATTTGTGTGCGCTGTTGTCAACTGACATTCCCGATCTGTTGCCAAATCAGCCTAATACATGTATTTTGAGAGACTGTACCATACCGTCCGTCTTTTTATACAGCTCGTCATAAGTAATCTTGAAAGTTCTGCAAAAGAGGTTTCTTTGTTTTGAATGGCAACACCATTTGTCCGCAGACTGAATAATGTTACTGTTTTGTAGAGTGACAAATAATCTGGCGATAACTTGGTGGATGAGTGAAAAGGTTAATCAGGAATGGGTTGCATCTCATTGGAATTGATTGAAATCTCCCTGGTAGACTTATTCAAATGCACCTGTTTTGATTGTGTCGTTACTTCTTTGTTTAGCCAAAAGTTCAAAGGTACCTTGGAACATACATTCACTAGGAATTTTAGTAAGAAATAGCTGACTATTACTTCTAGGTGCCCTGAATTCTTTGCAGAGCTAACTTGCCCGCTCTCTGTACATGTACCAAGAGAGAATTATATTCACTGCTTGATTTCCATGATTGAAGTTACCAGCCTAACTTTCCTACTTATTGTTTTGTCAGGAATTACCGGAACCATTTCGCACCATGCTAGAGGTCATGGTTCAGTTTATGAAAAATCGAGACATTCAAAGTGGCTCAACATCTGTTGGAGCAGATAAGTCAAGTCAAAAGTCAAAGCAAACAAGGTATTAATAATACTGCTGCAAGAGCTGTTTGTACAGCAAATGAGTAATTGAAAATGGTTCCTCCCAGATATGATTGGTACTACACAAATTCAACACATTTCACTACCACTTTTGAGGAGTGGGGGCATGAACAGCTCAGGATGGGGGTACTCCCTATAATGGCCTATACAGGGAGGCTCTACCCAAAAGGGGTACCTTTTTCAGTCTTTAGGGTTGTATATGAAAGGGCAGGGAATTCACTGGTTGAAGTTAGTATATATATATATGTCAAATCAGTCTGTAAAAGGACTTAAAAGGCTAACAGATGCATCTTGGGCCTGTTAAAATGAAAAGAAAACTTCCTGGTTTAGTGATTTATTCACAAAGACAGTACATTTACAGTAGTCAAAAGAGATGCATGCTTTGACCTTATCTCAATGTAGGTATGTGAAAAAGGTTGGGAAAAGGTACCTTTTCTGGCTTGGACCTCAGGGCAGAACCTCCCTGTGCAATGTACATGCACATAACTTCATTGAGTGCCCCCATCCCCCTCCCGGGTATTCAGTCAACTCTTGAAATTTTTTGTCTGTAGAGGCACTCCTTTCAGTGAGTTCCATGTACATGTACTTCAATGGTATGGGCACCTTTCAATGCAAACTGACATCGATGTATGTACATGTATATAAAGTTGACTCCCTCCAGTCTTCTCCTCAGTTCTTTTCTAAGAATATTGATGGCCTCTTAGTACTCTCTAGTGTTCATCTACACTGTACTGTGTAAGAGAGAGTCCATTTGTTAAGTATTACAATGTATGCGTAACAACTAAAGTGCATTGGTAACTTCATTTGGTGCATTTGACTGTCAGGGAAAGAAAAAAAGAATCCAGTACTAGGACAACTGCACAACCATCAAATAATGGTCTCATCGATAACATGGACAAACTGGGTGAAAAAAATGACAGAAAAGACTATGACGATCTATTGAAACGCCTGGAAAAACCTTCAAGCAAAGTTCACGGCTCTCCAACAGGCATAAAGTTCGCTAATGACTCCACCAAGATGCAAGTCAGTACACAGAAAGATGATTTGCATAAAGGAGGAGGTACAGAGGCAAGTGATATTGGTGGATTACTACAACCAGGGAGCCTGGGGCCAACTATGTCATTGTCGGATCAAATGGCATTGAAGCAGAAAAGTAAACGGAGACTTAATAGCAGTATTGGTGGACCAGTTATTAGTTCTGGACTTGCTGTTAAAAGAGACTCAAGAACTCGTCATAGTACTGGGAGGCTTAGTGGCAGTTTAACTGCAAAAAGCATTGGAAGCTTGTTTGGGGATGATGAAGACAGTAAAGAATTGAGTAGTGTATCCACTCCAGATCAGGATCCATTGGTTAACAAAGTAAGGAGTTACTTTGCAGTGTATGTCTGGTGCGGTGTATGTACATCATTAGGGACCGTTCATTTTGTATGAAGTAGGGGGGCCTGGGCTGGTGGGATTTGAGGGGGGACCATGAAAAAAATACGGCTTTAAAGGGGGGTTCAGGAGAAAACTATTGGGTGTAAAGGGGAGTGGGGGAGGGGGGGGGGGGGGGTCACCAATAAAATCCTTCAAGTTTTGTGGGGACTATACCTGTAATAATGCAAACAGCCTACCAGAATGCAAAAAACAGCGTTTCTGACGTTCAGAAAGTTTACATTTTCCCGGGGATGCATGCCTCTGGACCCCCTACTTAATTATGCACCAAAAAGTAATTCTACCCTACCAAAATACAAAATTTTTACGTCATCTTACATGTATTAACAAACTAATTAAAAACAACATGGCCGTCCTCACTTGGTATATACCATCCAATGTAGTAAATATTTTGTACAAAAATAACTACGTGTGCTACTTTTTGAAGCTCCCATAGTCTCTCTCGCGGTTTTAGTTTTTTAATAAGACTCCTTTGCAACGTCAGCTTATATAGACAGTGTCTGTTCTCTGCTTATATGGCCATTCAGAAAGTGTACTTGATTTACGTTCTGTCAATTGGGTCATTTTTTCTTCATCCTTTTTTTTTGGGGGGGGGGGGAGGGGGGGAATGTCATCTCAATTAATTCGGGATACAAGAGGGAACCCCCCTAAAATAATTTCTAATGAAGAGGGGTGTCATCATATACTACAGGAGCTATCCGTTAAATTCACCAACATCCCCCCCTCCTCCTCCCGCCCTTATTAGGGCGCTTAAGCAAAGGCGTTTCTAAGCAACACATGGCAGTCGATTTGCCCAAATTTTCAGGCAAATTAACAAACTAAGCAACATGAATTTTATAGCATCAAGGCATATTAAAAGGGAAAAATGCTCACTTTGGGAAATGGCGTCGCTCAAGAAGGCCTCTTTTTAAGCTCCCTATTGTGACGTGAGACACCCCTGATTGACCCCTTAAAGAATTATAGTTGGGAGAATTTGTTTAAAGATCAAAGCATTTTTCCTTAATTTGGCTGATCATTTCATTGATTCTCATTGCCTTTTCTTATGCTTTTTAATGATATTGTTCGGAAAAATTAGCCTGCCAGCAAGCTCTCCAAGGTGCTCTGGTGGCGGGGCGAAAGGAGAAAATTGACGTTAGTCATTCTTTCAGATTTAAAGGTTTAAGGAGTGTTGTCCATCTTTGAACTTTAATTTCTTGACTCTAGTTCCTCAATACTCGCCTGCGTAGTTGAGCTGAAGGGACTTGGCACGCACGACCGAGTAATTCCATGGATGTTTCTATTTGTTGTTGCCTTGGCTGTATAATGTCGCGATAAGAAAGGGGATGAGTTGCGCTCATATGAGGTGGGCTGACTGGTGCCAATTCGCCACCCTGATTCTGCCAGTTACGTATAGGCTAGACTTGCCACAAGTCGACTTCACGACTTTCTAAACGAGCGACGAAGCTGTGAGGGGTCTTGGACGAAGGACCTTTTTTGAAAGTTTACGTATAGGTACCCTGCGAACAGAGGTTTCTGTCTTGCATGGCTTTTAGCGTTTGCGAGGTCGCCGGTTCGCGTGGCTTGTCTGTCGTGTGGTTAGTTTCTTTCCGCCCCGTGAGACGTAAACAAACTAACTACGCGACAGACAAGCCACGCGAACGACTTTGTAAACGCTAAAAGCCATGCATGAGAGAGACCTCTGTTCTCAGGGTAGCTATAGGTTACCTGAATACTTACTAGAGTATCGGGTTTTTAACACAAAGGAATGTGCCTAAGACGTTTTTAGTATAATGTCGACCTCTGGAAATGAGGTCTCCGTCGTTTGAGTCAAGAAATGTCTTACATTTGTACAATAGTGGCCTTATTTTCCCTTTTCTGCAGACTGATGAACTTCACAATACGCAGGATGTTCCTGTTGACCGAAAGGGAAGAGAAAAACATAGACCGTGAGTATCACTCTAAAAATTATCGACTCCTTTTTTTTCTTTTTAATAATTCGGGAGACAGAAGTAATAATCGCCTGCATAGAGCATACTTCGCGTTTAACATTATTTGTGCTTAAAACGTTGTGTACTCAAAAATAATATCAGTAAGGATGATGTTGCTGTATATTGTTTATTTCTATTTTTCATTTTTTCAGGGAAGATATTTCAGCTAAACATCATAGAAGAAACACATCTAATGAAATCTCAAGGTAGCTATAAGTTAAATGATGTTCTCAGTACTGGCGTTCTAGAATCAGGTCTCCCTCTGTGTCTTCAAGTCATCTAGATTTTCAACTTTTTGTTTTTTTCTGCTTAGAAACCAGCCTGTCACCAGTACATTGAGGAATCAGAAGGTAATACTATGATTATTGAACAGAGGATGAACAGTCGAATCTCCACTTGTAGGTTACAGCAATTGCACCGAAGTCATTAACCACTTTTTTTTGTTTACTTAAGGCTAAAAGTAGCGATCTGGTGTTTGAAGATATTGACGACGACCTAGATCAAGAACTTGGTCACTTAACCTTAGGTATGGTAGATCTATACAGTCGAACCTCCATGTGCGACCACCTCTCGTAAGCGATCACCTCCCATAAACGACCGCCAATCCAAAACAATAAAATTTTCCCAGTGAAAGCCTTACACCTGGAAGCTCTAGTAAACGACCACCTCCTATAAGCGACCGCGACTACTTTTTGTGCCTGACGGTCAATGATTTTCCATTGGTTTTAACCTCTTGTAAGCGACCACAGTTGACACATTTTTTGATCTCTAGGTTCGCTGTGTCCGCGCTATGCTTCTTACAATATACATAGAACTTCAGTGACAACGTGGAACTACAAATGCCGTAACTTAGACATTGCATGCAATAAATTATCTTTCATAAAGTAGATGTGTCTGGACCTCTTCTCGGAAGAGTCTCCCTGTGGTTCGATTCTTGTAAACGACCACCTCCCGTAAGCGACCACTCATTCTTTGCATTTTGGGTGGTCGCTTACGGGAGGTTCGACTGTACGTGTAAATATGACGGCCTGAAAGCTGTTTAATCCGACTGTAAATCGAGTCACCTCAGGGAACCAGCTGGATAAACCTCGATTTGTCAATAGAAGTAGGGTTTATTGACTCCAAAATACCCTAGCTAACATAATTATTGAATGGTGTTCAGCTGCTGGTAACAACATACGGTCAAATCCCCCTTTATGGACACCTTTTTGATTCGGACGCGTTATTATTGCGAATAGTTTGCCTTGTCCGTGGCCTGGGGAAATAGAGCCGTTACCTTTTCTCTTAAATTTAACCCGCTTTACACGCACACCCCGTTAAAACGGACACTTTCTCGGTATCCGTGTTAATCGGGTTTGACCGTAAAGTATATTCCCAGAGAAAGAAGTTATAGCAACACAGAAACAAATAAATCGTTAAGATCTCCCGCCAAGCAATGGGCCCGTAAACAAAAACAAACAAACAAAAAAATAGCTCCGTATGTGGACCTAGCGCTTGCGTTGGGGCGGTGCTTGAACTTGCAACTCCAGGGCTCTAACCAGCCTCTTACCCAGGCCAGTTCGCGCTATCCGAGTTACCAGAGGAGGCTTGAAACCGAGCGCGATAGCGCGAGGCGTCCTCGGCGAATTTTCCCGACAAGCTTGACAGGTGACGTCATATCCGAAATCGCCGAGGACGACTGGGGACAAGGCTGGGCTCTGACCTCTTTGCCACGGTTCCTCCAAATGTATGACTTACGTCCTTCTGCACTTAGAGTTTAGTTAATTGAAAGCTGCTATAACAAAATATTTTAAGTTTACTCATATTTTAGGTCCAAAGAAAATTACGCAAGTTGATGTCCAAAACAAACCTATCACTTTGGAAACAGCAATGGTAGGTGCAATCTTATGGTCTTGAAATTTACATGTAACTAGCGAAAACTTCCAGTGATTCTTTCTGTATGTTATTGAATTCTCTTTCTTCTTGTAATATGTTGAACTTTACATCACCTATGCGTAATGTTTTGTCCCTCCTAGATTAGCTTAATAGCTATTTGCGGGGTATACAACACTGTAAAACTTTATCTTTTGTTCTCGTTTTAACATTGTTGTTGCTTTGCATAAAAAAAGGCCGTTTCATCCTTTTTGTAATTACATTTTGAAGTCAATCTTATCAAGACAAGGACTTTGTTATAATGGTTTCCCCTTAGCCTATTACAGTCTACGCCCGCCCACCCCCCCTAGTCATTATCGTCGCAAGCGACTGCTAAAAGACAATAATAATAATAATGATAACAATATTATAATAATAATAATAATAATAATAATAATAATAATAATAATAATAATAATAATAATAATAATAATAATAATAATAATTCTCGCCAAGGAGGTTTTCAGTGGGGCCCTCATGCATTAATTTAACTAATTAATCAATTATTACGAAAAATGTAAAATAAGTTTGCAAGTATTATTCAAAAAATATCAAGAACGCCTGATCACGCTGGCTCACTTGATTTAGGCAATACCCTCAGTAATTAGTCGCCTATTTACTGATGCATTTGTTGATCACATTAGGGCTTGAAGAATCTTATATTTGGAAATGCCAAGTCGAGCTTTACACCAGAATGGAGAAATCAAAGCTTTTCATTCTGTGACTTATATGGACTGGAATACGGAATTGTACAATTAAAGGTAAGGTCAAGTTAAGGCGAATATTTCGCTTCAATCTCTAAGAAAAAAGGGAAATAGTTTGAACCATACAACGGTGACCAGTGGTCCAAGCTGCGACCGTTTTTGGTTGCCATGGTGAGTAAAAAACAAAATTTTGCGATTAAAAGTGCGGCGAAAGTCGCCAATTGGGTACACACCTGTTTTAGGCGGTAATGCCGCCAAGCCGTTGCTTTTTCAATAAGTAAGTTTTTAGTGAGATAACATTTGCGTGAAATAGTTATCAGTTACGCTCCTGGCGACCATTATATGATTTTAGGTTGCAAAAAGGCAACTCTGTAGCACTGAAACTCTTCAGATTTTAAAACAAATGAATAAAATAATTAATTCATTAAAGGAACCCTAGAGTGATCAGCCTCAAAGTTCTCCTTGTAGTATCTTAGCCTTATAAAACAGAGTGAGTAGATTATAATATTAGGAGTTATCATTGTTGTTGTTGTCGTTTTTTTTTTCAGGGTGGACCCTGTGGAGTGCTGGCTGCTGTACAGGCGTTTGTCCTCAAGCATTTGCTGTTTGGCGGAAAGAAAGGGGACTCTAAAAAGTACATTGTGTTTCAGATACAAGAGTATATGATGTTTACTCATTTTTTTTCTCTAGGGTATCTTTAAATACCAGGAAAATGTCTGTTGGTTTGATGATTTAGTTTAGATTGTAAATAATCATTTTCAGTTGTCGTCCCTTTTTCTTGCAATATTCTGTACCATTGACGTCATTTTAAATGGACTGAGAGCGGATGCCAATGGCGCCTTTGTGTGCTGACGTCCGAGCTTACTGTGCACATGTTAAAATATATTGTAAGAGGGTACGTCTGTTGTCCTCTCATCCACGACTCTTCATTCATTCATTCGTTTTACCGGATATCGCAAGCATCTTCCAAAGTTGGTCAACGCTAGCTGGTTATGAAGAATATTAAGGTGTTTCGATACAGTTTTTCAGAGGCCATACCGATATTTTTCAATCGCCATATAAGTGGTTTTTTCCTCGTCCGATCGCTATAAAATTTTCACTTATAATTGCCTATGGATTGAAATTTGTGAAAATGTTGTTTTAAGTAAAATCGATATTACTATGACAACAATAAACAAAAAACTTTGAAATTGGTAAAAGCCGAATTTTGTGTGATGTAGACCAGCTACTGAAAATCCAACACTAGGAACTTAAAGTTTGGTGTCTAGCAAACGATCTCCTTAAGAAGTAGAAAATTCTGTATGTTTAAATTCGACTAAAACGAAAATATATTTCAAACCTTAAATTTTCAATAGCCGTGATAGATTATTCAATAAAAACGTTATAAATGATTCAAATTATTCTCAAGTAGCGTCAGAATGCTGCTTAATTTAGTATTTTGATGCTAGGAAATTTTGGTGTATTTTTGTTCTTGTGATGTTGAAAACTAAGACGTTTTCTCACTACCTGTCTAAGTGCAACTTCATTCAAAATTTGGACTTTTCGCGCTTTTTTCTATATCTCTGAAACGACTCGAAAGAATTTTTTTAAAATCTCCTCTCATAATCTTCATAATGTACATAATAATGTCTGAAACTTTCATTAAGATTGATTTACTGCAACACCTTGAAATTTCAAGACAAACCTATCCTACGAATCGGTCAAAAATCTGCGTTACAACAGTCACTGTTTTGACGTTATGCTAATTTTTCCAAAGTAATGCGCACTATACATACCTATATGACCACTACATTTTAGTTTGAATTTATCGCATCTTTTGAATGTAAAACATTGACAATACTCACACTGAAATATACTAGTCATGGATATATGTATTGTCCGCATTAATTTGCTTCTCACGGAGGTTATTTGCTAAACATCAAACTTTTTTTCCCAGTGTTGGATTTTCAGTAGCTGGCCTAGATCGCGCAAAATTAGGCGTTTATCAGTTTCAAAGTTTTTTGTTTATTGTTGTCATAGTAATATCGATTTTACTAAAACCCACATTTTGACGAATTTCAATCTATAGTCAATCATTGGTGAAAATTTTATAACGATCAGACAAGGATAAAATCACTTTTAAAGCGATTGAAAATTATTAGTATGGCCTCTGAAAAACTATATCGAAACACCTTAAAGCTGGGGGATTTGAGCCAATCAGAAACGGAGAAATTAAATGGCGGTAATAATTTTTTTTCCTATTACCACTGTCATTTCCATTCCTAGTAACAACTTCTGAGAATAACTCAGCCTTGCCTTTTTTTTTCTGCTGCTCCTGTCCGGACGTGGCGATTATGGAAACTAGTTTTTTCTAATCTTTTAATAAATCCTATTTCATGTCCATTTTAGGAAACTTCAGCCTTCATCCCGCGAAAGAACCAAAGCTCTTACATCAGCTATTAGTGAAATATTATGGAGGGCTGGTGACAGCAGAGGTGCAGTAGTAGCCTTGTAAGTTACTCTGGAATTTAGTTTGTGCATTATTTAAAAAACGAGCAGGAGTGTTTTGCCGAGTTTGAAACACGAGGCGCTGCCCTGAGTGATGTGTCGTTGTCGAGTGATTGTCATCGGGCACTCCACTCTGCTCAAGGTGGCCTCAGCCGAGTCGCATGTCTGGACTGCCAGTGCCGGTAGTCTTCTGGGTCAGCCATAAACAGGGACTTTAAGATCCAACGACGTGGACGGCAAGGCGAAAGTAGGAAAAACAATAGGTTTTATGAGCAAACAACTTTGAACAAGCAGACGAAATTTTATCTCTTTCTGAACTCCAGGAGGGTTCGCCTACATTCGACAGAGTAAGTGGGTAATGACTGCGATAAAGACTGAAAGAACGCAAATTCATTTTAAGCGACGTTCTCGTTGCCGTCGCGTCGTTGGATCTTAAAGTCCCTAATGGTAGCCTGCGAAGCAGCCCCGAGGTTCTTGTTCGACGCCCCAAACGGACTTAATGAATCAGTCATCGGAAGGGCGTTTGGATTTCCCTTCAGCCCGGACCAATCACGGCGCTTACTCAATCCTGGTACACAGCAGGCGCCCTGAAGAACGGTGACGGAAGAACGGAAGAACGGCGACGGCAACGACAAACACCAAAAGCCAAGCCTTTTGGTACGTTATTTTACCGTACAAGTCTTTGTAAAATTTGTTTTTTGCTTAATGTGGCGAACTATGAAGTTGATGACCACAAGACGTAGAATTTTTCCTCCTTTTTTTGAACGTCGATGCGATCAAAGTTGTTTTCGCTGTCGTCGCCGTTGTTATTGCTTAAGCTCCTCGAATCACATCCATTGAGACCATCGTAATAGAAAACAAAACCAAAATAAAACATCAAACAAAACAAATCAATAACAACAAACAAGACATGGCCTTTCGTTTTCCCTTTTATGGAGTTGTTAGTTTTGCTCTTACAACTCAAAATTAAGTCAGTCACTTCACATCCTGTGATTCATTTCTCTCGCCAGAAGTATAACGTCGCTTGAAACAAAAATCGCGCAACATCTTTGCGGATGGACCAATCACCAAATCAAGTAACACGACATATCGAAAAGACACCCGAAGTTACATACCATGTAGTTAATTCTCACAATTTATTTCAGACCTACTGGTGGTTCTAATGTTTTTGGTGCTGGGCGATACAAACCGGACCAGTTAACAGAAGCGGTAAGTACTGTAATTTCCCATAAGATAACCCGATGCCTGCCCCCTGACAGAACGTTTTAAAGCAAGATGGGACATTTCACGCCAAAATGACTCGATCGTGACATTTTTACGGGAAAATAGGGGGCCTGCACTGTAAACAGTGTTGCACTAGTATTGAGAAGTCACTTTCCTCTTCGTCAAGGGTGCCTTCGTAATACATGTTTGGCTTTACTGAGAGAGATCGGTCTCCGCAATAGTGTTCGCATTAAACCTCTTTAACGAATATTGTTCATGGTGGATGTGAGATTTGCAGGTAGACTGTTGTTACTGTAATTGCTGCCATAATGCAGTAATGGTATTTTGTTCCTACACATTTGCTCAGGGGATTCTGCTCAGGGTAGATTTTAGCTGTTCAAACCTGGGTTAAGATGGCAAAAGGAAAGAGTGAAATCTGAATTCAGGTTTGAAAGCTAAGAAACATGGAAAATTCAGTTAAATTCTTTTTGTCTACACACTGATGATTGCATTCTCAAAAAAGAATAGAAAAAATGTTTCTGAGAAAATGCTTTATTAAAAAAGAAAAAGAAATCGAGATAAAAATTTAACCCCGAGTTTGCTCTAAGATTTCGCCGAACGTGGGCCAATTTTAGTTGGACTTTGTTCGATGACAAACTATTATTTGAAGCCCTGCACGATTGATAAAAATGGGCCCTGTTTGTTTTCTTACATCAAGATGAGGCTATTCTTTCTGTTGTACTAAACTTGCAGTTTTGTAATTGTGAGTTAATTGCATGTGGTGACTTTTTTCTGTATTCCACAGCTTGTGTTATACACCTTCAAGTCTTGTAAAAGTCTTCTTAGTTTTATCTCGCAAAATATATCGCAGGTACGTAGCATTCTTACTGTGTTACTCTATCTTTACCTGTTGTATGTCTGTACAATTAGCAATTATTGAATGAGCCTGGATAAGGTGATTTTTATTTCTCCTTTTAACGAGGTACCGTTGCTTACCTTTTAACCACTGTATCTGTTTGATAATGTTGCTTTAAAAGGATTATTTTATTAAGCGTAAATTATTAGTGAAACGTTTACTGAAGTCAGTTTACTTAACAGCAAAAGTGATACTTTATCTGCCACCAACGACAAATCGCGATATTTCCAAGTGCTTGGCCTTGTCCGATAAATGCTTATTGCGTGGAAACAAGGCCGAAAGATAGCGGTCTGTAATATGCCCCTTCATTCTCAGTGGAGCAAATCAGAAGAAAACTGAAGAAGAGAAGTCGCTACGTCACGTTGCCATGGTAGCAAAATCTGAACAAACAGTGGTCCATGGCACAAAGAGAACGAAAAAGTTAACGTGAATTCCTTTCTTGTGCATGATTGCACTCAGGAACAAAACAGTAGCCCATACTTTTCCATCGTTCGACAAGGCAAATGGCCGTCCTTGTCAAGAAAGATTGTTAAAGATCCAGATCATGATTCTGCCACCATGGTAACGTGGCGTCACACTTCTCCTCTGTCTCTAGAGGAGTTTGCTTGTTGATTGTGGTTCACTTACACTAACATTGCCAACGTGACATCACGGAAGGTCCTCATTATTTAGGCTTTTTCAATCCAGTTATTCCGACCGTAATCCTAAACATGCCTTTCAATGGACAGATTTGTTGGACTGAATACAGTTACAGTCGACCGAATGACAAAACGTCGATATCGTAAGTCTAAATGAAAGGTGTTTAGACCGCGTCTCCAAATTAAGCGATGTATCGTTTTTCAGTGCATCTGGTTTGCCGAATTTTCTTTGTCCAATTCTCGTATCACTTTCATAATTTCACCCTGGATCTCCATTTCGTTTCCCTCTAAAATCCCGGATCCCAGCCGTCAAATAAGCTAAATCCCAGATCCCGAAAAGCCTACTAAGAACCCACCCCGGGGGCGACTCCCATATGAAAGGGGCGGGGATACGCGCCGGGAATTTTGAATTACACCCCCTAAAGGAGACCAACCTGGGCGTGGCCCAACCTTATTTTGACCCCTAAAAGAGACCATTTTTAAAACAGAGACATTTTGTTACAATAATCGTTAGGTACTGATGTTATACTGAGAACTTTGATTACATGAATCGCATAAATAAAACGAATTGAAAATATATAACTTTGTTTACATTTCTTCGCGTGCAACCCTAAAAGAGACCATTACGGTTAAATGTAATGGCGTTTTGCCCAGAGCATCCTAAGTGAGACCAAAATCCGAAATTTGTACCCCTAAGCGAGACGACAAGAATCCCCGCCCCTTTTTATATGGGAGTTCCCCTGGGGGACCCTCTAGTTCTTCTTTAACGTCCTGCGCTTGCCGGTCTAAAATTACAATGGGTTTACCAGAAATTTTATCACAGGCATATTAACAGCTTATACTATAAGAGCCAAACGTAATCCTGAATTACGTACTTTCCGTATTACTGCATTTCATCTAGAAATAAGTCCACTTTTTTTCGATTTTCAGTTTGAATCTGATAGTAGCAGTGGATGTATTTTACTGTTGTATTCTGTGATATTGTCCAGGTCAATACGAAAGTAAGTGAAGCTCTAGTAAATGATATTTAACCCTTCGAGCCCTAATACCTTCATACAAATTCTTCAAACTAATACTAGATATTTCCTCAAAGAATTAGTTGAGAGAATTTGATAAAAAAAAAAATCAAAACATTTTCCTTTCAATGATCATTTCTTTAATTTAAGTTTACGGCAAATAGTTGACGAGGGGCAAAGAAGTACCAATACCAGTAGAAATCGAGAGTAAGCCTTTGTGTTATAATTTCGAGAAAAATAATCTGCTAGTATTATATTGCAAATTTAATGTAAGGGAGCTTCTGGTGATTTTTATCAAGTATTTAGTGGTCTTAAACTTTTCTTGTTGTTCTTGTTTAAGAGTGATATCTGATATGGATGAACCTCAAGGCAGGCTGATGGGTGCTCACGACTACTGCACGCAGGTTAGATTTTCAATGCAGTACATGTATACTACAATCTTTTTCATTTACGGGTATGGATCAATCTGACGACGACAATGACTACGAGGATGATGATGATGATGATTCCCCCGACTTTAATCTTAAATAGAATGAATAGTCTTTGTAGGTTATGCCTTCGCGCTCCTATTTATTTTAATAGAGTGTGCAATATAAC
>OZ038001.1:12138689-12173866 GCA_964035705.1 Porites rus | reverse complement strand
ATTTGGGTGATATGCAGCGAGAGTCACTTCAGTGTCTTGTTTTCTATCGACAGAAATCTCTTGCACGACTGGTAAGCTTATAGTCACCAGTAAATGGATGTATTCACACTAGAGACGAATTATCCGTCTGAGACGGGTTATCCGTTGGATAATACGTCTTAATTTGAATATGGAACGGATTTTGGATGGATAATCTGCCTGACTTTATCCATCTGTATTTCCGTCAATTTTGACGGATTTTGATGGATTATCCGTCTCAAACGGATAATCCGTCTCTAGTGTGAAAACGGCCATTGATACTAGCCAATTTACGGCATTTGAACTTATCTTTAGCCTGTTTTTATTCTTTCTAAATACTTTTATTCTTTGATGTTTTCACTAAAGGCCTGTTATGTGGTAATGAGGAGACTAATTCCTTCAGTTTGATTAAAAACACTGGTGTTATAAAAGAGATGCTACGTTCTGGTCACTTGTAGTGCTTTGCCGAAGGGTTAGAAAATAGTTTCTATCAGCGATCAGTTTACAAGCAAATAATGTTGGTCGGACACCAACTGTATGAAGGAGTGGGAAACTGTCCACCTACCCCTCCCCTAAGCCAACATTAACACTTACTTCTCACCTAGGGCAAAATGTTGGCTTAGGGGAGGGGTAGGTGAGCAGTCTCCCAGAAACGTATAATGATCGGATCAAAGCGTGCAAACTCAGAGGCAACGTTTTGGTATTGAGGTTTCTGGATTACCTCATCCTCGGAGACCCAGGGGCGGTCAGTCGGGCCGGGAGAAAAGGAGCGACAAAAGTTTTCAAGTACAAGCGGAAAAGCCCCTGGGTACCGACTCTCACCGGACCATTTCCAAACGGTCAAGCGAATGCTGGTTCCTGATTGGGCACAAAAAATGCTTTGTATTATTGTGCCCAATCGGCGAACAGCATCTCCTGAGTTCTTTTCGTGAGTTCGTACACGACGGCTATTGACTCGATCATGGCTTGTCTGGCTCATGCACCAAAGAAATGCACGCAGTCAGGAATCTTTCAGTTTGATATAAACGCTACATTTCAAAATACTGGTAGTCTTTACACTAGAGCCTAAATAAGCTAACAAATATTTCAAGACAAGTAAATTTTAAATTCTTCAGGTAAAAGAAAGCTTCACACACAACCTATCTTTTTTACTTCAGGTTTTCCCACGCAACATAATTAAGATTGATTGACATGCTTCGCCTTTCTCAAAGCTTGGAAACCGCAAGTTCGCCAAGTCGGTTTTAATGAGATGCAAAGTGAAGTTACTTGAGATTTTGCTTAGGCCTTCACACGCGCATTATTGGTTATGTAAAACGTAGCAGCTCTCAAGTCTTACTTATAGCCTAGTGTAAAGACAACCACTGTCTACACGAAAACTAAAGACGCTTTTCCAAAAATACAAGCTTGAGCTTACAACAGGTATTCATGCTTGCATCGATCACGCGTTCGTAAATATTAGGGAGATTAATATGCCGCGACAGCTGACGACCAGCTGACGTCGCATGAAGAGTGAACGCACATTTTTTCAGTCTCTATCATGGTTATTCCAACACACTTACTTTGTCAAATGCAAGCGAACTCTTCTGGAATTGAATTTCTATCAACCATATCCAAGTTCATAAAGAGAAAGAAAATTTTGTCATTGCTTCTTTACGTCCTTCACAAAACGTGAAGTTAGGCATTTTCACGTGGTAGTCGTGCAGTGACGGCAAAGAAATGCAGTATATGCAAAAAAAAGCGTGATGCACGTGCAAAGTTGTTGTTTTGCCTTGTCAAGCTATCGCTTTTTCTACTTTCTCGTTGCCGCTTCATCTTAAACTTCCTATTATTTACGATACATTGTGATCCGTCGGAAACAGAATTTTCTCAGCGCAAATTGGCTCCTGCTGATAGCATCCAAAATGTTTTTCGACTCATCGGTAGTTCCTTCGTTTCTGGTTAGGAAAGCTTGCAGAGCTTGGTGAACGAACCGGGTAACTGTGACGAGATAATAGCCGTCCTGTACAAACTCACGAAACGAACTCAGGACATGCTGTTCGCCGATTGGGCACAATAATACAAAGCATTTTTTGTGCCCAATCAGGAACCAGCATTCGCTTGACCGTTTGGAAATGGTCCGGTGAGAGTCGGTACCCAGGGGCTTTTCCGCTTGTAGTTGAAAACTTTTTGTCGCGCCTTTTCTTTCGGCCCGACTGACTGCCCCTGGGTCTCCGAGGATGGGATTACCTCAAATAAGTAATTTATTTAATTACCAACATAATATTCATTCACATAACACAAGATCATCAACAAGAGGCAACTTCTTTCTCGAGTACTCTAGATTAGACAAGCTAAACATGTCTTTTTCAAGAAACGGTGTTAGAGTCTGGAATACCCTATCTAATGAAATTCGTCAAATGCCTAAAGTGAAATTTAAACGCAACATTCACAATATGCTCTTTCAGAAACTCTCGGAGGCGAATGAGTATATTGATCTATTGGATTTGAATATGTCTTGAAAATTAAACTCAGTTCATTCTATTAGCTTTCTATCTACATTATCCTTCCACCTTCCCATGTAATCTGCCTTATTTCTCCTCAGAATCTTCGTTTTTTTTTTGTTTTTTTTTTTCCCAAATGTTATTAATACTAGTCAGTATTCAGTATTCACCTTATTTTAATGTATTGTACGATAATAATTCATTTTACTTAGTATTGTAATTGTATTGTATTGTAATTGTAATTATTCACTTTGTATTTAGTATTCAGCTTATTTTAATGTATTGTACGATAATAATTAATTCTACTTAGTATTTTAATTGTATTGTTATTGTAATTATTCTACTTAGTGTCAAGCCACTGCTCGCCTCGAATAGCTATAGCTAACTGCGAGCAGTGGTACATCATATTTTGTATTTTTCTCAATTTTTCTTAATAAACTTGAAACTTGAAACTTGATAAACTCGGATCCGAAGCCAGAGGTCCTTGCTGGCCGGAAGTCCTAGTCATAATGGTCGAAACACTCGCGGATTTCTTCGCCCCTTTCGCAACAATGTTTATACAAAAAAGTCTAAGCAATCTCTTAAAACCAACACTAGGAGAAGGGGACCTCAAGGGAATCGGAGCTTGTATTCGTGGAATGACTTGGTTTATCTTGTTTTTTCATTATGACGATAATTTCAAGTGATAGTGATTGCAGGATTAGATGTGTGTATATTGTGCTATCTAACTGCAATATAGGAGTCGACGTAGGCTCTAGCGATTGATTGTTTGTTTGATTGATTGATTGATTGATTTATCGATCTATTAATTGATTGATATACACAGGAGGTTAGAGAAGAAGTTTGATCTTTATTACTATGATGGTCTGGCACGGCAGGATGAGGAGTTAAGATTGACAGTTGGTGAGCATGCATTACTTCGTGTAAATGTCAGTGTAACTTATATGGCCTTGCTTGGGTAGATAGCTGTTACAGGCTAGATACTGGCCTGGAAAAAAGATACTTCAAGGTCATGAAAAAGTCAGGAAAGTTCTTTTGAGTCAGGAAAAATTAAAATTATTAAGAAAAAACTAGCTGAACATTGTAATTATAAAACCACTGGTTAAATACCATTAATAATTATGGAAAAACGCATTTCGGGTTAATATAATCTCAGAGATGTCTTTTAATGATGTAATTACGATAGCGTCCCTGTAATATGTATGACATCATCGCATTTCAATTGAAGCCTCCTTTTTCATGAAATAAAGATAGAAAAGCGTTTTGCAAATAAAAACAAGAAGAAAAAAAGAAAAGAAAAAAAATCAACACTATGAAAGCGTTTTACAAAACGTACGTTTTAGGTGCCTGAAAACGCCGTTTAATTGTGGACGGCAGAAGACTTAGAACGGACGAAAAAATGGTTTCAAAAATATTCGGATACGTGTGGACGTAGCCTTTAAGTAATTTCATCTTTCTCTTGATAAAGATACAACAAAAGAATGCCCAGAATACAAGGACACTGATCTTGTGCCTCCACTGGAACACTGCATACGAACAAGGTGAGACCACGTGACAGAGTTCATTGTCAGAAAAGTGGCCCTTTCAGGGCTTTGAATTTGGCTGCTTGGCACAGAAATGCTGTGCTTGGAGGAAAGAAACCTAATAAAATAATGTAAGGTCCGTTTTTCTTGTCGTCCTGGTACGTTTGTTGCTCTCCATTAAATCGCTTTTGTACCCCGTCATCAAGGCTCACTTTCAACCATCAGCAGGAGCCCATCAAATGGAGCCTCCATCTCCCATAGAAGCCCTTGGAGTCAACCCTTTCCCGAGTAGATTTATAATTAGAACGGTTCCCAGCTGGGGAGACTTCGCGCGCCGACGGTGGGAAGAGCCAATCACAACGACTAAATGACACTGCTATTGTACTTCATGAAACAGCAGGAAATCCGGTGCTGACAGGCCGAACAAAATCATAAGCTAGTGAAACGTGACTTTAGCGTTTTCATCCCTCAGAGATTTTCTTTCTTTTCTTTCTAGCGGGTAGATTATACTGTGGAGAGTTTTAAACTCTGACTATGTTAATCTTAATTTTGGTTGCTTGTCTCACATTTATAAGAGGCCATGAAACTGGTCTGTTACATGCGTAATCATTAACTACTACCTGCAGTCTGTAGTTCTGACAGGATTCGTTTTAGCCAATTTTTTTTAGCGTTAAGGTTCTTATTTCGGCTAAATGACTCAATATTAATCAAATTTCTAGTTTTTCAAGTTTTTCTCCGAAATGCGTTCGTCTGAATAAATAATGTGGTCGTTTTGTCCGTCAGTTAGTGTGATGATTCCCTGCTATGTTTTGTAACGTCGAGCCCAGCCATTGTTTTCTCGCAAAAAAGTGATCTACAGATGCTAATTCGAAGGAAAGAATTGGCCTAAACTTCTACATTAATTGCTGAGAATTCTCCTGTTAGTCACTCATAATTCTTTGGGCGCAGACACAATCCATTTTGTTTTTCTTGGACTGGAGCGCGATGTCACAAATTCCTCGGCTTTAGCAAATTACTTTTGAGTTAGCTTCACGGTCGAGCAACTGTTGTCTTCTGTTCAACTTTTCAAGTGCCAGTTTTATCAGGCAACTCTCATGGTGATACAAGTCAGTTGTAAAGGAAGACTACAATTTTTCTGAAGCATTCCTCCTTAGTTGCTACTTAGGTCATCGCTTTTGCACGCGGTGCTTAACTGGCGAAATCCACTCCACGGTGATAACAAAAATCAAATGATCCTGGCACGTTTTCGGCGCTGATCATCGAAAACTTTCAAATCGTCCACAGAACGCTTAATCGTCGACTCTTTTCAAGGTGCATGCTTAAATGTGGGATGCATGACGGCAAGAAAAAAAAACAAAAACAAACACTCGCAAAGAACCTTTCCGTGATCCTCAGTTCGCTGCCTTTGTCCCATCGCTTCATGCTCAGTCTCAGTCGGGTAATTCATTAACTTTTATATCATCCCAGATTCCAGCGGCTGTAAAACTGTAAAAATGGACGTATAGTAAAAAAGGAAAACGGTCGAAGGACGGGCTTCTGAGTTCGACTTCATCCAACTTCACTTTTTTCACGGTGACATACGAGACTCACGGAAATATGACACTTTTCGCGGGAAACAAGTGTTCTATTTATAAATCTACTCGGGAAAGGGTTGACTCAAGAAATTAATGGAGATGGAGGCTCCATTTAATGGGCTCCTGCCATCAGGCAATGTGTCTAGTCATTCAGATTAAACCTCGTCAGCCCTACACTGTACTTTGACGTTTCTATATCTTGAGTTTGTGTAGTTGTAACTTTTAAGTCTGTGGATGAAACCCTCGCTATGGTGTTACCATTCAGATGAAACCTCTTTAGCAATACTTTCAGATATTACTTTTAATTTAGTATGTAGCTGTCACGTGTGAGTCTGTGGACGAAATTCTACGACGTGATGATTCAAAAGAAACCTTTTTAGCAGTACTTTCACGTCGTGATGGTACTGTTTTTGCGTGTGGTGCTTAGTTTGTCGACAAATTTTTAAGGTGTTTCTATCCAAAAACCTATTGCTTGCTCGTCAAAGGGGTATTTGGAATCTCTTTGGTTACGAAAAGTTTACTGCCGTTTTAGGATTTCTTCTGCTGACGCAGAAACAGGCGTGCTTGATGTATTTGTTGACGTGTCGGGCTGAATAAAAGCTAGAAATATTTTATGCACCAAGTCAAAAGATATTTTTTAACTGCCTTTGAGCGGATTCTCGCGCGCGGATTGCTTGTCGAGAGCTTTGTTCGAACAGAGTGCAGACCATGGAAATAACGTCATGATGGCGCAATTTGTTTTTATCTTTCTCTTGCGCGCGATTTTCCGGGAATGGACGCCAAAAACAGTCAATGTTATTGTAAGAAACAAATCGACAACAATTTTCTATGGTCTGTACTCTTATGGACAAAAGAAATGACGTCAAAATGTTCAAAACTTTGCAGTAAAACCGCGGCTCTTGGTTCCACTTGCGTTTTGAACATTGTGACGTCATTTCCATGGTAGATAAGTTTACAGACCATGGATTGTTAAAACCAGCTTGTAACATAACGCAGAATGCAATAATTGGTATACGATAATTCAGCGTCCTTGCCCTAAGATAGTGGTAAACTATTTTTAAACCCTTGTGTATTTTTTTTACTGATCGTACAGGTGGAAGAATGCTGTCATAGACTGGAATGGATCGGAACCTATCTTATGATGTTGACCTCGGCCTTTTTGTGATATATGAAAGGGAGAGGACTAAAGAATCAAGAGATAAAGTCTTGTCCTTTACAGGATAGAGGACTCTATTCGCTGGATAAATCTGTTTTTTGTTGTTTAAATGATATCCTGGATTTTCCTCATAGTGGCAATCGAGACTTCAAGTGTTTAAGGGGAAACTCTCCTCATAAAATACACTTTTATAAAATGGACCCCTCTCTATTACGGAAAAGCTTCATAGTAAATAGGGACCTAACGATCCGACAATGGCCGCGACGTCCACGAAAAAGTCGTTAAAAAACAGACTTCGCATCCTTCCAAACTCGCCCAGTTACTTAAAAGAAGACAATTTAGGTTGGAGCTGAAGAGAAGAGAATGCGCCCGATTTAAGACAGAGATGGTAGAATTTATCGCCTTGCCCGGCTCCCGTTCTCAAGTGAGCGTAAAATTCGGCCTTGTCACATCTGTAGTTGAATGAAATTTACAAACAATCGTGATGCACGTGCAAAGTTGTTGTTGTGCTCATTAAAACTGATGCTTTTTTTGACGATCCCATTAACGTCACCATCGTATTTTTGTAAGGTCCCTAACAATACCGTTGAACCTCAATTAAGCGGCCACCCTCGGGTTACTGGCAAGTGACCGCTTAATGAAGGCTGGCCGCTCAATAGAGCTTCGTTATAAATCAGCATAATCTTTAGCAAAAACATTACTTTATTTTGAAACAAAACCGTGACGGAATAAGCATTACTGGTCAACAATGGGTTGTAACCTTCTATCTCGGACTGTATTTTCCTTCATCATATTCAGGGGCGTAGCCAGGATTTTTCAAAGGGGGGGTCACAGAGGCTACTCACCCGCTGCTCTCCCTCGTGTATCAGCGGGCTCAGTCGTATTATCGCGGCATGAAGGCCCATATTAACTAAAGACAAGAGCCGTTACAAAAAAACAAATTTTAAAAAAGTGAGCTTTTCAACAACGGCTTTTACGGGCAAGATATTGTCATGGCGTTTTCGCCACCTGAATATTGTAGGTTGTTTGCTCAAAAGAAGGCCTACCAAGGGGGGTCACGGGCACCCCAGGACCCCCCCCCCCCTAGCTACGCCCCTGATATTCTTGAAACAAAGCCAAACTAAGTGTATCAAGCGCTTGATGGCCGCTTAATGGAGGTGACACTACAATGGGAGAACTATCGTTGAGACGCCCAAAAGGTGACCGTGGCCACTTAAAAGAGGTATAATTTCCATTCTTTTCTATAATTATCTCGGGACTTTGATTACTGGCCGTTTAATGGAGGTTTGACTGTATTCTTACCCTGGCGACACGATCATCTTCGTAATGGCCCATTTGACTGCTCGTTTTTGTATTGCCAAACTCTCACTGGAATACACAAAGCATTCTCTACTTTTATGTTACATCTCTGACTAAACATCCCCAGCGACGGAGCTTAACTTATTAGTCCAGTTTCGAATTAAAAATTACCGCTGAATACAATTACATACAGGGTCAGCCTCGACGTAAAGCAAAATATTCAGAAATTCTGGGCAGTTAAGTGTTTGAAATTTGAATGTACACAATAGACAGAGTAATAAACAGGTCTTTTTGTCTTTGGAATTTGGATTTCAGATGGAGGCTAAGGCTGTAAAAAATGCGTCTTCACTTCTTTAATTCAGCGGTCATAGCGAACTCGAATACACTTTAATAACCCTACTTACAGTACCTACCAACTCGAAACTGGACTATTACTCAAAGGTGTTACGTTTTGAGCTTGGGTATTAGAAAAATCGCTTTTCAGTCAGGTATTAGTAAATCAGAAGGAAAATAGTGTCAAGTCGATCCGCTTTATCGAGAAATTGTAAGCGCACCTGTCGGTCGCGATGACCGTTGTGTTGTATCAAGTATAAACATATTCCCAAACATTGCTTACAAAATTAAATGTTTATGAAGTCATATGAACAAATGGCTCTGGCTTTTTAGGTAGGGACTAAAAGGCCTAATAATAAGGAGACCCAAGCGTGCGGGTAATTTTTTGCATAGATCGTCAAAATGCGAATCATATGCCATGATTTTGCTGAGAGTTTTACCTGAAGTTCTGGTGAAGAGACTGGGCTGTGTCTTGACCGGCTTCCTGGTGTTTAATACGCTTCCCTGTAACAGGCCTCCTCATTTTCAAGGTTTGTCGTTCAAATGGAACCTTGTGTGCGATAAATAGAGGTCGGGGATTAATAAGGAAGAAAATTAATGGATGCCAAGAAATGTTTATTTCTACGAGTCCAACTTGAGGCGTGCGTTATATCTGGACTCCCCCAGGTATCTGTGCTAGGCCCGCTTTGATTTACAGTAAGCATATGAGCAATCTTCCACTTCTCCTGGCTTCTCCTGAGGGCAACGCACATAACAATGCGACAAAGTACACTGACGTTCAGCCTGCAGTTCGTTCTTAAGAACGTTGAAGATAAAATGTTTTTCAATCTGAAAGAAAAAAATGGCTGGGTCGTCGCGTCATCATGTAAAATGTCGAAGCTTCCATATAATCTCACTTACTGTATTACCATCAATGAATCTCAAATCAAAATGGAAAGTACCATCGGAAACAATTATAGGGAGTTCATACTGGCGAAACGCTGCAGTGGTTTATGCACTGTGTATCCTGCGACGTACTCGGCACAATTGAAAAGTGAGGCCCACTTAGCCCTCTATAATTGACGTATACTGTCACTAATGGATTACTGCTGAGTAGTGTAGGGGTAATACTTCGCAAGAAAATCTTGATAGGTTTCATTGCCTCCAGAGAAAGAAACTGGACGAATAAATGGATATGATCAATTTTTTCGTGCTACATTAAAACTCGATTCAAGTAACTTGTAGAATTTATTGGAATCCGGTCTGTATAAATTTTTATCCAATAAAAAGAATCTTAAAGGAACTTATAGGTTTTCCTATTTTCTTTGCTTTGCGGAGTGTTTGCGGCTGAACATGAGAAAAGACTCATTTTTAATTTGTAACCAGTTCCCCCCAGTCGAGCCCCAGTGAGGCTGGCTCGAAAGTATCACTGGTTTATACACGTGTGCAATTGTGCTTCAACCAATTTTCAAAGATTATATTTTCAAAGGTTCAACCAATTTTCAAAGCTTATAGAAAAGTTCAGTCCTACTTTTTTTCGTTAGTCCGTCCTTTTCTTTTCTCCAACAAAGCATGCGTGCGTGCCGTCATACAAGAAATTCATCAACATCATCCTTATTTCTATATCGTTTTCAACATCCCTTTTGCTGTAAAACGAAACTAGGAGGTCATTTCAAAGGAGGAGTAATACCTTTTTCTTTTTTCAAAATAAAGGGTTACTGGTAACATCTATAAACCTGAAAGGCTGGTCTGGCCAGTCAAAATATTGTTTGAAAAGTTCAATACGCGTTGTTTCAACTGGGAAGTTGGACTTCTTGATGCTTTATTTCTTATTACCTGGAGAAGATATCTAGTTGACGTACGGTCTCGCACCCGGATTATGGCTCACCTACATATAGCCTGTTCCATCCAGGCGTTCAGATAGTAAAGCGCAGCGGTCAGTGGAGAGCGAGTTAAGTTGTCTCCCCTCATTTTTTTCTTCGTGAATTTGTCTGCTGCGCTCTACTATCTGAACGCCTGGAAAAAACAGGCTATTTGGCGATTCTTGTTTATTTGCCTGACACCCTTGACCGCGTTTTACGAGTACTCGTGAAACGCGAGACGAGTGCTGTGGAAGCTCGCGCGCGAGACTCACACGCCGGAAGACTGGGTCCCAAGAGAAACCAATATGGCGGCAAATCAGACTGTCAAACACGTCTGTAGTTAAATTGGACCCAAAGTGATATTATTTGGACTTAAGGAACTCGGATTTGATCTCCATCGGCTCTTTAACTAATTCTTTAACACTTGGCTTCATTCATGGCTTAAATGTTCACGAATGTGGCAAGGCAGAAGTCCTCAAAATTAATTTGTGAGGTAAGCTTATTTGATTAGCTTAACCTAGATTCAAGGCTATTTCGCAGAAAATGTCGGTGTTATAAGCACGTTATATTTAGGTAATATTGCTTAAAGGATAAAGCTTATGTTTTAAATCTTGAGATAATTCTAGGTGTACTCTTCCCTAGACTTATAACCAACCATATCTGACGAGACTGGTCATGAAAGGCCAGATTCATCAAAGATAAAAACAACAGTGCTACAGGTTATGTTCAGGGACCGCGGAGCAAGGTGAAAAGTGGGAGGGCTGACAATTGAAAATAATTTTTTCATATTGAAAATTGAAAAATTTCTAACTATGGGCTATTGCATTTAATATCCGCACCGCACCCACCCCCCCCCCCCCCCCCCTCCCGGTTGTGGAATTCTCCAGGGGTAAGTTATAAAAATTGAGGATTTCTTTAGGAGTAGATATAGAGTAAACAAATATAGAATTCTTTGGGGATGAAGCCTTAATTTTCACAAAATTCTTCAGGGATAAACCGAATTCTTCAGGGGTATGACCCAATTCTTCAGGGGTAAACCCATGTTTTACGGAAGTCTTCAGGGGTAAATGCAATTTTAGTCAATCTTAAGGGGTAAGATGGAAAGGTAAGTCCTCAACCGGGGGGTACGGATTTTAAATGCAATAGCCCTATGGCCGTTCACTGTTCAAGTAATGTAATTCTTCTTGCCATCGAATATTTCATAGATTCGAAAGGAGAAAGACAAAACATAAAACTTTTATCAACTCAAAACAACTACTCACCTTTGTTTGGCTTGAAAAAGCTATTAATAATCTTCATTTCGTCTGATAAAACTGATAAAAAACTCTGGCGGAGCTGGAAGTACAAAACACGCTGCCGAACGAAGCGAAGGGGTGGCCAAGGCAATTGCCAAGGCATGGCGTTTGATCAAGGGGCAAGTCGGCCCCAGGGCACAATTACCGCGAAAAGCACAGGAGCACCACAAAATGCCTGCATGGCGTTTGAAATTAAAGAAAATACAGAGAATATAGCGGAATATAGACGGAAAAAAACTTGTTTCAAGTCAATTTTTTTAATTTTAATTATTTTTCTTTTTAGCGCAAAAAGTGGGGGCGGGGGCGCAAAAAAGTGATGGGGCCGCGGCCCTACCAGCCCCTCCCCCTCCGCGGTCCCTGATGTTAGTAGCTCCCTGACGGTGTGCGCACCAAATAATAATTTGTGACTGAAAAAATTGCTGTGAAGTTTTTATTGTTTACATGATCAAAATGATAGGAATGCTATTACTACATGTAAACGTTGTGCACCGTCAAGTCCAAAACAGGAAACAAAAACATGTAACAGAGAGGTATTAAGCAGGCTTCATAACGATTCCAATGTACTGTACTTTTCACAAACACAGGAAACTCTTAAGTTAAAAGGCTGCGTTCACAATTGTGTTATTCATTGCCATCAATCTTAATTACGATCACAAGCAACAAACCTTGAAACACAGAAACGCAGAAAACGTGTCAAAATCCACCAATCACAGATCACAAACCATGACCTTTTGAACCCATTTAAGAAAAGTTCTGTTTCCTAAGAAGTCCTCCAAGATGGTTGACGGTAGAGTAAAACGCAAACATGGATTGGCTTTTGAACTTCAGAGTTTTCTCGTGTTTTTGAGAAGTGCAGTAATAACTACGGTTACAATGAAACATGTACATGTACTTTAAATTAGTGGGCATCTAACAGGCCTTTGTTGGTATCCCCTGAATAAGGGTTCATTTTGCATGAAATATGGGAAGAAAAATTAATGCTTAAAACAAGCAGAGCCATTCTTAATGTGGCTAATAAGGTGGCTTGTACTACATTTGAACTTCACATAAGAAAACAATCAAAATGATAAGATTAAGTGGCTACTTACTGGAGGTGGCCCCTTGCAAGAATCGAACCACAAGGGTTCTCTTCATAAAAGAGCTACAAACACATTTAGGGGCCAACCACTTTACTTCTGAGGGTCCCAGGGAGAGCAGGGGAGGGGAGGGTTGCGTGAATTGTTGTAGGCATGAGTATTTTTTGAACCCATTCATTTGCCCTGAATTCTTGTCCCTCCAACACTTTACATGATTTTTTTTGTGTGTGGATGGGGTTGAAAAAGTAAGCTGTCCACTATACATACAACTATAAAGAATCGATAAAATAATCTTTGAACAAGCAAATTAATTAATTTTTCTCTAAGAGTTTTTGACTAACTTTGATAATACAACTGTAATACAGCACATTTATTTTAACACTGAATATAAAAGCAATGATATGGGGACCCTTTCAAACTGGTGAAATTAAGAAGTCAGAACCATCAGATATTGATAACTGTGAAATAAGTATTTTTTATGAATCAAGTTTACTTTTTGTTCCAACAGCTTTTTTCTGGCATCCTTGATTTAGGTTGCACATAAAACATTGTTCACAAAAAGGGTTATGATTTTGAATTTGGGCACAGAGCATATTTTCTTTTGATGGGGCTAGCTCGCATGTAGCACGAGCTCAACAAGCGCCAAAAGCAAGAGTCTATGTAGAAGGGTCCAGGGGCATGTTCCCCTGAAAAACTTTGAAATTTAGAGCTTCTGAAATCACCAGAAATGAGTTTATTTCTACCAATTCTGAAATTAATTTTTGTCCAACTTTTATCATCATTCTGTTAGTCAGTTAATCAGTCAAAAAGTCTGTCCATCAGTCAATCAACCTTTCAATCAATAATTATTAGCCAGTCAGTTAATTAGTCAAACACAGTCTCAGTACATGTATGTCTTTATTGGTGGATCCTGAAATGTCAGCTGTTTTGTTTTCTTATGCTAGCCATCTCTCTTTGCTGTTTTGTCTGGCTAGCAACTACTTATTCAGTAAGGATAGTCAGCCTTTTTTTCCTTCCCTTAGACAATCTGTAAAATAATAATGTTTTGTACTTGGGGCAAAGACAGTTTTAACCAAGATATTTCAATGTTATCCCAATGTCTTGATTAGTCAAATGTTAAAGTAAGCTATTAATCACATGATGACTGCAAATCATGTGTCTGACCACTTTAATGCACTGTTCATAGGTACTAGATCCAGGCCCCTATCATTGTTCAGTGCTGGGCATAAGAGAGAGGAGAAGCCATTACGTCACATTGCCATGGTAGCAAATTTTTGGATGACAACAAATCAAAACGTCACTTAAAAAGTGGATTCACACTGTTTCAGCTTCATCGATCTTATTTTATTTCATTTAATTTGTCATAATTATGTTGGCGAAATTTTCTGGGTTGAATCCGAAAGGACCATATCTAAGTTAGAAATGAAAAAGAAAATTTTTGTGTCGTGTTTACCTACTCCAAAGCAGGCACATGACGCATGATATTAGGTTTTGATATTAAGTTTCATGTCGCAGTCGTGTAACAATGACTAAGAAATGTCCTTAAAAGCCTATTTCACATGCAAAGTTGTTCTTTTGCCAATCTAAACCTGTAGTGGGGCGGATATGTGCATGGATTGTGCGAGTTTTGGTTAAAAGCATGAAACTTGGTAGAAGAGTATAACTTCATGTGCCTATCAAATGTGGATATGGAGCCATTGTGAAATATTATGGGTTATTGAGATATTTCTGGTATACCAAAACAGCCTTCAATTAAAACTGGAAGTAAAAAATGTCAAACCTGAAGTGGTTTTGAAAAAGCATATTCCTATTCTCTGAACGATTAATTTGAATATCGACAGATTAGGGAGGTCTATAAATAATGATTATAACTATTGTTTTAGTGAAAAAGTTATTATTTTGCTGTTTAAAGATGGAGGGGGTCGGGGTTTATGTTGCTACAATCCACAACAAAAATGCAAACAGTTTCAAACTAAGCCATGATCATTTTCCTTCGTATTTGATCCTATTCCAATTTACATATTTAGTTTAATTTTACATCTATGATCAATAAACAAAGGTTATTTCCTGAATTTTGTCTGACTACAGAGTAATGTTACATTGTTACTCTCTGAAAATCTTATTCCGGTAAATTATTCATCTTTCATCTGTAAACAACCGTTACTTAATTTATTTTTTTAAAACAATAATAAAAAATGCAACCATTGAAACTTGGAAAAAAATCATGTAGTGTCACAGTCAGCCATGCAGGTGCAGAGGACAGTACAGCGTAAGCCTGCCTTTGTGCAGGAACACTATCTTCCCTGACATCCTTTTCCGCATCTGCATTGGATAAGTTGTCAACACGATTTTGTTACGTCAGGTAATGTTGTCCAGAGTGACTTCCAAATGCCTTCATACAATGTCCATCCCCCCTCTTGTGGACTTGGTAATACTGGACTAGGCCCAGCAGTCACCAGCCTGATATGCAGTGCGCTTGGCAAGTGGTGTTCCACTAGAGCTGCTCTTGTTGTACTGTAGCAACTAAGAGATGGTAAGACCAGCTTGAGACTTGCGACCTCAATATTAGGACCATAAAGAATCAAATTGACGGGAGATACCAGTGATGGTGGAATGGACTTCACCTAGCAATTCGCTTCAAAAGATCTGTCAAATTTGTATTTTTGTGTTCTTTGCGCGCTATGCTTGTGGCTTTGGCAAGGTGCATCGCTTCTTCAGCACTGTCTTCCTTGCGAGCGTTCTGTAGCACATTGGCAAGATCATTTTTGAAGGCCAAAAAAAAGACATCACATCCTTGCTTGTGTTATTCATGATCAAGAGCTGAAATTTGGGAAAGAATGTGGTCTTTTAGATGCATAGAGTGAACGCATGCAGGTGTGTTTTCGCCAAGTTGTTTCAAACGGGACATCGGTCTTAGCAATAGCATCTGGTGCTACCTGTTTATCTCTGGGGCTACTGAAGCTTTTCAGCATTTCTTTAGGAATTAAGTTTCTGATGTCAAGAAAAAGCACAGTAAGGTATATACTCAGCCCTTTTTGCATGCATTGCAATACCCGAATGGTTCAAATCGAGCTGACTAAAAGTAATAAAATAAAAACAGCAACATCAAAAGTACCCAGTAGTACCACCTCAAACATGGTTAATTTGGTTCACTGGAGCACTACGTTGACTTGAAAAAATACCTATTTCATTGTATTTGAATGTATTTTTACATCAGTTGACTAAGAATCGGTTAACTCGCACTAGATGTTGAAATTGTACCAAAATGACTCAATAAAAGACTGAAAAATGAAAAACATCGATACTATTTTGAGCACTTTTCTCACTGGTTATATCAAGTGCAATACCAAAACTCACTTACTAGTCTCCCACTACGTCAAACTGTTTTTTCTTTACTTGTCAGTGGGGATCTACCGTATAATATTAGTATAAACAGGGAAGGGCAGGGAAGGGCAGGGAAGGGAGTGACACTCAAACAGATCTCCTACAATTTTTTTTAATCTCTGATCTACATTATAAACTAATCTTTCTAGCTAACTCCTATCTGCCTGTGGCACTTCTTTGTGATAAATTCTTGCATTCTAGAACATGCAAGTCTCACCCTACAAAGAAAAAAATGGCGGAACAATTGTGAATAAAACAAAGCTCAATGCAGGGCTGGCATTATAGCAAAGGGATGATTTATTACAGGCCAATATTTCGGCTAACAAAATTAGCCTTCCTCAGGGCCAGAACTTTACTGAGAGAAAATATCTTTTGATGGCTCTTAAGATTTGAATTTAAAATTCACATAACTGGTTAATAATTTACTGCAATTATAAATACTTGATAGAATAATATACAGGTAAATGATTATATTAAATATAATCGTTGCGTGGATTCATTCAAACAGATTTTCAAGTGTGAATGTTATCAGACCTTTTGCATCATGGGTAATTTAACTCAGGCTACCATGGCTGATTTGACATTTCTTGATTCTTAATTCTCGATTCGCACAGGAATCGAGAATCGCAAATTGCGTCGAGAATCAAGACTCACAACAGACTGTCAACTTACTTTTGAACAGTACTGTAACTGTTTGAATGGTTGATTCACTGATGGAATAATGTTTGATTGATTAACTGAGTGGCTTGATTGATAACAGACTGGCTTACTGTTTGAATGGTTGATTGAATGACAGGTGAACTGTTAAATTTAGTAACTGACTGGCTGACTTTTTGAATGGTTGACAGGTGGACTGATGGACTGACAAATTTTCTTTATGTAATTGCAATTTTTTGTTATTTTTCTCCAAATTGCGTGTACAATTAAGCAACAGATAGTCAATAATATTAGCCAATTATATTGCAGAATTTGTGATTATATTACTCTTTAGTACACCTTGCTTTTGCCAATGACTTAACATTTTTTTATCTATCTTTAGAATCATAATACCGGTAATACCGTAAACCACTGCATTATAGAATGTATTCGTACGTGTAAATATTCATGTAAAAATCTCTTTCTTGCTTTGTAGGAAGCAACTACCAGAGTGGTAGTCTGATTGAGGTTTGCATTAACGAGTGTGCAGTAGTGTCGGACACTAGATGGGAACAAATCAACTGGCTGGATGATGTAACATACATTGTACACCTAGTACAAGGCAACTGGATAATGAAGAGGGCAGACTGGGGGGCAAACAAGACAGCTGGCTCGGCAATGGACAGGACAAACTGGAGCTGGCCACTGGATGACATCAGCTAGTACAAGAAGTGTCAATGGAGAGGATGGATAAGACGGCAAGTGATATGAGACATCATGTGTGCCTGGTTCAAGAGTTGGGTTGTGGATTGTGGAGAGTCTTGCAACACCTGGTTTGTATTGTGTGATAATTGCATTGACTAGAAATCTTAATTATTAATATTATCTTACCATTAGTATCTTTATGAATAATAACAATAATACTTTTCTAAGTCCTGATCACAAAAATGATTAAAAAAATTTCTGGCCCTGCCCAGGAGGCCTGAATGTGGGGTACAGCTGGCCTGGGGTTTTCCTCCTAGGAGCTAGTGGACGTACGGGGAGGTTTTTCACCCAGCTGTTGCTCCACAACCCCCATTCACTCAAGATTTTCTTAAACAAAAGAACAGAACCTTAATATTATAGATCATAAAAAATGCACATCAATCATTCAATTACCCAATTGCTGTATGACTGAAATAACTTCCATATAACATGTCTGTAGGTCTGGAGTCCAAATTTTTTTAGGTTGAAACCTTTTCAAATTTCCAAAATCTTTGCAAATATTGATACGATCTCTGGGGTCTATAAAACCTTTTTCTGGGAAACAGTGGAAACTTAATTTAAGCATTTTAAGGGGGATTGCTAGAAAGTAGCCTGAGATGTCCAGAAATTTCAATCGGCTTTTATCAGAAAAAAAATTATTTTGAGGGGTCTTCATTATTGTAGGTTAGGTGAAATTTTCAAATTCCTTTATATTTGTATGCATAGGTAGTCTGATGGTTTTCAGTCATGTGATAAATTGCAAGTAATTGCTTGATTGTCCAAAAAAAATTCATTAATAATACACGTAATTAGTTCAGTGTGTGCGTGCCACCATTGTACAAACAGAGGCCATTGGGAAATGACAATAATTTACCAGCATTTTTACATTTGGGACTGGTTTCATTGAATAAAAATCACTTCTATACAAAGGATTGTAAAGTTTTGATCTTTAATTGGCAAGTCATTCCTAGACACATGTTTGTACAACCACTTATCAATAAGGTTTAAAGCTTCCATCACAAGATTCCATTGAGCAGTGGTTTTGTTTAACACAACATCTTAGTAGTAGCTTATGACTGCAGCAGTAGTAGTCAAACAATCTCATAAGGCTTGGGAAAGGTTATGGTCACATTTCAAGGACAGGTTTTTATTTCATTATTTTGAGCAGTAAATCAGTCTGACAATTAAGTGGGGAGGACACTAAGTCTTGTGAGGTTGCTGTTAGAAGGTTGCTATGGTTACTTCCTTGTGCCTTCCTTGATAACTAAAACTCCTTGCCATCAGTTTTCTAGGCACCAATTCCCATGCTCATCTATTAGTGATGAATTTAATAATCAACCATTGGGTTATAATCAGATGTTATGCTTATTTTCTGAAATATCTTTCTTTCCCCTGGAGATTTTAGTAGGAGGGTATAGGTCTGTGGGAGGATTTTACAGGGAAATTACGTACTCATAGAATCATTTAGACTATTACATCCAGGAACTCAGTGAGTGCCATATTGTTCATTTGAAACACAAGTGGTCACATCAAGCTGCAACTTCGTAATTTTTGCCTCTTCAAACTTTGCTGTATTAACTTTGTTTCATATTATGGCTGATGATAGACAAAAGTGTTATGCACTTCCTGAGCAACAGGCCCAGGTTGTTCAAACGTTGGATAGCGCTATCCATCGGATAAATCACTATCCAGAGGATAAGTATTAGGGAAACTAATTGCACTATCCACTGGATAGAGATTTATCCGCTGGATAGCGCTATCCACCTTTTGAACAACCGAGGCCAGGAGAATAAAGCACTAAAATAGAAGATATTTCCTGGGAATTCTTCAAAAATTCAAATTGCAATGAGAAAAAATAAAGTAGCCAGATATTAGTGTCTGCTGTAAGTCAGAGAGAATTTACGTTCCCTTGTCTCTCCAAGCTCTTGTTCAAAGTATCAGTGGTTATTTCCAAGAAAATAGAGGAAGATTTTGTGCTTTCTGAAACCAGGGTCATGGATACGATAATGTGTTACTGCATCATTTTACTCTTAAGGAAAGCATGTCAGGTCTTATTAATATTAATGAAGGTAGGGAAAATGACATACTGGTATTTTGGCCTGAAACAGAGTAAAGGTACCCAGGACACATGCTAGACAATAATAATGTTATCATAATTCTACAATAATTACCTTTCTTCAATACATTAAGGTTACCACATTTGCCAGCACATCAATTAGGTTACCACATTTTTCCCATTTGGTTTGTCAGTTTTCTTTACTGGTATGGCAATTTTAATTAGAGGGTTTAAACACTGCGTTTCCTCAGACATCATTTCACAGGGTAACAAGTAAAGGCATTGCAGAATGTGAGCTGTTTTCTCAAGTTACATGTTTTGTTTCCTTTGACGCTGAAAACTGGTAACCTGGTGTTTTTAACTGCTCATTGGAATCTTGTTTAACATCACTGGGAATGCTAGGTGGGATCAGATGTTTTCATCATTAATAATTAATAATTGATCAATAATTAATGAAAAATTATTGACAGCATGTTGAAATCAACACGTTGCTACCAAAATTTCACAGATTTGAAGGACAGAATTTAGAGCAACACTACTTTTTACTTATTCAAGTAATCTGGGAAAAAATCAGCTTCCCGTCCAGGTTTTTTCACATTAAGGGAGCATAATGTTGGTAGCACTGTGTTATTCCTGTTTTATACATTGTAAGCAAGGTGAAGCAGTTAAAAACTGGAATGCCAAAATTTGATGAAATGATTGATTCTTTTTTATGTTCTCTAATTTGCTTGGGCAGGAAACAAAGTAAATCCCAAATTTAGCACTGAAATGTAAAAGATTTAGTTTTTGTTACAGTTCTTATATTACCCTGGGAGTAATTCAGGGAATCATATTTAACTTTGAAATATATTTGTTTGCTTTCAAAACTTAGTTTTTACAGTTGGGTGGGGATGTGTTTGGTTATAATGCTTCCCTTGCTTATAACGTTTATATTATTATTATTATTATTATTATTATTATTATTATTATTATTATTATTATTATTATTATTATTATTATTATTATTATTACTTTTATCATTTATCATTAGACCATTGGCACAATTGCTTCATACAACTGCAAACTACCAGAGGATTCTTTAGTTATTCAAGGATCCTTTAGTTATTAAAACTTTGATTCGTTTAATTTCTTTGGGATCACTGAATTTAATTATGGAACCTAGGGGAATTAATAGGAATTCTGGTAGTATTTTGTAGTCAAGTGAAGCCGTTGTAAACATTAATGGTCTATTGAAATCCTACATTAGTTACACAGCAAATTGCAAGCCCATTAGCCTCACAAGTAGGGCCTTAACCAGGCATTAAATAGGATTAATTAAACCTCACAAGCATAAATCATTTATTGTTAAAGGCTAAGTGATTCTGTATTGGCAGTAAAAATGGGGTCGATTTAAGTATATTTGATTGGACACATACACAGACAAAAAAGGGCTTTAAGGTTTAAGTTGATTATCCCGTACAACATACTACAAGGCATAAGTTCTTGCTGCCAGTCTGCCTACTAAAAGTTTACCATCAAACAGAAACCAAACGGAAACAATTTAACAAAACCATAAAGTACTGGAAAACTGTTTTTCATGTAAGGTTAACTTATAACACAAAGTACTGGGTGTCAACTCAGTGCCTTTATTAAGGTTAGATTTTATCAAAGACGTAAAATTTATTTAATACTGTTTAAGGTCGTCACTGGTCTGTTTTTCATTCCACCTGTCATCTCGTCCAAATCTAGAAAACAAAGTAGCACCTAATTTCACAATGTACACAGTTGCAGCTTTGCAATGGTTTTGCTATTGGAGAACACGAAGAACTTTTTAGATAGCTTTCAAACATCCTAGCAACATTTTTTTTCGAGACAGCATAATTTACACTGCAGGCTATTGGTGACCATCACATTCTCTTAATTATGTTCAGATAATTATTTTATAATATGCATGTCCATATTTCTTGGTGTTACATAAGTTCCTGCTCAAATATCATGTTGTTATTTAGTTGTTGTTGCTTTTTTTTTTCACTTTAGGTTTGTTCTTCTTAGCAGTAAAAACTAGTAAAAAAATTAGGGTTATAAGTAATTTTTTCGGAATTTCACTGTAATACCAAGTAATATAGGGCTATTAAGTTTTACAAGTGCTAATAAAAATGGGCTTGCATTTTCTACTTAAAATTTTAGCTTCTTATGTAATTTCAGATTTAAGGTGGCACACTCACAAGGTTAGGAGCCCATCACTTGGGAAAGTTAATGTTTAATCTAGCCGACCTCGCTTCTGCTGGGCTGTGGAAGCTCTGCCTCTGAGAAGGTGTGAATTCTGATGTCCTCTGAGTTATTCCAGTGGAGAAATCCTGGGAAACTTTATCTGATCCTGTAATTCATGTTGGGGGCAGTTGGGCACTTGGAAGATTTGGCCGTTTGTTCCCAAGTGGGGAGGACAGTGTGGAGGAAGGTGAGAGTTTGCTTCTTATGTTCTTGGGGCTTCATTCATTTTGTCATAATACTGCCCACACCTTTTTCCAAAAAAAAAAAACAGTAAGGTGCTTGCCTGCAAACAATGTGTCTGGGAATGTTCCACTGCGGTAGGATGAAAAACGGGGGTGCTAACATTGTGCTGGCTCACGGAGTAGGTGTGTCGATGGAGGATCCGAGGACGGAGGACTGGACATTGAATCTCACTGGTGTGGCGTGGGTGGATTTTTACAAATGTCATCAAATTGAGCTGATAGTCATAAAAAAATCTCTCTAATGGGGGGCAACTGGTAATGGAGTTCTCTTCTAAACCTAAAAATTTCACATCTATCTCAAGCTTGCTTAGGCCTAATAACAAATAACCGTTCAAACCATCGCATTGGTTATATACAAGTCAATTATTTATTATCTTAATTATCATTTCATTCTCATATTTCCTGCTTGAATTATCTAAAACTAATCAGAACTTAGGTTTTATTACATCAACATCTGTTGTTTTTTTGTCTGTTGTTTTTGTGTCAACTGGAAACAACAGTCAAACAAAGGTGGATGTTGATGTTAAAGACAAACTTCTCTTTGATATTATTTAAACCTTCGGAAGCAAAATAATAAACCATTTTAATTTAGGACTCAATTATTATCTTAATTATAATTTCATTCTCATATTTCCTACCTGAATTATCTAAAAAAAACTGAGGTTATATTACATCAACATCTGTTGTTTTTTGTCTGTTGTTTTTGTGTCAACTGGAAATAACAGTCAAACAAACTTGGCTGTTGATGTTAAAGACTAACTTCTCTTTGATATTACCTAAGCCTTCGGAAACCTAGATAACTAAACCGTGTTAATTTAGGATCAAATTATTACGATTAAATTAACTTGGTTAATCAGACTGCTGTGTCTCTATTTCCTTTTTTTTAGCCTGCGAAAACATCCGTTTCTCCTTTGCTCTTTGTCGATGGGGACGTTTCGCGCGGAGGAAAGTCTGCGACTCAGAGACAGAAATTCCATACTGATGACGTAAAATCTATCCGGAATCCGGTCAGAAGCGCTGATTGGTCGACGGAGTAGTTACATTGTTTTAGCTATTGTTTACGAATGACAGACAAAAGGCAAAAGGCCACAAAGGTCAAATGTAAGCGCAAAGAATCCCTAACAAAATAGTCAATATTTGTGGAATATAGTCTTCTCTAGAAGAAGCATTTGAGTTTTACTGGAGCTCGTTGGCAGGTGAACACAACACTTTACCAAAATCGACCAGAAGACACGTGAAATAGGACAAATTTGTATTTGGAACCCCATGACTACTGGATTTATTATGTAAACATTGGTTTGCGTCATCAGTATGGAATTTCTGCCGCTGAGTCGCAGACGTTCCTCCTCGAGAAACGTCCCCGGCGGCGAAGAGCGAGGAGAAACGGATGTTTTCGCAGGCTACCTTTCTTTGAAAGAGACAGAGAATAGATTTCCTTAGCTTGTGTGATAAATCAAGTTAATTTGACCTTCATGCTTAAGGCTCGGTTGCAGGCATAAACTAAAAACAACGTTTATCATAAGCATAGATTTTAGTGTCTTCTTTAAATTTTCAGCTGATTTCATTCAGCAGTGACTAAAATTGATACATTAAAATCGGCTTTCCCATAAAGAACTGGAAGATTCTTCTTCTTTCTTTTTTTTTTTCATTTAAACAACGCATTTGACTAGTTCCAATCTTTTGTTGGAAACCTGATGTAATGTATCCATTCCGGTCACGACAGCTGAAACATCTCTAGGGAAATTGGCTCAAATTACTATTCCGGCAAATTTTCATTATTATGCGGATACATATCGCGGCTAGCTGCATAAATTAAGACTTAAATCAAATCCAACGTTTTCCAGCTAACATTTAATTTTACTTTATAGGATAAAAAATATATTTCCGCTAATTTCCGTAATTTCGTTTCGAAATGGGAAAATTTGTCCGTTATTTTCATTAGAAGTAAAAGGATCCAAAATTTAACTTAAATAAAATATTTATTAACAAAGTCGCTCTAGATCTAATCCCTTTGGCGAAATTTGAAGGCGAAATCTATTAGGCACTGATTTTAAATAACGGCATCCTAATTCATAATAGGGCAGGCAAATTTAGATATTAAGAAACATTAACACCAAAACTCAATCGCGGCACTTCGGCATTTTAGGATAACTGATAATAAACGGCGTTAAAATCTATTTGACCTAAACATTAATCACTAAACATTAAAATAGGGCGAGAGAAATCCAGCATTAGTTGCTTTGCGGAGGAGAGATTATTATTGACTTGTGCTCTTTGGTGACGTTTGTGAAATGAAGGTCAGTCAGACCAGCGCGTTCAATTCCCTGCCTTCGTTTCTGACGGAGACCCACTGAAGACTGAATTTCACTCTGTAGCACCCTCTTTTTTCTTGTCCGAGTCTCTGGATATTTTCACGATATGTTGACTTTGTAGATACGCGTCTTCAACTAAAACAAATTTTATTTTTCACTGAGAATTATTTTGGCCGGTGTGGTATTGTGACAAAAGTGAATGAGACCCTGGGGGCATGAGAAGCAAACTCTCACTTTCCTCTACGCTGCCCACCCCACTTAGGAACAAACTGCTGAATTTTCTAAGTGTCCAACTGCCCCCAGCTGAAATGAAGGGATCAGATAAAACAGACCGGGATTTCAAAGTTGGAATATTCAATGAGGACAGAAGAATGAACACCGACTCGCAGCACAGTGAAAGCAGCCCGGCAGGGGCGAGGAAGGCTAGATTACTTTTTTTATATATATACATTTTTTATTGTAAATTAATGGACAACAGAGACAAGTTTTATTTCTTCAATAAAGTATTGTCATCTTCAGTACCCGTGCTGTTTACTTTGTAATCCAGCTACTTAAGTGAACCAGATAAACGCCCTAAAGGCTTGGACACAGCAAAACATTGCGCGCAGTAAAGATTTGTTTACACCAGCGACATAAACACAAGCACAAGTTAAGTGCGGACGTAACAGCACAAGAATAAACACAAACACAGGAGAAAGTACGCACTTATTCTTTCTATTCACACCAATAATTAACGCACTTAAAGCACAAGTACAAGAAAATCAAACGAGTTCGTTTTTTTCTTCTTGCGCTTGGACTTTAATTTTGTGAATTAGTGATGATCAAGAAAAGAATGATTGTGTTTCTTCTTCCCATGTTTCTGCTTCTGCTTTTGTTGTTGACGATCTCACTGAACTCAATTGTACCGGTTTTGCTTGCGTTTATATCGCTAGTATAAATTAATCTTTAAGTTACACCGTTTCCCAACCAAGCGATTGTTGCATTCAATGTTGTTAAGGATTTATTGAATTAAACAAATTGCTTTTCTTTAAACATCGCAAGCAACAACTTCAGCGCTAAAAAAACGACGTAAATTTACTGCGCGCAATGCTTCACTTTGTCCGGTCCGATCCGATCCGTCTGAGAAAACCATAAGTACTTAAACAACAAAGTAAAAGTGTCGATGCAAACTTGGAAAAACAAAAAAGTACTTGACAACACTATTAAGAGAACTTTCGCCCACGCAAATTCCTTTAATTTTGCCGATAAGCAGCATTTTAAGGTGTTTCGATTGAGTCTTTTTGAGACCATACCGATATTTTTCATTCGTCTTAAAAAGTGATTTTATCCCTGTCTGATCGTCATGAGGTTTTCACCACTGAATGATTTTGGATAGAATAGCCGTGATAAATTGTTTAATAAAAAACGTTCAAAATGACTCAAATTAATCCTAAGTAGCGCCAGAATGCTTCTTAATCAGTCCATTTCACTGCTTAGAAATTTTGCTATATTTCCTTTCATGCGATCCTTAAAACTAAGCTGTTATCTCATTACCTGTCTAAGTGCAACTTTATTCTAAATTTTGATTTTTAGCGCTTCTCTGTATATCTCTATAACGGCTTGACAGAATTATTTTTATACTTCACCACATAATCTTCATGATCTGCATAATAATGTGTGAAACTTTCATTAAGATTGACTCGCTGTTACACCTTGAAATTTCAAGGCAAACGTTGCCTAAACCCGGCCAAAAATCTGCGTTAGTACAACATTCATTATTTTACGTTATGCTAATTTTTCCAAATTAATGCGGACCATACATTTTATTGTATGTTTTGAATGTAAAACATTGACAATATTCGCACTAAGGCGAATGAACAATATCGATATGGTCTCCGAAAAACTGTATCGAAACACCTTAAGGTCTTTCTCAAACTCGCACCAACACTCGTATTTTGAGCTTAAAGTACTACCTGATTTAAATCAAGAGAGAGCTAAGTTCTGTTTCTGATAAACTCTTGGTTAAACTATGTGGTAAAAATCAGACTAATCTTTAAAACACAACTTGCATGTCGACGCAAAGTACGCCACAAATAAGTTATTTTCAGAAAATAAATAGACGAAAAAATATATTAACTGTGTCTTATTCTTATGAAATAAAATAGTGCAGTCTTCCTTGTAGTGGACCTCGGGATCGTCCCACAGAGACAAACGCCTTGCGGGACGATCTCAACGATAACTGAAAAGAAGACTACGATTCTGAAGCAAACTGGAAATAAAAACAAATCATAACGCACTTATTTATGGCGCATTTTGCGAAAAAAAAAAAACAACAAATCAATGATAAAGTCAGTCTGAAACACTAAGAGTTATCCAAGATCTTTTTTCCTGATACTGTGAACTTCGTTTACTCCCCAAGTGATGAAAATGCTAATTCTCCTTGCTAATTCTTACGGTTTGTTATAATAGTAAAGTGATTTCTCTCGTGCCAAACCAATACCCTAATTTGTTGTTTTTCTTATTCTAACCACCCTTCCAGCTTCAAAACTTATTGGTTGTGAGTCAAGCGATCCCATAGTTCATGGCGCCAAAAGCTAGCACCCACTCCCCTTGCAGTTTGGGCAATGCAAGGCAGATTTGAGATGCATCTTAAAGTTCACAGTAAATAAACGAACAAATAAACTAGCACAGACATGCGATCCACCAAAAATATACAGTCAAGACAAGTCATTCATTCAGTCATAAATCAAGTCAAAGTCAATAACTCCCTAAATTATTCAGTCAATACGTCAAAATCCCAGTTGAGCAGTAAATAAAAAGGTATATCGGTATGTCATGAAATCAGCAAGTAATGAGGAAAATTGATCATCTGTTAGAAAAAACGCACTCTTGGACCATAAATATATTGATTTTCTTGGTCGCCATATCCGGATTTTTTCAAACGGTTAACCCGCCATGATTTTGGTAAAAACAGTAAATTTCTTCTTTGTTAGTTTCTGGACAAAATAAGCTATGAAAGAATATTTGATAATCATCTAGTTAGAAAACGAGCCTTTCAATACTATAAAATTATTAATTTTAAATAGTCGCCATATTGGATTTTTTTAAAGGGGTTAACCCATGATTTTGGTCAAAAAAAGGAAATTTCCCCTTTGTCTGTTTCTGGACAGAACAGGCCTTGAAATAATATTTGATGACCATTTAGTAAAAAGAAGCCTCCCTAGACTATAAAAATACTCATTTTATATAGTCGCCATACTGGATTTTTTTAAAGGGGTTAACCCATGAGTTTGGTCCGAAATTGGAAATTTTACATTTGTTTGTTTTTGGACATATTAGGCCTAGAAATAATGTCTGATGATCATCTAGTTAAAAATCAAGCCCTCTTAGACGATAAAAAAATCGATTTTAAATAGTCGCCACATTGACATCTTTTCAACCCTAACCCATGATTTTGGACAAAAAATGGAAATTTTATCTTTGTTTATTTTTGGATAAATGGGCCTTGAAATAATGTTTGATGGTCACTGAGGTAGAAAACAAGCCCTCTTAGACTAAAAAAATTTGTATTTTGAAAGGTCGCCACACTGAGAATTTTTCAAAGGGTTTAACCCATGACTTTGATCAAACATTGAAAATTTCCTATTTGTTTGTTTTTGGGTAAAATGGGCATTGAAATAATGTTTGACGATCATCTAGTTAAAGAACGAGCCCACCAAGACTAAAATATTGATTTTACATAGTTATCATACTGACATTTTCTTTGAAGGAGTTAACCCATGATTTAGGACAAAAGTTTGGAAATTTCCTCTTTGTTTTTGTTTTGTTTTGTTTTTTAACAAAATAAGCCTAGAAATAATGTCTCATGATCACCTTGTTAGAAAAAAAGCCTTCCTAGACTATAAAAAATGGATTCTACATAGTTGCAATATTATAAATAATGTTCTGATGATCATTGAGATAGAAAACAAGCCCTCCTAGACTGTGAAAATAAGGATTTTACATGGACGCCATATTGTCTTTTTTCAAAGGGGATAACCCATGATTTTGGTCAAAACTTGGAAATTTTATCTTTGTATGTTTTTGGATAAATGGCACTTGAAATAATGTTTGATGATCATTGAGGTAGAAAACAAGCCCTCATTGACTATAAAAATTTGGCTGTTACAAAGTCGCCATACTGAGATTTTGCAGTTAACCCAAGATTTTGGTTAAAACTTGGAAATTTCCTCTTTCTTTGTTTTTTTGCAAAATAAGTCTAGAAATAATGTCTGATGATCATCTAATAAAAAATCAACCCCTCAGCCAATCAAAGGTGCTAGCAACGTTTTCTCTTGCAACAAATTATTCAGCCTGAATAAATTTTTGTCCAAAGTCAGTCAGCCAGTCAGCTATGCATTCAGTCAGCCAGCAAGTCAGTCAGTCAGCCAGTTAGTCAACTAGTCAGCTAGTTAGTCAGTCAGTCTATCAGCGAGTCAGCCAGCCAGCCAGCCAGCCAGCCAGCCAGTCAGTCAAACAGTCAGAAAGTTAGTCAGTTAGTCAACCAGTCAATCTGTTAGTCAGTCAGTCGATCAGTCAGTCAGTTAGTCACTCAGTCAATCAGTGAGCCAGTTACTCACTCAGTCAGTCAGCTAGTCAACCAGTCAGTCTTTTAGTCAGTCAGCCAGCCAGTTAGACAGTCAGTCAATCAGTCAGTCAGCCAGTTAGGCAACCAATCAGCCTCCTAGTCAGTCAGTCAGTCAGTCAATCAGTCAGTCTGTCAGTCAGTCAGTCAGTCAGTCTGTCAGTCAGCCAGTTAGTCAACTAGTCAATCAGTTAGTCAGCCAATCAGTCAGTTAGTAAGTTAGTCAACCAGTCAGTCTTTTAGTCAGTCAGTCAATCAGTCAGTCTGTCAGTAGGTCACTCACTCACTCAGTCAGCCAGTTAGTCAACCAGTCAATCAGTTAGTCAACCAGTCAGTCAGTACGTTATTCAACCAGTCGGTCAGTTAGTCAACCAGTCAGTCAGTTAGTTAGTCCATCAGTCCATCAGCCAGCCAGTCACTCAGTCAGTCAGTTAGTCTCAACCAGTAAGTCAGTTAGTCAATTAGCTAGTAAGTGAGTTGGTCAGCTAGTCAGTCATTCAGTCAGTAAGTCAGTTAGCCAGTTAGCCATCAATCAACAAGACTGTCAATTACTGACGCTGACTGTATAAGCCATAACGTAGATTGCATGTCTGATCTTACCTACAGTCAGTTTTCGTCTTTCTATCCTCCATGTGAAAATCAAATCATGAGAACTTTGAACAAAGTTCTAAACACAGTGCTAACAAAGTTTAAAATTTTGAAGTAGTTTTCAAATTTCAAATTTTGCAAAATACATGATTTATTAGTTCACCCATTTTAATATTTTAACAAAGTTAATGTTTGATAAAGTGGTAAGCTTGTCAATTTTTTTGGCTAAAATTCTGGAGTTGTGGACTGCCAGTTTGAGTTTGAGATTTTCTTTTCAGAAACACTCTAAACTTAATTTATGGCTTTTTGTTGTTATCCTTTTTCAAAACATTTTAAAGTGCAATGTAGTGTATGTAAGGTTCTTTGAACGAGAAAATGACTTGACTGAATAATGACAGGAAACTTCAATGCACATCAGTGTACAAGTAAGCTTGCTGTACATTATTTGACCCTTTTTGGCCAAATTAAAGCCTTTTTTTTCAAAACGTTTCCTATTTCAGCCAAACTATCACCAAATTAATGTTGCTGACACAATGATGGTGAACTTAAATTAAAAGGTTGGCAAATAATTGGGTCATTGACAGTGTAGTTCTTTGACAATGACTTTGCAATGCAATTTTGCACATGAAGGTGATGTAAAACTGCTGTAAACTAGCAGAACTTAGCTCATATAATCTATAACATAACTGTGGCAAAACTGAACAAAAGCAAACTAATACTTATCCAGGAATAAAATGCTAAATCTATTTGGCATGATTAATTTTCAAGCCAAATTTTTAGACACACAATAAACTAGGATTATAAAATTATAAAATTTATGTGAATTTTCATAGTATAATTTATTGTAAATTATCAGTGTTTATTCAACCCTACAATGGGTTGTAGGTTGTCGTGACATCCACTAAAGTAGCTCAAATTATGCTTAGTTGTCGAGATGCAAGAAGTTAAGTGTTTTGGAAGTTTCCTTCATTTTGTGAAGACAGTGAATTGGATGCCTTCTTGAGCTTCAAACAAAGACTGTTATTTCCTAAAATAGTTTAGGGTCTAGTCAATTTTAACAAATGCATTTACTCATCAAAATCTGACAGTAAAATAGATCCAATCACTTTTTATCAATTAACTGCTCTGAGTTGATGTTCTAGATTTTGTTCAAAAACTTACTTTTTGGAAATTTTAAGCAAACATCATTTGTTTTGGAAACCAACTTCTGCATAACAAATGAAGTGGAATTGACGACGATCATCGGAAAAGGAAACTTTTGCCTTCTATTCTTTACTTACTAATTTTCAACAAAATTGTATCAATAAATCTTGTGGCAAAAAAAAACAGTGAACAAATGAAACTCCATACAGCTTGAATCATGAAAATGATGCCGTAAACTACTGGGTGTGCGCACGCAAACCAAACCCTTAAAGATATCCTCTATTGTTAACTACCTTAAAATGCATCCAAATGCAGTTTAATGTAATATCCTGGATAAGATATGTATATTATAATTGTCTTTTGAACAAGCCAGCCACATTATTTATTTTTATTTATCTGGTTCACTTAAGAGCTGGATTACAAAGTAAACTATGCAGCCCTTACAGTACTGAAGATAACCTCTATTCTAAACATTGAAGACTTGATCCAGTCTGTTTGTGGCATATGCATCTGACCTGGAAGAAAAAAACACAAATCAACGTCAGCAGCAGGATAAAACTATCTAAAGTCAGGGGTTTCAAGTAGCCAGCTGGTTAAATTAGAGACTGTAAAAAATTATGTGTAAACAGCTGTATCAATGAGGGGCCCATAAGTCGCTCTTTTCTAGGGTGTTTTTTTCTTGGGGCATGCTTCCCAGAAATTCTTGAAATTTTAAGGCACTATAATAAATTTGTTAGTTGTTAGTGCTTTTGAAACATTACTACACCAGAACCTCTATTCATGGGATAGTCTGCGAGCAAGCTTACCATTTGGGGGATATCATAAAAAGTAGACGCATGAGAGGCATGCAAGAGGAGATGCGAAAGCAGGGAGTGAGGAGAGAAAGGAGAGCTTGCGATGATCACTGATAAATTTCATGTCAACCTCAGAAACCCCGGGAAATTGCAAAGCGTGAAAACTGTCACCGCAAACGTGCCAGAGATTAGAAAAGTGACAACTGCCTTTCAAGATTAGAAAGCCAAAGGGAATGTAGAATTTATTTTTTATTGAAAAAGCACTTTTGTGACAGCATTCCATTGCATCAAAGCGAAAAATTAATGTTTTTTACCACTGATATGATTTTTTTTATCCACTGGACATGGAAAATCAGCATGTCCGCTCAGATAAGAACTCAATACTTTGGGCCTGTGTTTATGCAGGCAATGCAGATCTATAGGCGCCATTTCATAATGTGACAAGATGACTTGACAAATCAGCAAGATGACAGACCAAGTGGACAAGACAATTAACATGAAAATCGGTAAGACAACAGAACAAGTGGACATTAGGCGACATATATATAGCGCTCCATTAGACATCATCTATTCATGCTTATGACACAAGATCATCCTCCAAATATAATATGTACATCAAAAAATTTAATCTTGAAAAACTACACTTAGTGTGTGTGTTGTAAGACAAGCCATCCCAGTTTTAATAAAAATTATGGAATGAGATACCCCTGAGAGATACACAGTGTATGAAAAAGAAATGTTTCAGCGAAAATTAATCAGTGTGCTCTTTGAAATATTAAAAGACAATTTTTATGATTACCTTGATGAAACCATGATAACGCAAGAAATAAAATTGCAAAATCTTTAACCTTAGCTTCTTTCACCGTTGCATTGAACAAATTTGTCTTTCTTGCTTCTGAAAGACAAAAGGGTGGTCTTTTTCTTGGGGCATGCTTCCCCAGAAAATCTTGAAATTTTAAAGCACTGAAATGCATTTGTCAGTTGTTGGTGCTTATTGAAACATTACTACGGTGGAACCTCTGTTCAGGGCTGGGGACACCCTCAGAACTGAGAAAAACTGTCGGGACTGTCCCCTGAATACACTGTAGAAGTATCCCTTGAATAGAGGTTGGGCAAGGGGTTTGCTAATAATTGACCAACAAAGGATTTATTTAAGTTCTGGAATCTGCTGCAGTTATCATTTTTTAAGCAGCTGAATAAAAATCACGGTTAACTTTTCTCCAACAAGTTGTTCCATTGTTGTTCCTACAAGTGCAGTACATCAATTTTAATTTAAAAGAGATTATTATTGTTCATGTTGTGAAAGCTGCAATCATTGTGATCAGTGAACACTTTAACTTATCAACCCTCTTGGTCGTCAGTCATGTTCTGAGTACTAAGGTGTCTCATGAATGAAGGAAAACCCTGGGATTCAAAAACTGTCCCTTTCCCCTGAATAGAGGTGTCTCTTCAACAGAGCTAACAGATAAAAAGATTATGTGAATATTTGCCCGGAGCCAAATTTCACGTCCCCTGGATGGAAGTGTCCCTTGAATAGACTGAGGTGTTTTAATCAAGAGGTTCTACTGTATAATATTCTATTTATGAGTCCAGTTAAGAACCAATACTTATAAAACAGGCCCCGGTCCCTGACAAGCCGATTAATTTATCTTTTGATTAGCAGTTAATCCACGATTAAATTTCTTATTTCCCAGATAAATAATCGTCGGTTAAAAAGTATCCCGCAATTAACTATTCCCAGATTTGTGCCAAAATCCGGTTTAACGATGTTTTCGACTGCCTGCTTCTAAAAAGAATAATTATATGACACAAAAAAATTGGCGACAGCGCATGGTTTCCTCTCGTCTTTAGGATTTCTACTAGTTATTTGATTGACTCTCCGTCAAACCATTCTGCTGCGAAGTTCTTCATCTGTTAGTTGGTAGAGGTCAATTTCTTGCTGTTGGAACTTTCTTTTGCATATTAGTGAAACAGTAAGTCCGCCATTTTGTATATTTTGACAAACTTTTTCCCCCGATTAGTGAGTTAAGTGTCCTCACTAGGTGGGTTAAATTTAACACGTAGTTTATGCCTAGATTAGTCAGGGCTTCTGATATTTCGCGCAGTCGCGGAGCCGCGAAATTCAGGTATTTCCGCGAAATCCCGCGAAATTCGCAAAAAAACGCGAAATACCGCCAAATCCACCAGAAATATTTCCAAATACATGTCGGTAAAACATATTTAATACTTATCCTGGCTATTAGACCTGTTTTATTCACCCCAAACGTCCAACTTTATCTTGAAACTTCGTCACTGCAACGAGTAAACAACGTCCCAAAACTACCAGGCTCTTTAGATGAACGTTGCGAAAAACTGGGCACTAACCATAATGTTAATAGCCTTAGCATTCGCTCATTTCTCGAGCGAACTGTTTTAGAAAGAGCAAATGAGTATCCCTGTTAAAAAAATGTTAAACAACACTAGTTATATCGACACAAAATTGCTCGATTTTAGCGAAATTTGCCTAAAAAAATCCAGCGAAATCGGCTGTGTTTTACTGATTGTTTCTTGGCGAAGTTTCCCCCCGAAATTTCCCGCGAAATCGGCCGATTTTTCCGCGAATTTGCCCCTGAAAATCCCGCGAAATTTTGCTTTTTTTTCCGCGAAATATCAGAAGCCCTGATTAGTCTTAATGGTGCTTTCAGGAACAGATTCTAATCGTGGGATAAAATTTATTCCACGATTAGGGATATTAAAATCCTGAATTAGTGATAATCAGCTTTCCAGGAACAGTGGCAAGAGCTATTATTTATATTTACATCAATAATAACAATAATAATGATAACGTCATTCAATAAGGATATAAACACATAACATTCAGATACTGACAATAATTTAATATTTATAGACCTTAAGACCTTAATACCCTAACAGAAGTGACTACAGATGATCAGAAATGCCCAATTTAACCTGGAGAGGTCCCTGATCAAAAGCCACCCAATTAATTTTACTAGTTACATTCTATTTTGCTATGCTAGTAGTACTACCAATGAAAGTACACAAACCAACCTAGTGACTTGTCATCTCTGTTCCTGTGGTAATGACGTCCACTCCTAGACATGCATCTAACAATCTGCCACAACCTGTTGAAATCCAAATTTTGATGGTGTGGCTCATAAATACAACTTATTTCCTACGCATTTTAAAAAAATTGAACTTGATCCTGCTAGTAACTTGTCAGTGGATAACTTCAAAAAAATACTGACGACTTTGATGGGTCAACACCTGAGCCTGCGATACGGTCAGGTGATACTGGTCACGGAAATTTTTTCCTCCAATAGTTGCCTCGATGTTCGAGAAGTTTAAGTGAAATCTGTAACAGCGTTATCAAGTTATTTTGGGATGAAGTTTTTATGGTTAGAAATACGGTAAAAACTGGACAATCTTCATGTTGAGCCATTTTCTGTAGAAAACAAAGTGCATTTGAAATGCAATTTCACCTCATAGTTATTTCAATTCTTTTTAAAAACGTGTGTGCAAGATCATTTTGACAGCTAAACCCTATCAAGCTACCTTAAATTGTTTGTTAAAAAAGAATTGGTTCCGGACTGCTAAAAACTTTGCCAAAATTTCAAGCTTAGTCAAGATCATCACAGAATCATGCCTACGTTGTATTGATTCATGTCAATAGTAAATGCAAATTTTTCTGTCAATCCAATGTCTCCTATTAGTAATTTTTGTAGGTGGAAATTGGTGAAACATCTTAATTGTTTTGGAGACAATAGAAGAACAAAAGATGCCAGAAAGATCAAGTTCTGCAGTCTTAAAGCATGTTGTGTGACTTTATTCAG